>LQNS02278157.1:8215258-8233561 GCA_001587735.2 Parhyale hawaiensis
ATTCCGACGGTTGGTGGGTGTGCCCAGATACACAGGTGCTAGTGATGTGTTTGCGTCGTATGACGTAGAGTGTCTCAATATTCTTGCTCGTAAATGTGCATATAGCCTGCAGATGAGAGTAGAAAAATCTGATAACTCAATGCTCCAAGGGATATGCTCTAATCTAAGTTATCAGAGTTCGGCGCTCAAGCAGCGGTGGGTTAGGATTCTGTAGATAGGCAACGACCTCCATGATCGGAATGACCTGTATCTGATGTGCCTATTACCTGCTACTTCTCTAAGTTTCCATTTCACGGAACGCAGGCGTGAGCTGATATACTATATCTCTGTCTTCCTACTAGACCATTTCCTTTTGATTGGTCGAGGTACGGTAGGACTATATGTGGGCCTGTTGGTATACTGGGGACTGAGCTGTGGGTGCAACTTGTATTATTACCATTGTTACAAGCCCCTTGGCCAGGCTAGCTATAAAGAAACGGCGTGTCTCAATCACACTGTACAGGGATAATCTGTTAAATGCTCTGTACTAACGCAGCGAAGAGTTCTTTCTCTCTTGTTTATTACCTGCGCTCCTTTGTGAGATTGAGCTGCTCAATGCCATTCGTGTCTGCAGGTGTAGGCTGAGTGTATCTATTTATTCTCATTGTGCGTGGCCACCATTATTTATGACTGAGCCTAATTACTAGGTTGAACTTTAGCTACTTTGTTTGTACTTGTGAGCTTGTAAGCGTATTTTGTGAACCCACTGTGTTCTTAATAAAAGTTATTTATTTATTGTCATAGCAAACACGACGGAAGACGATGTTCGCTGCCAGCTGTTGGAAACAAGGTTGGTTTCCCATTCTAATAGACTTCACGAACAGAGCTTACATCTTCCATCATAAGTTGAAGATGGTAGCATAATTTTCTGTAGGGATTAGATTAGATAGCATCCAAGAAGAACTGCAGCTTTCTTCAATTTACTTTCATAAATATTTTTTAACAGTTTTAAAAGCAATTAAGCATTGCTTAAGCAGATTTTTTAAACCTGGAGTAATTGTTGCCAGTTACTTTTGTAGGTCCAATAATGTAGTTCAAAATATTTTTTTTAATATACTGTACCCCTAGTTTTTACGTTCTCGCATTCTTTTCGAAACTAATTAGTTACAGTATGTACTTATTTTTGGTTCACAATCCATGGGTATACTCATAGCATACGTGATAGTTGTAATATTTTAAAGTTACCAGTTCTGCTGATGTACCAATGCATGCAGAACGCTCCTCCTTCTTGTTCCATTAATGCTGGCCAAGACATGTAGTGTTCTTTTCTCATGTATTTGCGGGTTCGCTAAAAATTACGCTTTCTGGAATATGTTCTTGACACAACTAGCTTTGGCATTATGATATTTCTACTGATTGATGAGAAGTTAACATGAATGACTTATGAAGATACTGTTTTTTTTTTTCTAGCAATACTGGGCGAATCACCTGTAGCTCAAGTATTTTTTGCTAAAGTGGATAGTACTGTACTGTGGAAAGTAAACAGGTGTGGCTTGGAAAATTGTAATAAAAATTCTTTTCCTCTAATGCAATAGGTTCTCTTTATAACATACTGTACTACATGAAACAGACTTTCAGGTAATAGCCGATTAATATAGTTAGAAACGGTAAAAATTTGCACTCAAGTTACAGTCCTTTCTTTGTTCTCTTCTTCCAGCTTTGCCAATTCTCTTGCTACTAAGGTACGCACCCTTTACCGGTGCTTGTAGCCCATACCTTGGAAGGCATCCTTAAAGCTAAGAAAAAACCGCCAGTGCCAGTGGTTTTGCAAAAATTCCTTAATATTTCTCTGTTTATGCTACTGTTTAACACTGCCCACCTAATGTACAGGTCATTAAGCTGCCTTGAAAATGCTGACAGCAAGCAAAATCCCTCTAATTGCTAAGTTAATCTTTACTAATTTAAAAATGCGCCTAATAATGGGGGATGATGAGTGATCCAGGGTCATCAATGAAGACAGTACGTGAATTTATACTAAATCTGAGAATAATAATATTTTCAAGAGCGACTAAATATATTAACATTAGCATTAATGTCAGTTTGTATTTCTTCGTTGCGCGAGAATCCCTGGTGTAAAAATTTACGATGACGCTATTGTCATCATTGCGGTCATAACTCTGCCGTAGTTATTAAACTTTATTACAACACCAGTCACATGTGTTTCTCCCTTTCTGGTAGCAACATTACATTTTGTTTCAGCCTGATGAAAAACGATCATAAAAAATTTCTCCCGCAGAACGCAGCACCCACGAGTGCTTCTCACGCCTCATTTGTGAAGCACAACTTTCTTCACTAAACCTCATCAATCCAGCAAGTACAGAGCACGGGAAGCTTCGCTTCAATGCATATCGCGGGACCGAATTTATCAAACTCAGTGCCATCTTGCGGCTGTTTTCTTTACAATGTGACTCGAGCTCCACTGTTACAGTACTATTCGTCACGACCCCGAGCTGGGAGATAACAAGTGGTTGCGTGCCTGTACCAACGCGAGACGAGTTAGAGAGTACATATCACACTGTCTTGTTCTTGCTTTTAATCTTTTCTTTCATCAATGGACATGCCTATTATGTAGGAATAATAGAATATGAAGTGTACTAAATATGTTACGGCATGAGAAAAAGGGTTGGACGTCTTTACTATCACTTTTAATTGGAAAGCTTAGATAGTGCGTGAGCAATTCTAATGCGATAATTATTTCAGATAAATTTTCAGAATGTGTCCTTTCCTACAAAGTTGAAGCGTATGGTATGTAACAAACTAGTTAATATGAACCTGATAAAGGCTTAGAACGGATCCATGCCAAACGTTTGCGCAAGCGTGAAAGTTTGACTTATATTCTCATGAAGAGTGTCCTTATTTTTAAAATTGAGACGAAAAACCACGACATCCATAACGAAAGTCTTTTATAATAAGTACGTTTATCTAAGTTATCAGCTGAATTCTCGTTATTTCCTTTAATTTACAATGAAATCAGCAACTGTTCGTACAGCAGCCGACAATAATTTCAGAGTGTTCTTTACTTCGGTGAATTCTGCGTGGAGGTAGGAACATATTAATTCCCTTTGATAATTTCCGAAGAATATTCTGCATAAAGCGGAAGCAAGAGTGAGCAGTTCATCATTTGGAGTTGCTGACTAGCCTGTATTTTAAGGAAACCTTTCTTGCTAAAGTATGCTTAATCTGTACCATGGATGTCACTAGGAAGGAGAATGGGGAGGAGGGATGTGGCTTGGCCCTAGAATTGTGTTCATTAATCAAATAATTTAATTGTTGTGCACTGTGTTCAGTACCTATCATATTTGTATGTTCAAAAATTGTCCAAAATTATAGCGAAAGGGCATTAGAATATTTCATGGGGGGCTGAAGCCCCCTCATACGGATCTAACAACGTCCACAATCTGTACTCCACAGAGCATCTCCCAGCGTCGTAGAACTATCTCTCCCACTGCAGAAAACCAATGAACAGCAGAATAAAAGAGCTCCATGATGTGAATTTTTGAACTATTATTTGAAATTCTTCATTTGCCTGTAGTTTCATTTAACCTATCTTGATACTATGCCTAACTTCTACTCCCCATTTAATTAAATACTGTCAACCCTGTGTGGAGATTATCAAGCGTCTGAGAACCTCGTCCAGCTGTTCATTTCCACTACAGAAAAGCAATGAACCGCAGGCAGCAGAGTTCTGTAATGTGAATTTCCCTGTCGAGCTCCGCCGCCTATCTGATGTGGAGTAAAATATTACTGCCAGGTGAAGCAGCATTACGGGACTCTTCAGTTAAATGATATACTGCCGTATTGGATGTGAACAGAGCTGTACAGCAGAGATGGTTTTCCAAGCTTTTGGTGCAGAAAACGATATGGTTCTTTGGTGTTGATGTATAGCTTAGTGAAGAGAAGAAGAGAAATAAGGGCGGAACTTGTACAGTATGCTTTATGTTTCTGCAACTCTTCCATTTACGGTGAGGGTTTCCGTTGCTGCTCATTATTAAATGAATCAGACTAGTCAACCTTTTGGTACTTGGTACATCTAGTTGAAAATTTCTCTACGATAGAATAGCGCTGCTTGAAACTTGATGAAATCGTCTCAAAGGGTGATAAAAAATTCCAGCGATAACGTACTGCTTCATTCGTTCAGATACATCGCAGTTCTGTAGCAGTATTTTAGCTATTAATGCGAAGGCCTAAGGATAGATAATACAAATTGAAAATGAATTACGATAGAAAATAACTCATTCAATTTTCGCGCTCTTAGAGAGAAAATTTATTTAACAAATTATGGTCACCTACGTTCTACCTGTATTGCATCAGTAGCTAAAAAAGTTAATATAAGATTGTCAATTCTAGTAAGCATTTTAATCTCGGTGTTAATTAGACACTCTGAGCTGACATGGCATCTGTTATAATTTTCTCTGGAAGTGCAATAAATTTTTAGGGACATAAATTCTTGTAACAGCAGCTTCAGAGGCTAAATTTAGCTGCTCACTCGCACGCGCCTTATATGTGAACCTATTTATAAGTTAGGATAAGCACCTATTCTATATCCTACCATAATCTTAACTAACGTAGCCTAGTTTCAATTTAACCTAGCACATACTCTGATGTAGAAACCACATAATCTACAGGGACCGAATTACAATCTTTGGCCATCCTTCATCACGCTGCGGGGCAATGGCCATGCTGCATGTGATATAGTTGTGTACAGTTAAATGTTCGGACGCAGATTTATCTTTGTAATGGGAAACAGCAGCGGCCACAGTCCAATACTGTTTACAAGAAGGGGGAGGGGGGGGGGCACGTGTAGCCCTACTCAAAGAGTAAAAAAAAAAAACGCATGAGATCTGCGACCATTTTGCTTAGCTCTGTAATTTACATAACAGAACTAATTGCAAAACTACTTCCAGAAGAATTCTTAGAATTATTGCAAGTAGTCGTGCATTCTAAAATGCTGAAATAATTATGTATTCGGTGACTATGATAGTACGCAGGCTGTTGATGCCAATTACTGCATGCCAATATTTTCTGTTCATACACACACATGCGTGTCTCTATGTTCAATATGAATAGGTAGGTTTATAAGCTGACTGATAGGTACGAATAAGCTCAATGTTATGTCGAAGATTAAATTCTGCATCGAGATGCAGTTGATATTTGAATTATACATACGAGGAAGAGTATGCTCCACAAGTTTGAAACACCAAGCAGATGCCTCGAATGCATTCATTGGCAGCTAACAATATGTGTTTTTTTAATGGCAGATATTTATAAAATATATCTAGCATCAGAACTGACTTTCTTAGAAGTTTGTTGAAATTTTTGGAATTGCTGTGAAATGAGTGGACTAGAAAATTTCTTTCACTATTACTTTAGTTAATTTATATAGGAGCTGCCTAGGGCTTTTTACGCTGAAAGAAATGGTAAAGCCTACCTACAGAGGATATGCAGGGACCAAAAGTCAGGGTAAAAACAGTACTGATCTGGCTACAGTTTTTTTTTAATTAATTTCGTTTAATTAATAAAATATTGAAATAAACTTTGAAGCCAGCAATTTCAAATGATATTTCAGCATCACCTTTTCATGATATGTTAAATTGTTCTTTGACGTCAGATAAGTATAACTATCCGGTATTTATAAATGAGGTCGATACTGAAACCAGTTTGAAGTTAGTGCATATGCCTAATACATGCTAATAGGTCTCTGCAATGAAGCGAGTGCGAGTGTTGTAGTAGCGGCGGTATGATGCCGGAAGCAATGGCATCATTCTCCCAAGTATGTCTGAATGCCGCGCTCCGGGGGAAATGTCTGTTCAGGGTTGAGGACTGTGAGTGTCACTGCGCAAAGTTTTGCTATGCTACGGGCTGTCAGTCTCCGCGAGGATTCTAGTTAGTATTTTTATTGTGCAATAAAATATATCATCTCTCGTTTATTATTTTTTAAACTACTGTTTGATATGAAATAGCGAAATCCTGTGTTTTTTCAACTCGCTTTTTTAAATTCCTGATTCCCAAGATTATAAAATTTTCATAAGCGTGGCTCGACAAAAATTACGCTCTTCAACTCCATTACACACGAGCGGGGCAGCACGCGGATATCACAGTCGGAAACCGCCAAACAACTGAAGATCGGAACTGTGTAGAGTGCAGTCTCGTGTTTCACAATCAGAGATAGTATAGTGCAGTCTTGGGGCTCTGTAAGTTTGAATCGAAATAGGCTCTGGTGAAGGAATTTGTTGGGAGTTTGAAAGCTGTATAACTACATCAGTCATCGTTTGCTTCTGTGGATGAAGTTTCGTTGTAGGGAAATCGTCACGCTTGACTTTATACGAGGGGAGTTTGAAACGTTTTAAGCATCAGAAAAACTAAACGGGATATTGGAGATTAGATATAGTTTTTCCACTTTATTTTCAACTTTTTCAGAATCTCAAAATTTGGCATGACAAGAATACTTACAAAAAGTTGTACTTCCAGAAAAATCACGGGTTTGACAGACTATGCATCAACAGTTTTTACACACGATGCTCAAAGTTTTTCATAACAGACATGTCAGTGTAGTGAGTTCATTGCGCAAGGAAGTGAAAAGTTACTTTGCAACCATAGTACTATCGCCTCGCAATGAAATTTCGGTATAACGACTCTGTCACGCCAAGAGTAGCCCTTTCACAGTACAGTAATTACAATACACACCTGTCGCTGGTAGAGATGTTTGTTCGCCAACCCTCCAGTGTGAACTGAAGAAGCGCGGCGTCGCTTCGCACCGACGTGCAATTGAGAGTAGCGCGGCTGCACCTGCGCACCAATAAACAGCCGCCTCATCTGTACTGCCTGGGGAGGTGGTGCGAAACGAAGCCCTGCATGGTGTGAGAAAACTCTCGCCGTGTACAGAAAGAGGACAGTTAGAGCGCAACACATGGACTCGCCATGTCAACACCTGCATAAATTAAGTGTTAATTTCAAAAAAGACTGATCAAAGGCGGTTCAGCAATCTTTAGAGTCGCAGAAAAACTGTAGTCTGTAGCACCTCCCTCTTCTGGAAATGCCGATGACACAGAAGTCGAGGAAAGTTAGCATGCTGCTATCGCCAGTAAGCAGGGCTACTTTTCTGCTGTTAATTAAAACATGTAGTTAAAGTAGTTTCATTTACTTTCACGTTAACTTTAAAGATCAGTTTAAACCTACAGACTAATGAATGACGATATATATATTCATATATATAGTGAGAGAGATAGGAAAAATAAAATTCAACAGAGCCTAATGTGCTGCTCTGGTGTATAAGACATTCCTGTTAATCCGGTACAACATAACATAAAAAATACTTAATATAGAAATTCCCGATAAGGGCAAGATTTGCTGTCGCTAGACCCACACAATCGTCGCGTCCGGTGCCAGCTCACAAATGCTGAGTCGCTTCCGCACAAGATTTAACCTGCCCAACCTCCCAGCTTTTTTTATTTAACACACCTGTCCCTTATTTCCGTCAACAACCTGTCGGTTTCTCTTCAAATGCACTACAGAAAATAAAAATAAAGTAATATGAAAAATCATAGGCTCATTTGCTGATGGACAGACGGATAAGTAAGCGTAAACAACTGCTCAAGAATCCGATGCGTATTGTCGGAATGAAAGAGAAGACTCAGACTGAATATTAGGCAAGAGACATGCTGCAATTGACGATCGTAACCTACAGTTAACGTGAATCAACAGTGGTATAATTAACTTTTGGGTTCTAGATAAGGCTGTTTGGAATAGGCTCAACACTCGCAACGTATGTACAGTATAAAACATGTTTTCAATGCATGTTCTTCGAAAGGCATGAGCAGTAACGATTAAGTGATGATCGCATATATACATGATTGTAGATGCAAACAGATGCTAACGCGCGACGTATGAACTCGTCATCGCTAGACCAGCGTGAATTATGTAGTACTATTTAGACAAGAGCATTCATAAGAGGTGCAACACCAGCTACAGAAGAGCAAACACAACAATCTTTGAGTCTGTCGCTACTGACAACTGTTACTGAAACCTTTTTTTTTTGCCAAGAGTTACGCGTCGTTTACTTTCGGGGGAAAAGTCGGTAGCATTTCATTTTTCGGTAGCTATTTACATACTAAAGTTAGCATTCCTGTACTCTTTGCTCTCAGGGGTATATTCTGGAGGGCCCTTTCCCTGCCGCAAGATATTTGGGCCTCACAACCCCAAGGGTACCTCGTGCCTTCTCAGCAAGGCATGTTGCAGCTTACCGCAGTTCCTGCTGGCGAGGTCAGTTTTGTAAAGTTAGGTAGGCTCTCAATACTTCCCCTTCCGTTTCGGGAGGTGGGCCGCTGATCGAGGTGGCCGACCTATTCCCGCTAGACTTCTACCTTCTTGTTTTTCATTTTCTTCCCCTGCGCGGTGTAGCTGAGCGAAACCGTGCAGCCATGCCCGGGGGTTGGAGTTGCACAACTTGCTCCTTTTTCCTGTCAGTAGCTCACTGACCATTTAGAATCTGAGACCTACCGGCAGAAATGCCGAGACAAAAATTATTGATAATTTGAAGCGAGAAGTACTTCGCCCCTTAGTGGCTCATGAGCCTGTTTCAAACCACAGGAATAGTTCGGCGCGATATGGACATTGTGTCCCTGATGCTGTAGTAAAATTTTGTACGACTACTCCTTTACGATGATAGTTGAGGTAGAAAGTAGTGATCACAGCTAGTCAAAAATAGCCAATTATTTTCTATAAGGACAGTAAAAGAAAACTTCAGTGAGAGCCGTGTTCCCGTACCGCTTAAAGGGTTGATGTTTACCGGGTATAGTGTGAAGCGAAAGCTGGGCTGCATAGACAACAGGCCGGGGCTCTAAGCTTGTGTCCGAGTCCAGCGAGCAAAGTCTGTTCAAGGTTCAGTGCCTCTCAGACTTTTGCGGAGGTTGTGCTTCGCTGCTGCCGGTGAATGCAGCGATGACTCTCTGACACATGCCTGTAGTCGCAGCAATAGCATTGTCAGAGGGGTATTTAAAAGGCACAGTCAGTTTATGCTAGTGTTATGTAGGTGAATTTTTGGTCTTTTTCGGAATTTTCTGAGGATGAGTGATTTGCGTCCCAAGTAGAACTTTTAAAATTCACGTAATGCTTGATCGACAACTCAGTCCTTATTTTTCAACTTTTATGTTTCGGAGTGACAGTGATCGACAGGTGTAGAAACAAAACTGACACAATTTGTATTAATTCGTATTGAAGGTAACAAAATTAATAGTCGATGTATGGCGAATGGTGCCACGACGTAACTAACGTAACACAACTAACTAACGTAACTCTACAAAGGTATGCAATAGTAGAGATTATGGAGCGAAACGGGAGGCCGACAATCGTGCTTTGTCCGCGATTCGACTACCTCTCAATTATTCAAGATGTGGTTCCCCTCTATTCTAGTCCACCTAAATCAGTTTTCTGACCATATATGCAGATAGTTTCCCTCTGACATGGTACTCCTTTTTGGTTCAGTCTCTGCCCATAGTTCGAATATCATTGGTTGCGGATTGAGAGCTAGATCCGACAATGAGGTCTAGCAATTTGATTGACAATCTCCACGTAACCATGACCAACTTGGGCTGGCACACCATGGCGTTCAGAACTCGTAAAGCATATTGCAATGAAATAGGCACGCAACACCGAGCTAGAAATTCATAAACAACCGAGGGGCGGTTGACACGTAGGCTCTGACTCCAGTTATTTAGCTGATGTGCCAAGTTGGCAAAACTTATAATCTTTGAAGAGGAACTTCAGCAATCTGCAAAGAAAGTACCATAGTATAAATGACACTGCACTGACTGTAGCTCAATCATGATAATTATTTCTTTTTATAACTTGATTTAAGTATGAAATATATGAAGCCTGTTGCTTTTGATAAGTTTTAGAATAAAATGTGGAATATTCAACAGTGTCGTAATCTGGATGACGATAGAAGTTTTATTTTCATAATTATCTCACTTTATTTTTAGAAAATTTTATTCTAGATTGTTGCTCAACAAGTAAAGTCGAAAGCTGAGAAGTAATGTCTGCGATCAAGCGATTAATAATCACCTTTACCTTAGAGCATAGACCACAACATACACTGACTGGACAATGGTCCCTAGGGCAGATTTCAGTCCCCCAATTTGGCCTGACTGCAAGGTGTCGGAGACGCATTTTTATATGTTCTCCCATTACAGTTTCATACTTTGTTTAGCTATTTGACTTAATTCTTTTATATTCAGTAACGACTGGTAAACCTGTAGATACTTGTAAGACTTCTATACGCAACAAATTCACAAAATAAATATTAAAGGTTGCAGTGTAATTAGGCAGAGCAACTATTTATGACTTCCCTTGATATTTGCAGTAAGCTTATTTCGCAATAGTTAGTGAAATAAATAGTCTCAACAAAAGCTTCTCAAATTCGTGGTATGCTCGATTTGTAATGAAATGCCAAGTAAACAGCAGATAACAATGTTAATGAACTTTATATTAGTTAGCTATACGGTCTAAACAAAAAAATCAGAACAGACTGCTGAGCTACTGGCATGTTGGAGCAGCTTCCAGCCATAAAGTGATGGAGCACGGCCAGCAGTGAAAGGATGAAGCACTGGCCGCCATGAAGGGATTTAGCAATGGAAACAGTGAAGTGATCTGGAACTGGAAGAAGTAAAGTGATCTAGCATTGGAAACAGTGAAGTAATGTACAGTAGTATTGGCGGCCGTAAAATGATCTGAATGATGAAGCACTGGCCGCCATGAAGTGAGTGATATAGTATTGACAGCAGTGAAGTGATGCAGCATTTGCAGCAGTGAAGTGATTCAGCATTGACAGCTGTTAAGTCATATTGTATTGGCAAGCGTGAAGTGATGTAATGTACTCCCTGTGATGTAGCCCTGAAGTGATGTAATGTAGACCACTGAGAAGTGATTTAACTCCGGCAACAATAATGTGTTTCAACTAAGGCAACCAAAAAGTGATGCAAAATAGGAAATCATGAAGTGATATAAAATAGGCAACCACAAAGTGGTGTAATATACCTAGGCATTAATATCAAATGATATTGATTATCAGGATATGCAGCTTTAGATGGTTCCAGTAATGAATTATCCTATGAGCCGTAAATTGTTATGTTTCAATTTCATTTACTGGCTGTCGGGGCTTGGTATCTTTATCTCATAGTTGAACATGTATTTTTAATTCATTGGTAGGTACCAATATAGTATTGCTGTGGTTTTATTTCATTTTTTTTTTCAATATTACTGGGTTTTCTTAACCTCACTCTTGTTGCAGCTATGAAGATAAGGTCTACCGAAAATTCTCAAATCCGTCATTGGAAAAAAGTCAATTGAACGTGGTATTAAAGTATCTATATGAGCCAGTTTAAAAAAAAAATATTCCTAGAAATTATGATGGATTTTCAATCATTCTTGGTGTACGAACGTGTGATATAAATCGCCTGTTGAAGATATTTAATTGTGACCTTCGATTCCCTACTCTGCAACGCATTCCTTGTTGTACGACGAAGAAATTAATCTTTGTTTGAGCTCTCTGTGATAATTAGAACTCATTTTATCTACACCTACGTAAGTCGGCCACCTGGCCCAATTGCGAGAAGACCGATTTGTGTCTTGCCAATACATTGTGTGGTCTATGGCTAGAGTTAAAAAAAAAAACATATATTGGAGTGGGTGTGAACTGAAACGCAACGAGATTATATACACAGTCGTCTTGCCGGGGTATTTTTTATTTTTGTTACTTACGAGAACTGTAACATTTATTATCCACATTAATAGAATGTTTTGCTTTACTTGTTCGGGCGCCAGATTGTTTGCATATTCACACCTATTGAAAAATTCATGCCAAGTGTTTTGAATACCCATTCACATATAGTGCGCACCACGAGCGCAACGCTTTTTGTTCAACATGATTCTTCAGATGGGTTTTACGCTTTTTGTTCAACATCATTCTTCAGATGGGTTTTTCACGAGGGTTATCTTTCATTATTTATGTAAATGATTCAGCCATCAATACATGAAATTCTGCTAAGCCTAGCTTTCCCCTTTTTCATTACAAACATAAGGGCTCTTTCTTCTGCAATTTAGTACGTATGCATAATTTTCACTATTCTTTTGTAAGGATTTCATTTTACGAAATAAGTTGCAATATTATTTTTAGAAAAGAAGGTAGATATCATTTTTATGAAATAAGCTCTGCTAGTAGCAGTCCAAGAACGCCTTCCACAGGTGGAGAAATATCTATAATGTAAGATTGATTGATTCTCCTACTCTATTCTTATAGGAGAAATAGCCCTTGTATTTATATTAAGGTAGTACAGCCTGAATAAAATTGAGTTTAGCAAAATACTTTCGCACAGCTTAGACTTCTTTCAAGAAAAACTGCAATGGAGCAAGAGGTAGCATGCAAGCGTCAAAAGTGAAATCGAGAGAAATAGAACAAATAGGCAGCCTAGAGAAGAAAGTTGTCTGTTCATTAAGTTCTGGTAGAACAATGTTCTAGCTGAATGCTGTCTTTCTCAAGTTCTTTTTAAATATTGGTTCATATCGCTGGCCCCGTATCTAGTTCCTATAGAGTATCTACATACAAACAAATAAAGTGATAGCTTGTTGGGTCCGATATTATAATCAAGACTTCATTACAGCGGTCAGAAGCTCGTGCGGGGGTGAAATACAGAGTGTCCGGCCCTTTTAAGAACAAACTTTAACATAAGGTTAGGACAGCTAAAATAAACATTATTTTTTAAATAAAGATGTGGTCTAAAATGTTTCGGTAAAAACCCAGTCGGAAATTATGGTTGTGATTATAGTAAAATATAGTGATGTATGAGAGATTAAAGTCGATTATGGATGATGAAACAGTATGGTACATATGTCGACGATAACATAACGTTGATTTTAGTTTATTTAGGTCGATATCGGTGGAGGCAATATTGGTTGTTTATGGTTTGTCAAAAAACGAACGTCTATGGCAGTACATGGATGTTTGACGACTATATATGGTAGATGGTTGTGCAAGGATGTTTAAAAGCTATAATATGTTAGAGCATATGTTAGAGCATAACTATGGTAGCTTATCAACTGATTTCCGTACGTACGATCATGAAGGGAATTCCTCCCATTATATGGGGCAGAATATGTATAGATTGCCCTTGAATTTTATATTATTTCTAGAATCCCCAACAATATCGACCAAAATATTGACATTGTATGACTATAAGCTTGAATGCGAAACATCTAAAAATTCATATCATAGTGCAAAAATTGCGCATATTTTCAGTTTTTTCTTTCCTGCCGATGAAATGTAAACATTGCACTGTATATATGGACACTAGCGGCCTTGACGTTATTTTTATATATTGCTTCCAGATTTTTTTACGCTTAGCCACTTTAGCGTAGTCACCCATCATATTAATGGCAATAGCTCTTAGAAGGCCGGGGCGTAAGTTTCGGTGTCTCTTTGAGAATAGGCCTGTTGGTTCGTCTACTGCCGCCTATCTAATCTAATTTTGATTTGTTTTATTTCTTATTAAATAGTATTGCAATCCTTGATCAAATATTGCCATCTGTTTTGATGGTTATTCAGTTTATATCTGTAGAGATTCATCAAGAAATTCTTCCCATTAGCTTTATATGGTAGATGTCAAGTTTTATGAGATATTTAACCTTTCGTACCCGGACAACGAGTACCACCCGAAAATTATCGATTGAGTTGTGACTTCCTCTAAATTGGGTAGAGTAGCTCTATACCGACTTAGAGTTAAAGAAGTTATATATNTGAGCTGCAGGCCTAACACGCACGTAATAATTAAACTATTATTATAAGCAACTAATCATCAGCAAACAAAGCAGGCATCGACTGCATAATATGTCAATAAATAAAAAAGTTTATCTTGGTACAATATAGTTGTGTCATTCGCCGAACACAGTCGATTTTGATTGTGAATGTTTTTTTTACGGTTCACTATGGTAGATCATGGTTGTGCAGCTAAAACCTTAATAGTTGTCTCTGGGTATTTATGGTTGGAAATTATGGTTGATATTATGGTCGAAGGTTGTGACATATCTCTACTGTACTGCTCCCCATAAAAGGTTGAATATGGAGGATATTTCGATAATAAACAACCAAAGTCTCCACCATAATCATAGTTGTTCTACTATAATGACAACCATAATTTTCGACTGGGAAGTTACTAAGTCCTCAAGTTTGAGAAATATTCAACGGACATTCATTGGTAAGGAGTAACATTGAAGTGAAACGTGTACGTAAGGCAAATAGTTTTATTATTAACACAAAAAGCAGATCAAATACAAAAGATGCTCAAAATGGTACCCATCTACTCCGATGGAAGCCGTCAAACCCCGTTGCAATGATTGCCGGATGCGTTCGAATACCCCAAGAGTTTCACCAGTTCTTGCCGGTGCTTTAGTAATTCTCCCAATGAGGTCTTCTTCGGACTTACACCAAGCTCTTATCATATCTCATAGGCAGAAATCCAAGGTCTTCAAATCAGGAGACCTTGGCGGCCATGCAACGGGGCCTCCACTTCCAATCCAGCGATTTGGATATCGAGCATTTAATAGTTGCTTAATACTAAGTGCGAAGTGAGGAGGAGCCCGTCCTGTTGGTACCACATTCCTCTCCTGTCGGCTATGAGCACATTTTCTAACAACTCAGAACAGTGGATAAAGATTTTACGTCCTTGTAACTTTTTAATAAAGTATTTAGACTTCATCTTTATTCAGTGAAAAATGTTTATTTTGACTGTTAAAAGTTCCGAACACCCTAAAAATCAGGTCTATAATGTTGACAAAAAACTTGATGAAACATTTTATGTTTAGCTCACTTTTCAGGGGCCTTATCTGTTCTTTAAAGCTTTAGTCTGTATGCGCCCAATCACATATGTAATTCAGATGCTTTACGAACGTAGACAAAAAACTTTTTTGTAACGATATCTCAGTCAAAATTTCATTGCAGCTAACGGCGAGAAAACTTAGGCTTCTTATGCATATAATGCAAATGGTTAATCACTGACTGCAGAGAAACATGCATGAAGGGCATGTCTGGCAGACCTACAACACATGGTCATCACCCACAGCTTACGTGTAGAGTATGCCATGTCATCACCTCAGAGAAGTAATATATGGCCTTAGTACGACAGATAAGAGATTTAGGAAGGAAAAGTACTACAAACACCAATGAAAATCGGTTAGTCCGAGTGATACATTAACCACGCATTGCACTCCGGTTAGTAAATCTCAGAACTCTTAGGAACAACTCGTAGGAACATAATATTCCTATATTTTAACGAATATCTTGACTCTTTGGGTATACCTCCACCTCATCGTTCACATGAGAATGGCCCACAATGCATAAGTGTGTCGTGCATGTTGATAATTAAAGGGGCCACCAGCTCCGTAAGAATAACATTGCATTGCATATGAGATAAGGCAGGTCCGTCCAACTTATCAGGTACGATAACAATGGAGTCCCTTCAGCAAAGGAGAGAAATATTATCAGAGGACAACGATGTAATGAGTTCGCCTGCACTTTGCGTCGCTTATCTCGAGGCCTTGATTATTCACTGTTGATGAGCTCTGAGGCCAGCCCACCTGAGTTCAGTACACAATGTACGCGATAGGTGCACATTGTCCTGTGCTGTGTCTGGATATCAACTGTCTCGTTGAAGCATTTAGAGGTGTTGCGAATACATCATAGTGCAATTTTTAAATCGAGCATCTGTGTAGCCTCGATAACTGGAAATATCCGAAAATTTTCGCAGTCGTGAAACATTGGAATAGTGAACGGTTAGAATCTTCATCACTGGAAGGCGGTATTGAAATTCAAATATATATTTATAAACTATCAGTTGGAAGAGAGTGAAGTACACAAGGTATAACCATTCGACGGCTGTATGGGAAAAATAATAACAGTTGGGAGGCACTGGAATAGTACACTATTCGAATCTGTAGCACTTTGAAAATAAAACATGGCTGGTACATGTGCAGTGAAATTCAAGAAGTAGACGCGTAGTTACGGAAACGGGTGTATGAATTCTTTTCTCGCTTTGCACACTTTTCAGGTTGACAGATTAGGATAAGAATTTAACCATATAAACATGTTGAGATCAGCAAGACGTATTCAACTTAATTTCGTGCCTCTATTGCTGCGCTTGAAGCAGAAATTCATTTGATCCATCCTCCTCGCTACGCCTCCGCCAAGAAGGTGAAATTGTGTCAGTCCCAACTCTTCCAGGGGCGTCCGATCACAATATTAACACTTTCTCTTATGGTATATCATGATGAATGCAACGTTCCAAATAGTGCTGTTAATAAGAAAGGCAGAATTAAAATCATGAACTCAGAATTCTTACTAACGAGGACGATATAGTGGTCCATTTGGACCGGCGCCTCTCTAACTGTTTTGAATTTTTGACGTGGCGGTCTCGGCATAATTTTTCGTATGGCCTGTGGAATTTTTTGAGCTAATAGCAGCAAACAAGAGCTAACTATGATAAAATATTTTGGACAAACAATCATTTTCTGCAGAAACTTAACTGAACTAAAACAATTTGACATTGTTCACAGTTTTTCGGTTCACCGAAACAGCTTCTAGGTTCTCAACAAAACCACAGCCCAGTATGAAACCCTTTTATTTAGACAGTACCTAAAAGTTTTACCAAATCCCACAGAAGCCCGGGTGAGATTCGTAAAATGTATAATTTCACGAAAAAAAACGGCTGGATTAGATACTGATACTTTCATTGATGACGACGTGATAGTATACTATATATATTTTACTACATACTATACATACACTATATATACGGAAACGCTGACTATATTTGCGGACCGTCATCTAATGTAGTGCTTGACAGCAGTTCAGCTCATACTATTGCCGCGGTCGAAATAGAAGCAGGTTCTTTATTGCAATCTTTTTTAACTACTGTTGCTCTATTGGTCAAGTCACCGAAGTGATGCAGCTAGCTGATCCACTGGATGGATCCTTGTTCTGTCTAAAAGATCTGCAGGTGTTCAACTTAGCGGTACCTGATACTGGGGGTGGTTTTTTTTTTTTTTTGCAGCGATTCGGGAGTCTGCGAATTACCTCAAGTTCGAATAGGCGTACCATTTTTAAACGGCGGAGCGTGTTATACAAATACTAATGATACTATCACCTAACTAATGACTTAGTAACACAGTTGGTTTTGCCAATACGTCACAAGTCTCCTATTGAGGCTCAAGAGTGTCTACATTGTGATAGGAAATTAGAAAAAAATAGGAAGTTACTATTCAATAGCAGCACTAGACGTTAGTAGATCATTTTTAGCTTCGGCATGGACGAAGGAGGAGCTTCGTCAGCCACCTTCACGGGCGCAGATATGCCCCCGTCAAGGTAAGATATAAATTTGTTAGATTTGATATACCACATCCTGTTTATAAAGTATTGGTGTCTTCATACACTTTCAACTGCAGATATTCTTCCAATTGGTTTGTATGACTGCATCATACTCCGAGCGTCTCTCGTTTCTTTCCTTACAGTTCATCGTTTAGCTTTTCTGACTTTTTTTCAGTTTTGGGTGTTGAGTGGCTCCGTTTTGAATCATCTCAGTTCAGAGAAAACAAGTTCTACACCATGCTCGTTTCCTCTTCATTCGTAAAACATAGTTTTTGGCTAATATCATAAGACATTATGGAGCCATACAGTTAAATATAGTCGCACTTCACCTAAGTTTTGCTAGACCCTTTTTTGCTGGACATTGCAATATGGCATTGACCATTGCAATAACTTGTCACCGATGAAACTGTATTATTATTATTATTAAAACCTTACGCTTGAGCTCCCACGGACAGGTAATACAACCCAAATGAAGCACTTGCAACACCGGGAAGACCAAAACGCTGCTAAAAGAAATCCAGCAAAAAACCATTAACAGCCGACTTAAAAGCCTGCAGGCCAACACGACCAAAAGCCGATGCAGGCAACAAATTCCAAACCCCAGCCGACCAGGGCACGAAGCACCGACAGAGCTGATTAGTTCTGGTATTAGGTATTACCTATCAATTCCGGTGTTCCGCAAGGAAGCATTTTAGGCCCGTTATTGTTGAAAATTTTTATTAATGACATTACTACTCTGGGTATGAATTGTGTATTGTATGCGGACGACGCAGTTTTCTACACCAATAGTAGTAATTTTCAAGCTGCTATAACTGATATGCAAACTTTTTTAAATGTGTTGTCTGAATGGTTAACTC
>LQNS02278157.1:8244515-8262470 GCA_001587735.2 Parhyale hawaiensis
CCCCCCCCTTCAGAGAAAATAATAATATTAACCAGCCGAGGCACTCTTCCTTTGCTTTTCTTTACAATCAGAGGTTTAATTGTGTGTGCTCCCGTATTATCATACTCATCTGGGAGTTGCCTACAAAATAAAAGCAGTTCCCCTTTAATACTAACATAGTTTTTTATAGTGATATATCTGAAGAAAACGTTTTATGCGAAACTGCTTCTAAAAACTTTTGCAGCCGAGCTGAGAGATGAACTTTTTTATATAGTAAAACTCAGAGTTGTGCGCGCTAGTGAAAGAAACTAGCGGCGCTAGCGCTAGACCTGAAAAATACTAGTAGAGCTAGTGCTAGATCTGAAGAATACTAGCGGCGCTAGCGCTAGACCTGAAAAATACGTGCGGCGCTACCGGTACATATTTCAAAACCTAGCGGCGCTAGTGCTAGTTGTGGCGCTAGTTTTCACTTTTCGGCATATATATCTACTACTAGTCAAAGATCTGGAAACATTTATTTTAGTGCCAGGACAAACATGAAGAGCAAGATAGAAATAAAGTATAATTTTAATTGTATAGCCAATGGAAGAAATCAAATAAGTGTTTTACTGATTTTTGACAGTACGAGAAGATTCATGTAAGTAAGTAGCAAATGTACTACATATATACTATAGTATACAGGGTACTGCAAAATTTTTGGTACAAATTTCGGCTATTGTAGTAGAAAATATCATTATTAACACCTTTTCGTCATTAAAAAAAATTCGAAAAACGCTTAGTTTGTGAGACAATCATCTAAATAATGATCACTTATTAGTTACCTACTCACGCTACATGCACCATGCTCATTAATTCACACGAGGATAGTTCAAATACTCAATAATAAGAGGTTTTATAGGCAAGGATCTCATGACAGCAATAATTTGTTCAATATGTCTACCATGAACATTGATGCAAGCACGACACCTTCGTCAAAGATTCCATAGATCTCAGCGATATCTCCAGCAACAAGTGCAATTTGGGCGACAAGGTCTTCGTCCGACTCGACAGTTGTGTCATAAATGCAACTTTTCATATGCCCCCACAAGAAAAAAAAATCTAGCGGAGACAGATCACGTGATCTTGGTGACCAGGACACAGCACCATTACGACCAATCCATCTACTGTATTTGGAAATTGAAGGTCGAGAGAACGTCTCACATTCAGAACATAATGTGCTGGAGCTCCATCGTGTTGAAAACAAAGTCTTCGACGAAATACCCAGTGGCCCATCGCCCAATAAATCCGGAAGGACTTCTTTAAGAAAGACCGTAAACATTCCCAGTGAGACGCTCTGACAAAATGCATCGGCCAATGATTTGATTGTGAACGATACCTGCCCAAACATTGACAGTACAGCGATGCTGGTGGCGATGTTGATGTATGACATGAGGGTTGTCCTGCTGCCATACGTGAAAATTACGAACATTAGAAAGTCCATCACGGGTGAAGGTAGCTTCATCCATGAACAACACATGTTCTACAAAATGAGGATCTTCTAACTCCTGATTCAAAAACCACTGCGCGAATCGTTCACGAGGAGCATAATCTGTGGGAAGTAGACTCTGGAAGTGATACCGATGATAATTATTTTGGTTCACTACACGCCACACTGTAGTATGATCTTGAAATCCCATAAATTTTCTAAGCCCAATATCTCAAAATATAAGTATTTTCCGATATTTTTTTAAACAGTGTTTATATTGATATACAGTATTCTACTTGAAGCCGAAGTTTGTACCAAGAATTTTGCTACACCATGTATACCTAAAGCATAAACTAGCGACTAGCGCTCGACATTGGCTAAGAGCCTAGAGTCGTTACTAGCGCCGCTAGTGATTCTCAAACCAAGTGACGCTAGTACCTGCGCTACTAAAAAACTAGTGGCGCTTCTAGCGCGCTAGGCACAACTCTGGTAAAACTAAAAATATCTTTTCTATGCCCTGGCTGATCGCTGATAAAAGTTGGCGGTAAAATTTCACTATGTTTCTTTATGATCTCCAAAACGTATTATTGTTTATGAATGTTATTAAGACACATTGCACAGCCGTGACACTACACAATTTTGACACACACACATTCGACGACTTTGCCGTGACTGCAATTTCCAATTTGACACGTTAAAATTTATTTAAACTCACTCAGAATCTGTCTGAAAAAATGTACGAAGCCTTACACTATCCAGTGTGAGTGCAAAACCTGATGCGTCCTACCGTTTGAACAATATTTTTTGAGATGAGTTCACCCCTTAAGCCGGCTGCCCACGTACAACATTTGGCTATTATGGAGCCAGTTCAATAAATCTGATTGCGCTGCTCTGACTGTAACTACGACTTCAAGAATTGAAGTACAGCGATAAAATCCTGAAGTACAAATCTTTAGAAACTTATACTGGCACAAAATTGTCCGCCACTGGCGTTTGTTCAGCTGTAAAAGTATCAATGGTAGCTGAGAGTTTCAAGAACTCACTCGACAGTCTAATAATGTGGAAGAAGAAAAGAAGAAGCAATGTCTGCAGCTAAAGAATCAGACTAGTTTAGTAATCTTTATGCTGTTCACGAAACGTAATTCGAAAACGAATACGTAACTTTAGTCTTTTGAATGTGTCCGCTCCAACTGTTAGACAATGCGGTTGATGTCGTTGAGCAGCTTCCAAGAGGCTGGAGCTTATGCACCATCCTCTTTGACCGCATGGAGGTAATAGGCTGTGGCGTTTCGGTTCTGCAACCGAGCGCTGCAGGCCCCGGTCTACTTTCCCACTGACCTCTTCAATTAGACCAGAAATCCTGAAAGGACCAAATAGGGGAGGGCGTGAGTAAGGTGCAGTTGGCTATCCTGCACCACTCCGTGTCATGTTGGCGGAAATTTCAGTAGCACTATGGTACCGTACTAGTGATTAATGCAGAAAGTTAGGTACCGCTACAGGCTAAATTCTCCAAGAAAGTGACTACTACAGGCAGCAAGTAACATTTGCTCTATCCCGTGAGAGTTGAGACTTGCAAAGTAAAATTCAGGCCCATCAAGTGCCTTGAGCAGATTCTCGCTCGAAGAATGGCGTAGTGCGATTCTAATCTCAATACCACAGGGATAATGATGCGTGATCATTTTGTGGACGGTAGATAAGGAACTTATCTACCGGGATAAGTTCCTTTACACTCGACGAGCTACACGAGTTAAATTATGTCTACAAAGCAATTAATCACTTATTGTCAATTGTAGCGTTCACAAATCAGGAATACATTTATAATTTTTTTACTGTCGCTTTTCAGCTCATAAGGATTACTGCATTACATTAGAGCAGCCGAAGATTTTCTAAGCAAAAGATAGACGCCATATTTCTTTAGTAAACTGTGTACAGTATTTGCCATGTGCTCATGTCGCACTTCCATCTGAGCATGAGGCGATGGGATGATTGGATTTTTATGTGATTATCAAGAGGATACCAAACGCAAAATAAAGCGAACGCCGTCATAACTGAACGCTCATCGCTGTCACTAATCGGTGAGACAATTCTTCATGTGAACAATGTCCAAACAGTTGACGCCGAAATTGTATTCGTTCATCTGTTCGAGCACGTTGAAAAGATTACCGTGTGAACTCGCCTTTCGATAAATGCAGCAATGTGCATGCCTAATCCAAGATTGTTGCAATGTAAAGTAGAACTTTAACGAGTGGACCAAACGGAACTATCAGAATTGGGGAGAAGGGGTGGGTAGTCTTATGATGTCACGGGTGGCAGGCAAGTCTATCCAGAAAATTGCTAAATTCTGTGCATTCAGTCACAGTATCAAATAAGGTTTCAAATGCTAATTTAATCAATTTTAAATTTCAACGTAATGTATATTGCCCATAATGTTCTAATTCACAATTTAAGAATCATAAACATACAGTAAATGCATGGCACCACCTTAGCCTGACAATAATTGACAAATCGAATAATGTAGGTGATCCTCTAGTCTGCATCAAAATACGTCCTAGTGATATTCTCGTCCTCTCGCTAGAGTAGCCGGCAGTAGCGGCAAGATAATACTGATATCAATGACACTGAAGGTCGTGAGTTTGCGTACCAGCCGGACACTGAAGGTCGTGAGTTTGCGTACCAGCCAGACACTGAAGGTCGTGAGTTTGCGTACCAGTCAGACACTGAAGGTTGTGAGTTTGCGTACCAGCCAGGAAAGCGAGCTCTTGCTGCACTTGATGTGCTTGGTCAGCATTTGATATCGGCAGTATATAGGGGGTACTGACCGTAGCCAGAAATGGGAAGAGTTGGGGTCCCAGTAGAATATGCGGTCAAGTTGGCCCACCTGTCAAGAAAACGTGTCCTCCCACAAAACAGAGCACAAACTACAGCAGTACTCCTAGAGCATAGACCACCGCCAAGGAACTTATGACATGTTATAAACCGAGAAAAACTGAAACAACGCTGCGTGATCATTGCACACAACAGTTGGTCAGTGATGAAGCAATTTAGTAGTAGTCTAGCAGATTCCGTAATTTTCCTGGGACCGGTGGCTCTCCCAAAATTATAAAACTAAAAAATGATCGGCTGTCGAAAGTTTCGGGCCAAAGCATTGACGATGCCGATATATGGGAGCATATTTAGCGAATGGCAAAATAATCAATATATTATCGCGATAAAGTGTCGCCGATACATTATCGCGATAACGTCCTCCTATGCTTCTGGGACTCTACTTCCTGCTTGTTTCCTGCGCCATGCAGTGTCCGGCAGTGAAGTGGGGGCTGAGGAACTTCGATAAAGAAAGTGCCTAGCTGTATCAGTGCACACTGACAATCTGTTCTGATCAAAGATTTAGTCACTGTCTTGTTTTCGTGCTGATTCCTTTTCGGACTTAATTTGAGTTGAGCAGAGAAGGCAGCTTAAACTGAGGTTGTTTTTTTTTTTATTCGAAGTAGAGCCCCATGCACATGCTAATGGGGCTTGAAGTAGCGTTTCCTACAAGGGCGATTGAGTAAGTTTCAAAGAAGTGTGCTGTGCAATGGTCTACAGCATGTAGTGGGTATTCGTTTTATGGAGTGTTGTACGCGGCTTTATATTACTGACGGAAGAGGAGGAAGTTTAAGCTACTTCTTGGTAGGTAGTGTTGTTGTGAGCGTGACATGTGCGGCATTCGTTCGAGGACTGACAACCCACACCGATGCAAGCAAGAAATCCTGGGGCCATGCTACGGCACACGCATTTTAAGCTCTGAAGTAAAACATGAAGTCTCTAAAGCAGCAGATGTGGCATTTAAAGGCTTGCGAAGTGCGTCTGAAGTTAGTGACATCAATTACATGTCCTGATGGAAGTGTTCGAACAATGTTTCGTTTTACATGACTTAATTAAAGTGTCGCACCAAATAAGCGAGTTAGACAAATGTGATATTAAGTTCAACTCAGGCTAAAGTACAAAATTATAAAATATGTTACCAAGACAGTCACATTTTTCCAGGGTGTGGACAAAAATAGAGGTGTTGTCAATTGCAGCTGGAGTGTGTATGAAGTTCTGGAAAGCATCCTTGTGCGTTGCTGCAGCCACAACGCAGGCAAGACAGTCATAGTTCTTGATCCAATTGAGGATTTATAACAATAGAGAAACGCTTTGAGCAAGCAAAGTTCATTTTTATTTGACTGAACTTAGACATTTATTATTGAATAATGAGCTACATTGCATTCTCTGACGCGTGTAATATATCTCACAGAACTTTGGGTTTTAATTAAGTACTTTCCTTTAAATTAGTTACTTTTAATAAAATTAGACAATCCCCTTTATATTGTAAATAGGACACTTGTCCAGTTTTTCTTCTATTAATAATATGAGTTTATAGTAGTATATATATAATATTATTTGAGTTTGTTTTGGCCCTGACGTTGATATTACACGATAAATGCCTGCAGTATTTCATGCCAATGACAACAATATTGCACAAACTGAGTAAAGGTGACGCTGAAAATTTCAACTGGAGCTTTTGGGAAATGAGTTGATGCTATATTAGGGACCTCTATATTGATTCTACCGTCTTCAGATACATGAACAGATATTTCTCATTCTGCCACCTGTTGACAAATAATCAAGGATAATAGGAATGCGTGTGCCTAGATCTTCAGGAGCCTCGCCAAACATTGCTGATAACTCACCACAGATAATTAACCTTTCCTCATTCTACAGTTCACACCACCATCAGTGATTCTGTAACTGTGTATTCTTTGGAGCCGTTAGAAATAGCGCGATATTAGTTGCAGATGCTGTCTTGTGAAGACGAACACGCCCGGTTAATGGGATTTTTCGACGAGCAAATCTTGCTTTTCGAGGAAAACCCATGTTAAATATACACAAGAGTATGCGATGTAGTAATTTTTCCAGTTTAGTGATATTCTGACTTCTTCTCACTTCCGCCCCATCTATATATTTAAGCTCCGCATATCAGCGGCCATCAATCATGCTTGCGGGCATTAATGACCATCGCTTTGGCGTAGACTCTTCTCCCCTTCTTTTTTTTATTTTTTCTCCTTGCTTTTTTCTCTTTCGTCTTCCATTTTTTCTCTTCTCGTTTCTCCATTCTTCTACATCCTACTAACATAATGGCAATAGCTCATAGAGGACCGGGGTGTAAGTCCCGGTGTCTTTTTGGGAATGGGCCTTTTGGTTCGTCTACTGCCGCCTATCTAATCTAATCTAATATTCATAGGCTATAACATCTCAGGCAAATTTCTAGGGTTATACACTGCAGCATCCTTGTCAAGTTTGCCCTCCAATTAATCTGTACGCACTACGCGTTCCACAAAGTAAGAAGCGGTGACTCCGACAAGCACACGGTGTTTGCTGGCCGATGGTCTGTAACCCGCAAGCACTTGCACACTAAAGAAACTGTTAATCCAAAACAAACACATCTACTAGCGCAACCACGGAACCACGGAAAACTCGGCTGCAGCAGTGCCTTATGACCATGCCTGGAGCCCTAGCTCTGCACATTAAGCGTCCTGCTGCGTTCGATCGAGCACGACTTAGGTCATTCTTCTGGATTTATCCCAGGATCTTATCTTTCCGTTCATGACCTCGGGAATTCTGGAAAACTCGCAAGAGACAAGAGTGATATCTTTTACGTTTCGGAATGACATACGCCACCTGAAACCTATACTTGTGCTTTATTTTACAAATACAATTAAGATTTGTGAACGATAACATTAAAATCAATTGCAAACGCTGTATGTGCTATGACATGCTTGCACCATTTTTTTGCCCGCATGTTCCAATTGCGAGACCCCCTGACTGCAGGCATAGAAAGTGATCTTGCTTACTTCAAATATTAAATGGAAACCGCTACCAGAAATCAGGTGCGTCTTTGAACACTCGGTAACTCTGACGACTATTCATGCCATCTCCCAATAATTCATGCATTGGAAATAGAGATTACAACTAACAGACCGCCTACCCTGCTAAAAAATTGCCTTGCTTTTACGTCGATAGCACGTCGTATTTTGGTGACTCGACGTGCTAAGCACGTCGATCTGTGGACTCCAGATAACGTTGTTAGAACGTTGTGCCCAGTACGTCGTGAAACAACGTGCTGATAACGTTATCACAACCTTCCTAGCTACCTGAAATTGTTAATTCGGCTGTAGATAACGTTGTCAGCACGTCGAATCACAACGTGCTGGGCACGTTCTTAGCACGTCGCAGCATAAAGTGCTAGGGACGTATCCAGCATGTTATATCACAACATACTATAGGATCGTCCAGTACAAATTGCTGAGGACGTGCGAAGCTCGTTGTGATGCGACGAGCTAACAGCATTATCTGGAGTCCACAAATCAACATGCTCAGCACGTTGAGCCAATGCTCACAACGTTGATTCTACGTCGCGTGTTAGCGAGGTATATTCATCATTTCAATTGTTTTTCAAACGTTTCCAAGAGCCCAAGATTGAGGCAACTGCTGAAATCGTGAAAAAAAATGAAAAGATGCCCTTTTGCCTAGCCCGGTGCTGCATGAGGCTCAGTGTGAACAGGACTTTTATAAATTAGCTGGCATTTTCTGTCTGTGCAGTCTACATGTGCTAAATTTATTCTGTGCACAATCCATCTCTTTATACCGGGGTCACAATATAAAATCGCACGCTCACCTTGATGCGAATCGGTACAGATGGCCCCCGATCATCCTACCGACTTTGAATATACAGTATACCAGCACAACGGGCGGGCAGAACGACCTGCCATAAAGTTGTGCGTGAGATTGTACATATGGCCTCGGTATAATATACATATTTTTTATGTATCAGTCACCCTCCATGCAACCATTACAGACGTGACTCAAGATTAGACTAATGTAACCACTCTGCGTCTTAATTAACTGAATGAGATGGTCTGCACCACAGGGCGTGGGACCAGAGCTCCATAGAGGTACGAGATGGCTGCAAATCCTACGGCAGCGGCAAGCGCAAGCTGCTGGTGCTCAACCACATCGATATGACCGTGCCTGTTGGCTCCATGTGAGTACACAATGGGTCAGCCGCCAGTATATATGAATATTATAGGTGAAGATAGATGTCTGCATAGAACACCATCCACAGTTTATATTACAGAGCCCGCGACCTCAAAAATGACAATGTGGATTTGCGAAGACATTCCTCCTTCATTGATCATTCTTCCGTTGCTAATATCTTCTTGAAAGAAACGGTACAACGGCCTACTCATAGTATCATAAAATAAGAGATGAATTTTCTCCATTTAAATTCATCCGGCAGCGCACTCCTTCCTTCCTTCCTTCCATTAAAAGACATACGAAAAAATAAGTTTATTTTCGGAAGCAGTGAAGCATAACTGAAATTCATTAAATTGCAAGCCGCATATAACGTAAATTCCATCAAACAACTTCAGTCTATCGAAATTTTTGCGCCCCAGCCATAAATGCTTCATCAGAGTAAGAAGGCAAGCTAAAAAAATTGCTGCGTCCACTGCACCTCGAAAAATCGTTTCTCCTGTGCTCCGTCGATCACCTGCGCAATTTGTGCGTCTTGAACGGAGAAAAAATAGTTTCGTTGTATGGAGAAAGTATTAAAATCAGACTCATGAGAGCGCTGAAAGAAGCAGGAAATATTCTCACTGTTAGCTGAGCAAGAAGCGCATTCACTTATGGGGAAAACGATTACCCCTTTGAAACCTGGTCTAATTTTGCACTTATTGATCTCTATCACAACACAACATACACGTCGGTGTTTATTAAATGGTTGTGATAGTAAAGTCTTTTCATAATGGATATACTCGGCACAGTATTCCTTTTCACAACTATTTGTTTCTTGTTTTTTAATTAAGCACATCTGCCATTGCGTTATTCCTCCTCAACCGAGTCACTATAGTGGTATGAGAACCGCTATTACCTCAATTTCATAGTTCCGTTCAGAATCCTGGTGTTTGTGGCTGCAATCTTTGTATAAGAAAAGAAAGGAGATCTGGAAGGAATGAGCAGTGGAGCCACGATTCCCTTCCCGAAACCTTTCAAAAGGAGGCTAAGCTCGATGCTCTCTTCCCCCGGCCCCAGGACTGAAATTTAATGCTTGTTTTATGTACGATTGATTTACTTATTACCCGGCTTTCAGGCGCTATTGGATGCATTATTTGCCCTGCCTCCCCGACCAACGGGGCTGGATTTGCTCCTGGTAGAAGATCTTCTAATTTCTGCTTTTCTACATCAGTTACGGTCTCCTGGGCCCGAGTGGCTGTGGCAAGACGACCCTACTGAACACAATCGTCGGCAACTTGACACTGGATCAAGGCACTGTCTCCATCTGTGGCTACAGCCCTGGCACTGCTAAGGCTGCTGTGCCTGGCCACAGGGTCGGTTATATGCCCCAGGTGTGTTCAAAACTCAGACTTTATTTCAGTGGCAAGTGTTCAGTGATATCCTGAGAGCAGTGACGGTGCCAGAAAAATGGCATTGGTGGGGAGGGAGGATAAAGGAAGGTTAAAGTAAAAATGAGGAGAGGCTTCACAGTATATGCAAACATGTAAGATGGTTAAACTAGAAAAATATTGGGGTTAAATGGGTTTGGCTCATTGTCGCCATTGCTCGAGAGACCAATTATCGTCGAGATTTACGCAGTGATTCAATCCACAAGCGTCACAGCGTTTGTACTACTAGTTCTCAAAGTGTTTCATCTATAATTTCCATATAATCGCCGTTCAAATTCATGTAAAAAAGTGTTACACATCAGGCAGGAGATCTTCTCGAGGAGTGAAGCGACAACCGCAATCTTATCGCTGTCTTGCGCGCTTCTGGGTGCTCAAAGATGCTCATCAAAATTCAGTGGGATTGTTTACGTCGTAAGAGGTGGTAAAGATTCGAATGCAATGTAGGACATTTGTAGCTAAGACTTCAAGAATACTCCTGGCTGTGCCGAGAAACATCATCTGGTATGGCTGATTAATCATTTCGCCACTGAAACTAGCCTTTCGTGCAGTGACGATTACTTTCTATCTATGGTCTCATAAAGGTGCTCTAGTAAGTTGTTGTCTTTGTACTGAATTTGTTTTTATGCTGCCAATAACAATACATTTAAGCTAGAGTAATTATTTAAATATTCCTGTACTAGTAACTTCTTTGATGTTTTAAATAACAACCGTGAATTTTAAAACAGGAAATTGCTTTGATGGCGTCGCTGACGATCGGAGAAACGCTTCAGTACTTTGGTCGAATCCACCTGCTTGGCAAAAAGAAAACCAAGGAAAGAACTGATTTCCTGATCCAATTTCTCGATCTTCCTGAGAAAGACAGGCTTATTTCTCAACTCAGGTAAGCCCAAATCTTTCGTAAAATTTCGATACATTTTGATCTCAATATTTTTTTCAATTAACGAAGCGCAAGCTCATAATTCAGCTAAGGTAAGCGACACGCTTCGGTTAAATTTCAATGCATATTCCTTTATATATTTGCTGAAAAAAATAAGAAGCTGAAGCTCATTTCTCAGCTAAGAGAAGGGACAGTCTTGAGGGAAACCTCATACGTGTTCGTTTCTATATTTTTTCTGGAAAAACGTATTTCATTTTTCGTCTGAGCTTTTTGTCATTAATTCTGGAGTTTGCACATGTTTGGAATTCTCAAACACCATTTACTGTTTGTTGTCATGAAAGAAAACATTACTCTGCATTTTCGTGGATTTAGAATTTTTGGATTTCATTTTAAGCTTCTTAAGTCGTTTAATACTCCACCGACAAACACGTCTTAATGCCTAGTCTGTTTTCAAGAACTTTTCTCTCATCAGCAAATAATTACATTTCGTTTACAAAATAGCACGAGCTTGCTATGAATACTGCCTAAAACTTTAGCACCTAAAGGTTCAGTTCTACTATTATATAAGAGTTAAACAACACTGACGAGGACATTACTGCTGATCATCGTATACTAACAAAGCTTTGTACCGTTTGCTATTAGTATCCTGTAGGAACTAAGAACTGCATGATGGTGAATCCTAAATTCACAGATTTGTTTATGTGCAACAGTTTTTATTTGAGTTATTGGGAAAGTACGTCTTCACTCACCAGTTTTACACACAATATTTTCTTTTGAATTTGAGAGCCCATTTACGAGAACATAATCGCATTTCAATCACTTGGGTGAACAAGACAAAAAATTGCATATGTACGCGATTTAAATTTGTGTAAAAATAGTGATTGCTAACATGTACCGCCTATTTAAATTTTATCAGGAGACGTTCTAGTTTGAGACACCAGTTTAAGAACACCAGCTCCAGATGATAGTGTTCTCATCAGTCTTAGGCGAAGAGAAATTTTTTGCTATGAACTCCTACTATTCAAAGTGGCAAAACAAACGCCGACGTCTGATGTTCCCGATGCTGCGAGCCCAGTGAGCTTAGCTTAACGTAATTGACAAGTGCCAATCGAATATGCCTTAAGATTTGTGAGTGCCGATGCAGTGACAACCCTATGATACATGGTTCTCGAATAAGAATACTACCAGGAATCTTGTTCATTCATTAGATTGTCATCCATAGGTAGTACTTAACACCTACAATTATCGCTCGTCTAGTCGCTGAGAAGCCTGAGATGGGGGGTAATTTTAACTCGTCAATACCAAGATCAAGTTTCAGATATTGCTACTCCTACTCAACTTGGAGGGCTAGTACGGAAAGTGCAGTAGGGCCTAAGATTATGCCTAAGGCTTTACTGCACTAACGCATATTAGCTCTCCAAGTGATTTTTGTTGTAAAGGAAAAAGGGTTCAAAGATTCTACTCTTCGTGGTATCCAACAATCTTACACGTATTTTTTAAATGAAATTATAAATAAATACACAGTTTGACATACAGTGAAAAAAAATGGTAATTTCATTAAATGATTAGTCAAATTGAGGCCGATGCAGAAGATCATCATATCGATTAATTACTTTGGGCAGTGGCGGTCAGCAGAGACGCGCCAGCTTCGCGGCTGCGCTTCTGCACGAGCCGGAACTGCTAATTCTGGACGAACCTACCGTGGGCGTCGACCCTTTGCTGCGTACCAGGTACAGTTTTCCTTTTGTGTTTTTGTGCGTGTGTATATGTGTTTTGCTCTGAGCATAAAGTACAGTCACATTCTGTGTATGAGTGCTGCCATGCGTACCGAGCAATATTTTTATGCATGTAGGTGTGAGTTACCATTTGTACTAAGTAGCTAGAGTGGTTTCCTTTGTTTCGGTGTCGTCACCACGATACACAATAGCCGCCAGTAGGTCTGGGACTGGAGCGCAGTTCTCCACAAGGATTTTTTCCTTGATGTATGAAATTACAATGAGTAACCTGTGAATACATTGATAATCATATAATATTTTTGGGGGTGGCGAGCAATTCCGTACATAGATTTTTTTTCCTTGAACAATGGAATGGGTGCAAATATTAATCTATCAATATTAAAAACTAGAGCACACTGAGAGCGCATAGGTACCTCTGCCAAGCCAGGCAACGGAAGTAAAAAATTCAAAAGGCTCTGAAACCATGATTTTGTTCGTATTAACTCCAAAATCTAATCATTTGTGCCTTTGGACAGTAATAACAGCTTGTATAATTTTCTTGAAGATCCGGTTATAACTTTTTGAGTTATATTGCTAACAAACGCTATGACAAACATGAGTCAAACATACAAACGAACAAACCGATCTGCACCAAAATTTAATCATTTATATCCTTTAACATTACTTACAACCCCTATAAATTTCATAAAGATCCATTCAATATTCTTTGAGTTATTGTGCTAACAAACATAAAATTAAAAACAATGACAAACGAATAAACAGATCATTACCAAAACTTGGTCATTTGCTCTTTGTTATATACCTAACAACTCATGTTAATATCATAAAAATTTATTTATAACTTTTTGAGTTATGGCATTGAGAAAAATGATGTGGAGAAACAAACGAACAAACGGATGGACATAGCTTCACCAAAAGTTAATCATCTGTTCCTCATGACTTACCGAACAATACCTGTAAATTTCGACCAAATCGGTTCATAACTTTTTTGAGTTATCTTGGTGACAGACAAACAAACACGACGAAAACATAACCTCCTTGGCGGAGGTAATCCTAGACATAGCAGATGGTCTTCGTATCGAGTAGTGTTTTACTGAAGGAAAATGAGCAAAAATCATACAACGTAGATTTGAAACACTGTGATAAGAATGAAAACAACTGTTAAAATCAAATATTATCATTAGTATCGAGTAAAAATATGGCGATATATCTAAGGGGCGAAGGCGTTTGTGCCATATTATCGTTCCATACAAGACTTTTCTTTTTCGACAGACCAAACAGTACCGAATTAACCTGAAGTATGAAGATTATGTAATGAAAAAGTGTAAAGAGAATGAAGAAGGCCGTTTCACTATCTTGAATTTAAGTAATGGATAACATACATGAGAATGCCTTTGCTATGTCATTTTTAAATCCAGATACATATATTTTCCTCTACTGCAACATCGCACTTTTGTGGCCTCTCGTTTTGTCTCCTTAGTAAGAAAAAAATTCCTTTACCAAAGTAAGCTCACGGTCTGTTTTCTGTAGCTTAACATTTAATGCACATATACATTCATTCAGAAAGAGCATCTCTTGAAGTCAGTTCGCCGTCAAGTCAGTTCGCCCAGTCAAATGCACACAGTGAGCGTTTCAAATCATGTGAGCATTTTCAATGCACGCGCGCTTCTCATTACTAAAGAGGCCCTCACAAGGGTCACTTGCTTCCTTGCCTTCGGTCTTGCCATGGAAAAGTCACGTTACCTTCGTTGGGAATGGTACATATGTATCGTTTACTATGTGAGTCTTCTGGTGCAGCGAAGAGGCCCGCACAGGGGCTCTTGCTTCTCCTCCCTGGTTTTGCCATGGAGAGGCACGTTACCTTATCAGGGGCACACAGCATGAGGAGGTTTAGCCCAATTTCTGTTTGCTCAGATCCACGTTAGTACACAGGGAGCACAGCTGATTGGACTGCTGAGTCAATAATTTGTTGGTAAATTTGACACGATGCCTGGCTAACAGCTTACTGGTACTGCATGACAATTTCTAACAACTGTTTCAATGTTGGCAGCATTTGGGAACACCTGAATAAAGTCTCGAGCACCACCAACGCAACCATCATCATCACGACGCACTACATCGAAGAGGCCAGGCAGGCTACCAGGGTAAGACGTGCACAAAGATCGTACTTGTAGCGAACGTAAGAAGAGAGTTTATGAATACCTTCGCCTATTTTCACCCTTGGCATACAACGAAGCACGATCCTTAACGTATGTAATTTCCAGAAACATTGAATAAAAATTACTGTTTTGTAGCTAATTTATGCTGGGATCTTGCAAGATTTTGTTTTCAGCATTGTACAAACTTCAGTAAAAATAAAATTTTTGCAAAATTTATGGAGTATTTACTGAAATTATCGGCCGAGTTTTTGGAGGACGACTTCTACTTACGACATTTGAAAATAAATAACGGTATCTAAACTCAATGTAATGACAATTTAATAATCGTACTGTATCTGGAGATAAGGAAACATTAAAAAAGGAGCTTTATTTTCTTCACATAATGTATCACTTTCAAGTGAAAAAACAACTGGTGTGGTTGGAACTGCACTACTCTTGCATATACTGTATTGCGTAATTGAACAAATACCGATTCCTCCAAGATTTCCCAAAACTTGTAGAGTTATAAGTAAGATTGACTTTACAGTGTGCGTATGAAGTACCATACGTGACACATTTCGATAATGTTATGAGTAGAAAATTATATAAGACGTGAAATATGTGTTCTTATCGATTAGTGCGATGGTGATACGTAATATAACCGATTCCATTCAACTTGTCCAAAATTTCAGCCACGGTCTCTGACGTCGCCACTTGGGATCCAGTATCAGGCGGTAATCACAAACCGATTACGCTTGAGAAGACTAAAACCTTAATTTTACAATAACCAAGATTGAAATTTCGGATGATTTAAAACAAAGCGGATCAGATTTTCTCGTGTGCATAGCGTAAATCGAAGGCACCTTAACTTTTCATATATAAATGGTTTCCCATCACTTTCATTCCATCAATTTCAACCACCAATATTTTTTTCCCTTTGCACCAAATGGCAACAGGTCGGCCTCATGCGGCGGGGTCACCTGTTGGCTGAAGCCTCGCCTGGAAACCTGATGACGTACTTTGGAAACCCTTCGCTGGAGGATGTATTTCTCAAACTCTGCCTCCGAGACGGTGAATTAGATCCACCTGTCGGAGAAATGGTGAGTATCTTGATCGGCTAAAATGGTATGAAAACATCTAAACAAAGAATGACCGTTATGTATCCATAAAGATCAATATAATATGGAAATTACGTTGAAAAAGGACAACAAATGTACCTAAGTAAATACTGTACTTACGGAACCGAAAAATCACGGCAAAATCTGCGTCAGGAGTAATGAATTACGCATGCAAGCGTTTAGACTATGGATTTGAACGTTTCCCAAAATATATCTGAAGCAGGATAATATGTTAAGCTATGGCAAGGATCATATACCATCTAAAATTTCAATTAAATAAATATTTTGCTGGCATGCTTATCACTACGTCGCCGATGGCAAGAAAAACATAAAGCCAAAGAAACCCTTGGGTTTTCCTTGCGTATTTAGATTATATGAAATTTTCAGCACCTCAAGCTTCTATAATTAGTCCAAGAGAAGATACAAAACTAAAATTCTCGTAGCTTGGAATGAGTATTGTTTCCTTCAAATTTACTACTAACGGAATCACTTTATACTACAGTATATACCAGCATCAATTTACGTATTTCAACGTGTAGGTACTCTGTCACAATAATTAAACCGCAGGTTTTGCTAGTTTTATATACTTTTTGAGATGTGTCAGTGTTGTCAATAAAATCCCCAGTACTTTCTATGGCTATAATAATGTAAACCTTTAACAATTCTTACTTGAATTCGACGTAAGTCTTCGTAGGAATTATTATTTTCATCGAAACCCTATACCTTGGCTTGAGTTACGGGAGAGCTAACAAAAAAAAAACGGTGGCTCAAACAACGCGAAGATGTCTCCAAAACGCGTATAAGAATCCATAAAAAATTCACGGCCAACTTGAACACTTGCATATCAACACTATTAATCTGTAGTGTCTACAAATGTTCTCAGTAAACCTTACTAGGGTTTAATAATAGAGTGTCCGAAATGAAAGGATTGGTGTTTCTTTCAGTACATACTATGTATTATGTTCAGTGGCAAGCTATTTTTTTCAGGACAACCCAGGGTTTGAAGGCACTTCGGACATCGAAATGCAAGCCAAGGCTTCTGAAACGAACCGAAAACTAAGTAAGCCGACAGCAGATCTCATCATTACCAGAAACAAAGAGGGCAACTACTCCATGCTTACTGAGCCGTCCAAAATGAAGCATACGCAGGTTTGTTGATGCCTATAGGCAACAGAACAAAAAATACTGATGTAGTGACATACATCAGTTGTCAGCAATATAGGACTGATTTCGATAGATAACTTCAGTGTTTGCCACTAAGCATTCTTACAAACTTAAAGCGTCATAAAGCTTTTTTTTCATTTTCTTTAAAAACCGAGCTTCATAGTTCTTGGCTCGATAGGGGGAAGAACAATGTATAGTAACTAGATATTACAAGTGTAATATGTATTATACATAGAGTGAAATCTGTGTCTTATTTCTACCGCAACCTTCACAAAGAGCGACAAATAATTGAATGAACGACAATCCTTCTTTACATCCGGGTTTATGACTTTTTATGAGAGATACAATACACTTACATTTTGAGTTTCAGTGTAAGACGTCATAAAAGGTGAGTTTCGTGATAAAAGAGCGTCATAGAAACTTTTTCCTATTATTTATGACTGCTGTTTGTCCTCTTTGAGTAGGTAACAAATTAAGTCAGTATAACAGAAGTCATATTACACACTGAAGTAATTTTTAAATTGCCTCCCCTTGCAGCGGCCGTGGGAGAAAACGTCCAAAAGAGAATCGTACATTTCAGGAGGAAGATTAGAAGCTCTGCTGGTGAAAAATGTCATTAATCTCTCCAGAAATATAATGTAAGTCCCTCACGATGCTTCGCAAGTGGGCTTGCTACGGTACGCATGACACTATTTTTCACAGGAACTATTATGCTTTATCGTGTCCGGAATTTTCGCCGCAAGAAAATTCGCCGCAGGAAAACCGGCCGCAGGAAAATTCGCCGTAGGAAAATTGGCCGCATGGAATTTTGGCCGCACGGAATTTTCGCCGCAAGAAAATTCGCCGCAGGAAAACTGGCCGCAAGAAAATTCGCCGCAGGAAAACTGGCCGCAGGAAAATTCGCCGTAGGAAAATTGGCCGCATGGAATTTTGGCCGCACGGAATTTTCGCCGCAACTCGGTACAAACTGCATTCGTGTACATTCTATATAAGGTCAC
>LQNS02278157.1:8263061-8290543 GCA_001587735.2 Parhyale hawaiensis
AAAATCAGAACTGAAGAACTCAGCATGAGCTTCTCAAGGCAGTGCACGCACGCCGCTGATTGCTGAAGCAGCATAAAATCTCGACAATAATGCCTTATCTTGTACGCCGTCTATATCAAGCAGGTCCCACAATATTAGGAACATTAGACAGTTAAATAGTCAAGCATCTCCAATTCCAGCTGGACGCAGTGATTACATAATTGCAGAGGAATATCAGGTCATTGAAAACGGTGAGTTATTTCTGTCATATGACAGTGGTGTAGATGATCAAGATAGAATTTTTACTAATGTTTGCAACACAATCAGGATTAGAAGATCTCAAGCATATTGACAATTGGCCTTACCGGGAATATATCACCAGTTATTCACTGTGCATTTTCTTTGCTTCCGGTAAATCCACACACACCACATTACCACACTATCTTTGGGACTCGACACTCCCAGAGCTCAAAAGTTTACTTATTTACTCTTTAATTGGAGTTTGTTCTGTTAAAGACTCTAATTGCAGTTTGTATCAAGATGATATATTCAGTCATAAACCCGTAAATGGACTTTGTTTCAGTTGTGCACGGCAAAAATTCCATGCGGCGAAAATTCCGTGCGGCCAATTTTCCTACGGCGAAATTTCTTGCGGCCAACTTTCCTGCGGCGAATTTTCTTGCGGCGAAAATTCCTAGAACCATGCTTTATGTAGGTTCCGTCTCACTCACCGCTCACAGCGGCTCGCTTAGATTCTAACATTCCGAAGATCCTGAATTCCCGATTTCCCTCAGCTTAAATTTTTGAATAACCAAGAAAGAAATTTGACCACAGAGATTGAAAAAGTCTGAGCAGAATATTATGAACCTGTACTTTGAATAGGCAGAGGAAGGAAATATACCGTGACATGATAAACTTCAACATGAATAATTTCATAACAATGAAGTTTCAAGAGGGTGGCGGATAAAGCCTAGCTATACATAACTTTATTTACGCCTTGCTCGGAGCAGGCGTCAGTGAGTCTCATAGGAGATGTAGTGTGGCACTTAGACGGGGGAATGAATCAGTCAATCTGCTCCTGTGCAAGACACCACGGATGGATTTTTTTTTTTGTACTTCAGTGACAAACACTGGAATTAATATATGAATGAGTAATTTCTACTGGTAAATGTGATGAAACGAAAGGTTCTTTCATATATTTATGTATGTGTTTTCAGGGAAAACCTTAAATTTTCCTCCATACATATAGTACAAACAGTGCATTGCACAGAGGGCCAGATGAGTCGCAACCTCTGCTGTTTTCCTTTTTCAAATGAAGGACAACTTCCAGATCTCGAGATGTTTTCTATTTTAGGGCTGAAGTTCTCAACTCGGAAGCTTACAGATTTTTTTTTCGCAAACATTCAGAGTTGCTAACGAAATGGAAAGTTTATTCTTGACGTAGAGATCCATTGCAACCCAAGTATTTTATTTTCAGCAGTGAACGATCATAGAATCTTTTGAGTAAAACATGCAGACTTTTGAAGGAAGAATAACTTCTAGCGACAGGCTGTATACTGTTCTGTAGATATCTTTGATTTTTCTTCAAAAGGATTGTATAATATATATAGTTTTTTTTTATATTTTCGGAACAGGTTCCTGATATTGTCATTCTTCCTACCCGTGATCCAAACTATCCTGTTCTGCCTGACGGTAGGAGGGACTCCCAAAAACCTGCACTTGGCAATCACCAACGAAGACAGCGGTGTGGGTCCCAACAATTCCAGCATTGCTGACCTATACCTGGAGAACCTTGATGATGAGATCATCATCCAGGTAATGTCATACATATAGAGATCTTATTGTGAGTATAATGACTGATGTCTCATACCTGCATTGCCGTTATCTACTTAGAGGGTATCAATGACGAAATCATCATGCACTTATTTCCATACCTAGAGATTAGTATGCGAATAAGAATATATGAAATAAACTCTCAATGTTTCTTCAAGTGAAGGAATATTGCTCACTGTTGGAAATGAATTAATTGTTGATACTTCACGGTCACGTTACAACGTACTATTCTAAGTCAGTATTGCAGAGAAACGATGAACATTCCAAGAATATAATCTGTATACAGATTTTTGCTTCCTACCAAACTTCTACGTTGAGACGTCTCGTATACGTATCCTGTCACCTTATAGGAAGAAACTCATACGAAATTTAGGATACCGACTTTCACTAATTTTTCAGTATTCTACGTATTTACCTCAAATATGTCCACTGATTAAAGGAAAACTACGGCAATTTTGATGACGGCTACCACTCCGTTGAAACCGGCAAGACTTGGGGTCTGCTGTACTTCGCCCCTAACTATTCCCAAGCCCTTCTATTCGACTCGGATGGCAAGGACAACGTCAGCCAAATTCATGTCTACATGGATAATACAAGTATGTATGTTTCATGTCTACATGGATAATACAAGTATGTATGTTTCATGTCTACATGGATAATACAAGTATGTATGTTTCATGTCTACATGGATAATACAAGTATGTATGTTTCATATCTACATGGATAATACAAGTATGTATGTTTCATGTCTACATGGATAATACAAGTATGTATGTTTCCTGAAAGTGAAATCCATGTTTATAAAGATAGCAGTCATTAGTGCCAGTGTTTCAAAGTACGAAAGTAATGCTTGTTATGATTCATATAAGTCATTTCTACAGTTACCCTAACTTCTAACAAAGGAACAAGCCACACTTTTGCATTAGCTAATGACGATGCCATTATCTGCAACAACATGCATCTTTTTTAATAATAAAAACATATAATTAAGCAGACAGGTACCGTGAGGAGCCAAGTGCTCCGTGTCTCAAAGCATGACTTTCACCGTCAGTATATCGTAAATAATTCATTTCAATATATGTCATTGCAGATCAGCAGATATCCTACACCATTCTGCTACAGTTATTTTCTGCGATGCAAACTCTTATCTCACAAATTGTGAACGTCACCAGCGTTAGCATACAAACTCCAATAAAGGTAAGTCTATACATGGTAACATTTGTTCTTTCTGGGCCTACTGATAAAATTTAAGTCAATGAACTTCAAAGATAAAAGTGCATGGGTAAGAATCAAAATTTTCGTTCCTCAAAGCGCAATCAAGAGATTCTCAGAGCACCGTTACCACTAAAGGACATGTATGATAGGATATGAGTAATATAAAAAAAAATCAAGAAAACGTTCGACTGTTTAACGCTACTGTATATCAAACAAAGTAGGTCAATCGTGTTCCCATACATGTCCATGGATTTAATGGACGAACTATTTCTAGTTACTAAGGTGTCTTAGGAATGCTACATATATTATACTTTACTAACGGGAACGGTGGAAATTCCACGATTAATTTATGTTTTCAGTGTCTGAAATGCAGTATTCTAAGCTAAGTATTCTAACTTACATTAATTTTACCTAAAACAGCTATTTACCCTAGCATGCCCATAGCTAATGTTTCTAACTACACACAATTGTTTTTGTGATAATATGCTGAATGATAAGTTATTTTATAGAAAAATATTCCAAGCCTTCACTAAAGCAAGTGATTTTGACCTATCAAAGAAAGTGCCTTACCGTAAACTACTAAAGGTAGTTGGTCATCATTCCGATTTGGGGAAACTGACGTTATCGTGACCTCCAGTGCCTCAGGATCATGACACTACAGTGTCACCGAAAGTCTACCTTCAGCAACGTTTCCAAAGGTGCTGTTGTTTGGACTTACCGCGATCATGGCAGTGTGGTGAGGCCGACAGAACATAGAACATCGAACAGATTGACCTGCTCATTGATGTCACCTTTGCTGTGTTTCAGCAGCTCCCGCCTCTAGCTGGAATTACCCCAGTCTGCGCGGCTACTAACTTATTGGGTAAAACTTGGATATCAATCTGGAATTAACATCTTTTTAACTGATTTAAGTTAGAGCCATTCATCTAGATACATGTTAGTAACAAAAAAGAAAAACTGAAATAACAGGAGTCACGGCTATATACTACATTTAATGCAGCATGACGTATCTTATAAGTCGATAACTTCCACAAAACAGTTAATGGTAGAGTGATAACAGAGAAAGAGCAGTAGTGGGGCTCACGGCTGCTGTAGCGGGAGAGCAGCACAATTCTTAAGCGGAATGTTCGTCAGTCTCTCATAAACTGAAGAATGACTACTGATATTACTACTTATTGCCAGAAGTCACGAAAAACATAAATATCCCGCTATAGAACTGCGCGGCTACCCTATTTCAGTTGCCACGAGGTACGAATCATGTTGAGAATACTCGCTCGTGACCGAAACATAACCACTCTTAGCGTCACAACTGATCACAACCAATCAGAGGGGTCGACCGTCTCGTTGTGGGAACCTATGTTGCATCGTGATTGGCTGAAGCCAACTATGATACCATATATGCCTTTGTTCTGGGCACAGACGAATGTGTGCAACCCTTTCTTTCTGCACACTTTGTGTCAAGGAGTATGTTGACATGTACCCTGTTGTACAGGTCGAAGATCCGGTGTACGGTAGCAGCAATCCAACCTTCACCGAGTTCATGGCTCCGGGAGTTATTCTGACGTAAGTATTAGCCTTGCAATAATTTGGGTGATGGTAAGAAGTATGCCTTAGTTTTCTGAGCGAGGAATCACACCGCCTCGCATTTATCTATTCATACTTGTGCTGTTGCTTCTTAAGCCTTACAAACTACTCTCCATTCTCCGAAGAGGATGTTACAAACAACGTTTTTCACTGGGGATGAAAATACTTGAGCAGTTTTAGAATGAATTCACTGATAAGAAGTTATTCCATGCATTTTTTAGCTTTCGATCCTTAAATCTCTTGTAATAGTGATCATTCAAGAGTTTGTACAGTGCTTACTTCGTTAGTGACGCCTAATGAAATAATTTCTTTAATGATTTCTATTTGGTACGAATGAGCTACAAACACTATAGACAACACTTGTAGCAGAGATATACTTAAATTATTTTCTTGGCGGTGTAATGAGGTTCTCAAATGAAGATTAATTTCCCCGCATTCGACACCACCGAGTAGCATGACGAAAAAATTAAAGAAGCTGTTAATACTATCGAAGGCACAAATGATTACATTTGGTGTAAATACAAAGAAAAACTTGGTTTCAGAACCAATTTGAATTTTTCAACCCCGTACGGCGCAATTTGCGGTCAAAGTGTTAAACTATTTTCTGCAGATCGTCACGGTAGTCTTTCAAAGGTTAAAGCTCATATCGGATTCGCTCACTTGCAGTGTGTTGTTGCACAGGGCGGCTTCTGTCCTGGCGCTGAGTAATGGGAGGTCAGCGCTTGTGCCACTCATAGTCTATTGGGAGATATCCACTTTATTTACTCGGGGGTGCAGCTGTTATATGAGCCTTCCGTCAATGACTCCATAACTCAGGCAAATGTGGTTGACTGCAGCAGTAAACTACTTTGGGCTCTAGCGTAGCTATATCTGCGGCACGAACTAGTGCAGGTAGGGTTCATAGTTGGAATGTCCCGTCATAGGTAACTCTGTCCTGCAATAATTGTGTTCGTCATATTAATGGGTCGTCACTCTGAAACCTGTAGATAGAAATGTTCACGTCGATTTCAGGTGCTTATAGCTGCAATAGAGCAGGCCCTTTCAACTGCAAGAAATTCGTAAAGACTGCATTGGCTGGACGAGACCTAATATTTAAATAAAATATGATGAATTCGGCATTGGAGACTTGCTTGAAGTTCACGTTGTTATTCCTTAGGCTGTCGTACTTCATGGCGATGGCTCTCACATCAGTAGCGTTTGTGGTGGACAAGAAGGAAGGTCTCTACAACAGAGCTTTGGTTGCTGGTACGTACCATTTGTTTAAATGCAATAATAACCTAGAATACACAATGCTTGACTAGTCCGGATCTTCCGACAGGCGTGCTTGTTTTGCCCTGTTGTCACGGAATTTACGTGTTTACTCTTTAATGGATTACTTATGAGACCTCCGAAAACTCAATCTTCCTCTGCATAGTTGAGTCTCCAGTTACCTCAAGCGTACTTGCGTTGCTTGCAACACGATTCAAAATTACGAAACCAGCTCATCTGTCTCAAGCTACTGACAAGGTAAGCCTTACGGACTCAACGTCACCGTTCCAGTTGACATCACGTAAATGGCTAGCCTTAAAGTTCGGCCAGCTGTCGTAAACTTTTCGACGCCACACATCATTGAAGATAATTTTATTGTTAGGAACGATGAGATTGATTTCTTTAAAATATGACAAACCTCGCGGCTAGAGAAAAATTGCTACTTTGATGGATGTAGATTAAGTGAAGACAATATACGTAGAATGCCGGAGTCTGGCTCTTTGCTCTTCTCCGGGAATGGACCTGATTGTCCGTCCATTGCCAGCCATCTGACCCCATCTCATCATCGCGGTTGTGTGGGTGACAATTAATGCATATACAGTATCTAAAAGTAAGGCGATATCTTCATGCTGTCTCCACCCATGCAGGTGTCAACAACGTGGAGATCATGTTGACTCACCTCGTCACCCAACTGGCCGTGCTCATCATCCAAGTGGCCCTCATCTTGGTGTTCATGTTTGCCGTCTTCGACATACCCTGCAGAGGCAGCATGTTCTGGGTGGTGTCTCTGGCGCTTCTGCAGGGTCTCTGCGGCATGACGTTCGGTTAGTATCGTCCTAGATTCAAGGAAATGGTTGATCATTCCTTGCATGAATTAATTGCATCTCTTGTAGGAATACCACTGCATGAAGTGTAACATATTTACATATAGCGGTATGAAAGAAAGGCTTAAAAGAACAAAGTTTGTAAACGGAAGAGCATTCAGTGTATCAATGTCTCCTGCAGGCAAAATATCTGCAAGATGACTTTAGTTTTAGTTAGTGTGGTAAAACATGCAATAAAACGACTTCAGTAGTCGCACTATAAGGTCATTTTCGTAAATTATAACAAGACTACTATAGTGATCAAACTTGGCTGGCTTATGTTGCTAGAAAAAATTTTCAGTTCCGCTGAATCATTGCCGTGGGTAGCGTTAACGACATCTTGAAATTTTTATTTTTCCCATGTCATCGTGCAAATAGCAATCCAGTTATATCGATCTTAAGCTGCACAGCAGCACATGGAAATAATTCTCGTTTTCTGCTCTAAGTAGTTACTCTTGTCTTCGGAGTTAATTCCTGCTTTTGATTCAGAATTCTCTTCGAATTCATAGCCTACTTCTTCAATGTCTATGGAAATACTTCCCTTCTTCACTGTCCTGAATTACTCCTGCACTTGGAGTTACCTCGATTTTGTGATTTAGGATTCTCTTTTTTTTCAGGCTACTTCATCTCAGTGTCCGTGGACGATGAGATGACAGCATTTCAAGCAGCAATGGGAGTTTTCTACCCTATTCTTCTTCTCTCGGGCATAGTGTGGCCCATCCAAGGCATGCCGACGGTTCTGAAATACATTTCATACATCTTACCTCAGACCTATGCATGTGACAGTATTCGAGCCATCTTGTACAAGGGCTGGAATATCACCTATTTTGAAGTTTATATTGGCTTCATCATCACGATAGTATGGATGATAATACATATATCGTTATCCGCTATAGTACTGAAAGTGAAATATTAGAGTTATGTGAGCATTTGAGAGTGTAATTGTGAGTAAATTATTGATTTGAGTCAATAATACTGGTACAATATGCAGTATTTCAATTTCTTTGCTACGAGCAAACCGCTTCTGCAAAAGCGCATATTTGAATCTTCATTAGAAGTACTATTTACAGTTCATGTAAAAATCATTCTGTATCCAAACTTTTCGAAACATACAAAGTCTGCATTAACTTTGTATATGAACCGGGTATTAAAAATGCCACATAATATTAGAAAAAGCTCTGAGAATGTTTCCATTCTTAATTAATATTAATAATATCAATGCAGTGAATGAGTTACGATATATGCATTTTGTTTGTTACTTTAATGGTTATTTAAATGAATGCGACCATTCGGTAGTTGGATATTAAATCTTCATTAAATAAAATCGTCGTAAGTTCGCTCCCAAAATGAGAATTTACTCAACACTTAATTAAATTTCTTATCTCTTAAGAGTAAATGCAACTTCCAGTAATAACTATAGTCCCCTGGGAATCGATGACTAACGAAATACCTTTCGGTAGCTTTACCAGTGAATGCTAGAGCCTCTACTAGTACATCATAAGTAGCAACAGTGATTGGTTACCGACACCAGCAATAACTACAGTCCTCGCGGTATTCCACAGCATGCAGCATAGCACAACCAAGAGGAAAACGCTTTGACCAACATCGAGAGCCTCAAAGCTGCGGACACACATCTTACTGTTGCCTATGCATATACTCACATTCGTTACACCATAGCCGACTGTGTGTACCACATGTAAGAGCTAGAGTTGATTACGGCAGCGGTACCAAGATTTATGTATTCATAGAGCTCAAACTACACGTGTGCGGTACTGTGAGAGTTAAATACTATTGAATTTCCTTTTGCAGTGATTATAGATGGCTAATATGACAAGTTCAATTCCCTTGATTGTGCCCAAGAAATTAATTAGAGCGGCCTGAACCTGGATAAATTACACAGATCATAGAGAAGCTCCATTAGTCATGACGTCCGGGCGTGTATCGGCGATGCCAAGTGCTAGGACGTACTTGTATCCTAAGTCATATTTCACATCTGAGACCTGCAAAGAATACAAGGCTAACACCGATACCATATTTGTTCTTGTACACCATTCCGATTGCCCTTGAGACGGCCAAAAACTCTACTTTTACTGAGTAAGATTGAGTGTTCGGCTCTCTCAGGGGCAATCGAATCGAGATTAAAACCTGCAACGAGATTAAAAGTGGCGAATCCAATGACTCATTCAGAAGTTTCAAACAGGTTAACTAAGTTTACAGAGGGCGAAACGAAGACACCTTTGATTATGTTGCTCAATAATGAATGCATCTCATGTATGCTTTAGACAGTTTCGCCGAGAGATGTATTCCGTTGAATGCTCAACAAATGCTTGAGCCCAACATTCTGTAGTAAGACATTGAAAAGCTCGTTATTCGTGCTAAATAATACCGAAGTATACAGTAAGATTTTTCGCCGCAAGTTGAGCATGCTTTAGATAAGTCATTTGTTGACATTAACTAGAAAAATGTGTATGTGTGTATTAACAAGAGACTGTAATAAAGACTTGCGTGTATTTATTTATATATCTCGTGTCAAGTCAAGTGACGTTGTATATACGTTAATTTTTGCCTAAATTCTTTTTTTCGAATTCAGCCTCCAGTTATTTGGATTCAGTAGTCGAAATTTCGAAGCACAAACGAGGCAAATTTTTTCCAAGCTTTTTTACTTATACAATTTAGCGCATCTCGACTACATCGAATACAGTGGTACTTATTGCTCAGAGTTTCTTGGCACCGCTTCCAGATAATTCGTTCAAACCTTAACAAAAGAAAAAAAACATGGCCATGCTTGATGGATAAATGCTACCGAAGCAAATGCTTCCTTTTATTTTTGTCAGCCAGATTCACTAAATCATGTAATACGAATAACCAACCTTTAATTCAGTTCCTGTAACCAAATGCATTTGGTCAAATGATTTGTTTACATTAAGTAGTGAAGTCTCTGCATGTGTCATAGAATGATCGACACTCTCCTGCAGTGCCATGCAATCTGTGGCGATCGATGACTAACGAAATACCATTAGGTAATTTTGAGCGCAGAAAACAAATTCTGTCAGAAAAGCTCAAGTTCTGGACTCTAATTCGTCAATAAACTTACGGTATATTAAATGGACTTTCATATTTTTAGTACGACATATTCTTAAGTGTATTATGATGTTGCTGAATCTGCATTGTGTATATGTTACGTGTTTAGGCTTTGTTATCTCGTGTGTATGGAAACGACGTCATGCCTGCAGGTACATTCACGAGTGAAGCTCTTCACCACTGTGACAACCGTAAGTAGTATCATTAATACAAAGATCCCAGGCGTTACTTACTTCGTTATCGTTCGAGAACGATATTTTAACGCATGAAGCATGTTATCTAAAGTCTTATACAGTAAATCATACAATCGATCTGGATTATTATTCAACCCATTTGCCGGGCAGTGCTGTGTGTGATAAGAGTGCAAAAACTGTTCACTAAGAAGCAATTAAAACATGCACTAAGTATAGAATTTAAGTCATTACTGAACACATCATAACGTTATATAATAATAAGTTTATTGAAACACAATCCAGTAAAAAGAAATACAGCCACTGTGCGGCACGTTCTCTACTTTCTCAATTGTTCCTGTGTCTCAAGCCCATCGATAGCATAAAGCTAAAGATATCTACGATACCTTCGCCTAATAGAAAGTGTAGCGAGTTCTTGCTGGACGCGAAGACAATGTACCATGCTATAGGAAGTCATTGTTAGCCTACGAAGAAAGTATGCTATTCCATATTTTTTTAAAGTAAATCGTACTGCTTGCACCCTCTAAGGTTCACGCGATAGAAAGTGTGCTATTAAAGGTATGTGTATTTCATGACGAGTACAAGTTATACTGTGCAAGGAACGTATTACAGTACGTATGAAGTACTTGCTAGGAAGCGTTTGATCGAACCAATCATAAAATCTGTACAAGTGTCGCTGCTAAAAGTACATTACTGTACGACACGCAGGTGCTACAGAACTGTGGGTAGAAACACGCTATGTACATGCTGTACGAGATCCAATTAGCTATTATCTACCGAGGTGTGTTATCGAAATGATATCGCAAACAGTGCAACACGAAACTACGTGAGGATAAAAGTGACATATATTGAAAAGTTCCATGCATAAAAAAATGGCATCCTGCTGCTAATTTATGATAGCTCAACCTCTGAACAGACAGGAGAGAGCCTGCATGTGTATCACTACTTGGTTCGCAAACAGTTCGTTAACATGGTATATATTCGATCACTTCCGTTTCAGTCTTATTGATAAGTTTTGACATTGGAACACAGTTTGTTGTAGATGCAGCACATAATATCGGAATACGTAATTCTACAGGCAAGTACAGTGATAGAAATGAAGAACTCTATAGTGGAAGTGGAAATTTAAAATGCCATTTAAATCGTAAAGTTTTAATAGTTTTAAAGTATTTACTAAACTACAAATGTGTTGTGTTTAATATTTTTATCATCTGTGTTTCCTTAATGTCAGTACAGATGAACTTTGTGAATAAAAAAGAAACATCGTATTGCCATTTGATTTATTAGTTTTAACTCCTATAAAGCGAGTTCACACTACACCCAGAAATGTACGTTCTTTACGACGAAAAACACCCGGTTTCTTATCACTAACGACGTAATATTTTAGCCACTAAGCAATAATAATTAATCGTAAACGACACTGTTGTTCATCACAACGCTCTTGTTCATCTGTTGTTCATCACAAACGACAATGTGCATTAACGCAAATTCAAACGACAAGGTATTTTACAGTTAACTTATTTTGCTTAATGGCTAACAGCCATTTTTCTGTGTGTAGCAACTTACGCTCCGCCTATCAGTCGTTCAATGAAAATGCTACCGACAGCCTAGTTTGGTTTCACACTTGATTGTGCGTGTGAGCGGTGTGTTTTTATGTGTAGAACATTCTTCATAACATATTTACAGAGTAACCAATGGTTCACAACGTCAATTGGCAGCAATTTACAGAATTACTAGCGTACTCGAGTCAACTACCAATATTTGGAATTATAAAATTGTTTATGTGAAACTTCATAGAAAAGCAATTTAGCAGCAACATCTCGTCGACAGAAGGCATAACAGCAGTATATGATAATATGTTACGATAATAAGAAAGGTTTTGTCGGTTTATGTTCGACATTCGCTAAAAACGACAGCAACAAGCTGATCAACTTTAAATCATTAATAAATATCCCACTTTTCAGAGAGCCTTGACATATCTTGCTGCTTTCGTTTACAAAGAGAAGAAATTTAGGTTAGATTGGCTTTATTAAATTACTAAACTAAGTGGGTTTGACCTAAGATTTGGACTCAATGCAATGAGAATTTGAACTTTTTGTTTCGACAGTAGAGATGTAGTTAGGCCGCGTGTCTCAATATTCTATTTTTATCTATTACAGTAAAGAACAGAGTCATACTGGCGCACTGTTAGTAAAATATTTATCTAAGCTAAATACTGTGGCGTCATGGCTGCGGCGTGATATGTGTCTTACTGTGAAATTGTTGGATATTTAAAATATTTTTGCTGCTCTTTCATGATACGAGACCAAAGAAGTTTTCATAATTTGCAAACAACACTGTTTTATGCCCAAGATACATTTCAAAATCAATTTATTCGCTAATTTTAAAAACGAAGCACACCCTAGTTCGCATCGACGGCGTCAAAACTACAACATGTCGTCGTACACCCTATCTCTGTCAGTCGTCAGAGTAGCGTCTTCGTTTGCAGGCCGACGGGCTGTGGTGGCAACGAAAGTTGCTAGTGTGAATCAGCTTTTAGATATGGAAAGTTTTCCGCAATTTGCTGGCAGTAAAGTTTCTTTAACATATCAGCCGCTTGCTCGCCCAGCAATTGTGTCTAAGGGCGCTGGCACACCAAAAGCAGTTTAGCAAGAAGCTGGCAGGCAGGCTGGCAGTTTTTGAGAAGCACAGAGTGCATTGGAGCACGCACACCGAACAGCGGCAGTTAAGCAGGCCGCTGCCGCTGTTCGGTGTGCGAGCTCCAATGCATTCCGTGTTCAAAAACTGCCAGCCTGCCTGCCAGTTTCTCGCTGAACTGCATTTGGTGTGCCAGCGCCGTAAAGCGGTACAGATTCGCACCACAGTGTTTTGTTCTCGATACACGCCGTACTCGGCGCCCGGATGTTAACTTGGGTGTTTAATTAGAACTGCGTGGCTGACTACAAAATGATTACTCTCTGTTAGCTATCACTATAGCTGGTATATTCAAAGCCACTAAAAAAGTTTGGGATTGTTTTTTCTTTAAACTTGCAGTGAATTAGAATTGACTTTCCATCGCGTGTGGATGTTTGGAATGGTCTTGATGGCTTTGTCTTTGCTGGTGCTGGTATTGGCGGCTTTAAACGATCTGTACACAGAGCTATTCTGTGATTTCGGATCTTCTTTTTTTTTCATTCTTTCGTTTTCTCCACCCGCTGGGCTGGTTGCGTGGGGGTTTGTTAACCTCATGGAGTTTCTCCGTTCCTGCGTCGCCAGCCTGGTGTGATTTAATAATAATAATAATAGTACACTTTTCTGTAGTTTAAACTGAAGTACGCAGCAATGCATTTCAACGCTCAGTAATTGCTTTAAAATGTCCTGCAAACCCACCGTAATGAAGTCATGGTCGGTGTTGACTTTTACTCATCGTCAGTTGAGATATCAGTACTCAACCGGTGATCCATAAGGAATTTATCGTATTTGATCTTATATCCATATGAAAATATATGTTAGAGGCAGCATACCAGGACCGACTCTGACTAGTGAAGTCTAATTAAAAGTTTTTTAAAAGTTTAAAAAGTTATTGAAAATTTTTGATTCAAAATGTCGCAAATAATGCAAAATACTGCAAATTTCAGTAGCACTTGCTTCAGTCCTTATGTATATTTTTTGCAGTGAGCAGTTGGCCCAAGTCTCTAGTCCTGTTAAGTAGAAACTGCGTAACGAGTCGGAATCAGGATCGGATTTTTATGAATACTGGCAGTCTGGGTTGAACAAACATATGTCCTGCACTTTATGAGTTTGCGACCTTCATCTCAGAATACTGTGGTTTACAGAGGAGGCTAGATGCAGTGAATATTCACGAAAATTAACGCAAACACCCAAATCACAAAATGTAGCACAATCTGTAGCCAAAAACTCGACAAGCTCTAAAACATGCTCCGCTACTCGGGAAGGTACCGATGTGGAAACTAGCAATTTCTACTGTAAATTTATAGGCTTTTACCCAATGTTATCCGATACCTTTCACTATTTACTCATCGGCAACCGATAAATGCCTATAAATTTCTGCTTGGACTAGGACTAGGCGATCTTCTGCTACCTGATCAATTCCTACGTTCATCACGTTACGTACTCTGATATCATTCGCTGTCTGATCATCGATTGCCTCGATTGGAAAGAAGTAAATTTCGGAGTAATGTTGTAACTCCAGGGATAATTCAATAATGCAAATCGCAGAGTTCCTACTTCATACCGTGAACATGTTGTATAATATTTTGTTTTACTCTCATGATATATTTTGAAAAAAAAAAAGTATAATTTTAAGCCCACAATAACCGTGCCGCAAGCGCTTGTAGCGTACAATTCATAATGTATACTATTTTTGGTCGTCTTGACGAAGGCAATAATGACTTGTGTCGGAAACTTGGTCAAATATCAAATAAAGTCTGTACTTGCCTTTAAAAACTAAATATGATATTCTCAATCAGTCAGTTTTTTAAATAAGTTAATTTTCTCCAGCCTCGGCTTTCCGGCTACGTTTCTGCTTAGTATTGTTTACTCTATACGCAGCGGAAACTCTTATAAGTAGCTGATATTTATCAACTCATTTAAGGTACAATATGCAATAACACACAGTTTGTTGGCTGACTGTTTTTTTACTCCTATTAATATTAGGAGAACTTCATTTGCTCAACAGCGAAGAGGCGTTTAGCCGGCTGCACACGAGCGTCGGAACACGGGAACATTTCGAAGCATTAAGAGCAAAAGTTTCCTTGAGTGTGATTACTGATCACAGCTTAACGTGGTTACAGATTTTGCTTTGAATTTTATGTCTTTGTCACTCACTCTATATTATGAGCAATTTTTGAAACTGTGGAATTAGCACTTACGCTAGTGGAATAACAGCCGTAACAGCTTAGGATTTAATTAACTTTTTGGCAGCTTAATATTGGACAAGTCGCAACAGTACCAGCGAGAACGTAATCCGAAGGGAGGGGAGGAATGTTTCCGTGCGCTGTGCTTCTTCAACTTTCAAATCTACCCATTGAATTTGTCTAAAGTACTTCCAATCGTTAGTACTATGTGGATACTGAGTTTCACTTCCTTTTCTTTATTTGCTCTGTGCTCATGATGCACAAATTAAGAAGACGATCAACGAAGGTGGGAATGAAAATGTACATGTTACCAAAACCAAGCAAAGTAGGAAAGAAAACGGACTGCACAGCAAAATTGCCGTCCTTTACTTAGTTCTTCTGTATAAGTAAAGATTGGCAAACTTGTATATAGGTACTTCTAAAGTGTATATGTGTAGCACATTCACAAAAAAATATAAAGGCTTGAAGTAGAATATCGTAAATTAGCTGTTTGCAATATCCATTAGATTTGCAATATTGCCTAATAATTTTGCAATAGTTAGCAAGATAAACAGTATATCATGTTGTAGAACAGAGACTTCTGAATTTGCTGGTATATTCAGACGAAATGCGAAACAAACGTCTAATAGAGTTGTTAATGAAAATCATTTGGTATACACGCTAAGTGAGAAACTCAGTGCAGATTGTAAAGCTGAAGGTTGAGTTGGAGCAGCTGGCAGCCGCTAAGTGATATGGTCCTGGCAACCGTGAAGGGATATAGCATTGGTAGCCTTGTAGTGATAGCATTGGTAGCCATGAAGTGATATAGCTTTGGTGGCCATAAAGTGATATAGCACTGGTAGCCATATAGTGGTATAGCACTTGTAGCCATGAAGTGATATAGCACTGATAGCCATGAAGTGATATACCACTGATGGCCATGAAGAAATGACAGTCATATAGTGATGTAATTTTAGCAACATAAAGTGATTCAACGTAGGAATCGAGTCATGGAGTGGTGGAATAATGGTAATCATGAAATGATGTAATGTAGGTGACCTTGCAGTGATATAACTTAGGGAACCATGAATGATTCAACTTAGGCAGCCATGAAGTGATTTTCAACTGAGGCAACAATGGAGTGATGTAATGTGAGCAACCATGAAGTAATATATTGTAGGCAACAGCCCTGATGTGATTTAACTTATGCAACCATGAAGTAATTCAACCATGAGTACCATGCAGTGATTTAACTCAGGCATTGGTGAAGTGATTTTACATAGGCAACCGAGAAGTGATCTTCCATAAGCAACCACGGCTTGAAGTATCGTAAGCAGCCCAGAAAGCGGCGTAATATAACTAGGCAGTCGTGTGAAATAACATGGACATCGATGATGTGCTGCTTGAGATGATTCCAGCGGGGTATGGTTGTGTCACCACCAAAAGAATTCTGTTTGAAGTTCATTTCGTGGCTGGCCCGGTGTCTTTATTTAATGGCTATTTATTCATTGTTAGTTCATGGTTACCAATGTGGTTCCAGATTATGGTATTAACTAGCGGGACCCGTGGAAATTCCATAGCTATCTATTGTTTTCTCTTTTCTAAGTGCAATGAACCTAGGCAACACTATTATACACAATGTTATTTTGTGCCTAACGCACCCTAATTGCTAATTAGAGGTGCGACTCTTGAGGAGCCTCATTCAATTTCAAGTCGAGTGGCCACGTACGACTTTCGTCGGCTTCATCAGCAAGGCACGACCTAACTCACTTTGTCGACCCTAATATACGCACCTCTTGCTCTATACCAACATATCTCATTTGATGCATTGCATCTGACGTAATCCATAGCACACTGTGTTACCTAGAGCGTATAAGCTTACCTTTCACACTTAGTATTACCTAAAGCAAGTATAAATTATATGAGCACTTATGAGAAAACAGATGATCTGATTATAATCATCGCATCATCTAGCGCACCTCATCTTACCTAAAGAACCCGCTGCAGACTGACACGTGCACCTTATCTAGCCCTATAGCCTACACGTTGTCAAAAACTAATGAACTTAAACTAACCCACCACAATTCTTGTCATCTGCTGCACCTCATCCCATTGAACGTAGCACAAGTCAACTATACATAGAGATTCAACGGTGTCAACACCGAACAGCATACTTTTAACCGTATCCGTTACCATTTTTTTTTTTTTTTCAGCCGCTTGACCGCCAAGGCGGTACAAATTTATACCGCCCACTAAATATGCTTATAACTTTATCACTATCATAGTTTTTTCTTCATAGTCTTAAAAGTTATTTATTCAACTATTCTTTCGCCTATTTAATTAAAAAAATAATGCCTCAGAGTAGTTTCAATGTCAATTAAATTCGAATATAAGAAAATATCTCCGGACAGTACAGGGTGAATACTCCGACGGCACATTTTATACTTTCACAAGCTGAACGTATAATCGCTTCTATTTTTCATTTCTGGCCTTGTTGCTGTCTTTTAGTGATGGCTTTGAAAGTTCTTTTTGTATGAAAAGAAAATCTACACGGATATGTTATCATCTAATTTTTTTGAAATATTTATATTTATCTATATTTTTGGCTGTAATGTGCGGGCATATTAAAATTTTATTGATAGTCATGTTCAATTGAGAAAAGTCACAGAATTTTGGGGGCTGAATATCACTGGGAGCAGAAATGTGAACGAAATACGGTAGGGCGGTACAATTTTGAATCGCCTTGGAGCAGATTGGGTTAAGCGGTTAAGCTCAAAAGTCAATATTATGGACAAATTATCGTACTTCATATCTTTTAATAGATTCAGCACACTGAGATTCCAATTTCTAATTGTCGCCGCCTTTCCTATGACTTGGAGAGCAGCAACCACCTCCCCCCAAGTTGGTTAGGTTACCTTAGCCAGGTCCTGTGGACGTCTCTCCATTGCGCTCCCTTTGCTTCCTTGGACTTTTAAACTTATACTAATCTTGATTAATTCTGGTCTTCATTTTCTTTCCTTATCTCTGTTTTACTTGTGTGGGAACCCATTTGTTCAGGGGTTTTCATGTTGCTAAGGACATACGGTACGTCTCTTGTTCCTGCCTCTGTTGCACGCCTTTGTTCTGGAGACGGAGGTTCAAATATTCAGTATGACAATAGTGGGTTATTTTGATTACTAACAACTAAAATTCAATTTCCTCGTACTTTTTAAGCATATTTCTAGCGGAAATTAACAATCATGTCATGCATCCACCTCACTTACGGTGCATTGATAATATTTTTCGTTTGTTGGGTTTTCTTTTTGTGCATTTTTATCTCAAGTCTCGGATATACCTTCTATTTAATTGCGTGTTTTTTTTCAGTCATATGGCCAAGTTTCCATGACTGTTTCTGAAGTTGGAACTTGCTTTCATTATCTTACGATTTTTTTTTTCAACTCCATGTCTCTTCTTGCATTCAATGGCGAAAGCTACTAAAATGTCACGGCAAGTAATTTACTTTTCACCTTTGCACCTCGGGCGAATGTTTCCACTGAGCAGTCGTACTGCAGGATATCTGAGTACAAGCAGCAATGGACCAACTATCGTATAGTGAATTCAGGGATGTGCTCTTAAATTTTGGTGAGGCGAACTGTAATGCTTAGAGATATTCCACCACAGTCTGCTTACCTGGTGCCTCTTGCTACCTACCTTTGGGGATACCAAATTAGTTTAGTCAATGAAATACAAGTTCTCTCCGAAGACGAACTTATCGGTACGATAATTGAAGGCTGTGTGAGGGCTAATGAATCTCCTGGTATCTTTGCACGAGTTTGGCAATCACTCAGCCAATTCCTCAACGCTTGTAAATAAAATAATATTTTGATTTTGAATTCTTATTTACCCGGCATTTCAGTAATTCGCAGCACCTATATTTTAACGCGCCGTAACGTTTCAACAAAACGTTTTAGCGAACCTGTGGAAATTCCATTCAAGAAAAGCACTATGCTTCAGTGATATCTCCGGCCCGTATCATCTTAATTTCATCCTATCTAATACTGAAAGAACCTATGTAAATTCAACAGAATAAAAGTTACTCACTTATAATCCCCCCCCCCCCCGACTCGTATCAAGCATACGAAGTGTGAAAATTACACAGCGCGAAAATATGCTCCAAGCCAAACCGTGAATCTTCTGCCTATGACCCGAGAGCAGTGCCAGCTCGGAAGAGTGCAAACTTTGTCTTCTCCCGAAGTGGTATCCAATATGCCTACCGTGATTTTCCGTAACTAATTAATAGTGAAAGCGCAATGGTCGTGCACCACAGGAACGAACTAAGGAAGGAACTAGAGCACTCTGAGAGCGCATACCTTTGCCAAGCGAGGCAACGGTAGAAAAAAAATTCAAATTGGCTCTGAAATCATAATTTTCTTTGTATAAACTCCTGAATCTAATCTTTTTTGCCTTTTGATTGTAATAATAGCTTGCGCAACTTTCTTGAAGATCCGCTCATAACTTTTTGAGTTATACTGCTAACAAACGCTAAGACAGTGAGTCAAACATACAAATGAACAAACTGATCAACTGATCTGCACCAAAATTTAATTATATATGTCTTTTAAGATTATTAATAACTCCTATAAATTTCATAAAGATTCATTCTTTATTTTTTGAGTTATTGTGCTAACAAGCATAAAATTAAAAACAGTGATAAACGAACAAACGGATCATCACTAAAATTTGGCCATCCACTCTTTGTTATATACCTAACAACTCATGTCAATTTCATATAAATTTATCCATAACTTTTTAAGTTATGGCATTGAGAAAAATTAGGCAGACAAACAAACAAACAAACGGATGGACGGATCTTCACCAAAAGTTAATCATCTGTTCCTCCTAACATACCTAACAATCCCTGTAAATGTCGTTCAAATCGGTTCATTACTTTTTAAGTTATCTTGGTGACAGACAAAGAGACAGAAGACAAACAAGACGAAAACATAATCTTCTTGGCGGAGGTAACAATGGGAGGAACAGGCAGAAACATAATATGACTAGTGGACCTGCGCGTGGAAAAATTCACGCAATAGTCGATGTATTTGCACCGGCCAAGGAGTTTCAATAGAGGAGGAGGGAGCCTTGTGGCCTATTAAAAGATTCGCCAGCGAATCAACCAGATCTTTTATGGCTGTGAGACGCACATTGGTGGAAGTGACGGGGAAGCAGTGTATTTCACGGGGGAGCAGCAGACAAACCGAGTTATTGATATGCGATTGGTGCATACGCGACTGGCTGCAGCCATAAGAAACTCTTTATTGATATGCGATTGGTGCTTACGACAACTGGCTGACAGCCATAAGAGACTCTTGAGCTTCAACGGGCTAGGTTACTGGCTCCCTCCTTCTCTATACAAGCTCCTTGGCACCGGCCTATAGGCCGGTGCAAAATCTTATCTCCATTGACTTGCTTCTTCATCATTACAAGCAATTTGTGTTGACAATGACACTTCTTCATTGATTGTACTTTCCTTACTAAAATACATATAGAGAAAAAAGCTACGACGGCCAACTCGAAATGTTATCGTAAGAGATGTGTGCTTTCTTCTGAGCAGTACACTTCATTTCGTCTTCAGCACACTCTTTCCCCTCTTAGATGACATGCAAAATATTAACTGTATTCGTAAAATCTCAAACATCACCGAATTTCATTTCCGCTGCGTATCCAGAATACACGGTGAGATAGTTTTAGCAAAACTAAATGTCCGCTCCAGAGAAGTTGAAATAAAGAATGAGTACGCGTACTATCAAGGAGCTTCAATGGGAGGAGTACGCGCAAGCCTTCCCTGGGCGAGTATACACATGGCTTTGTCACGTGACTGAAGCTGGCGTTTGGAGATCTTAAACTGGCTGAAGTGGCAGTGGTCANTTTGCAAGACAATCGTGTCTGAAGATTTATATCCCACTGCTCACCCTGTTACTTTCATCATAAGCTGGTATACAGGATACAAGTTTCCTTTACATAGGTACTTCCATCAGCTCGGAATTTTGTCGATGGTTAATGGCTGCAAAAATTTGAGCTTGGGCCTCATTCCTACGTGAGGTAATGCCTCACGTAGGCAATGCCGCTCTCCGATTGGATAAGCCACTCAGCCAGTTTAAGAGAAAAAGTTTACTCGCAGCGGTCCCGTAGGATAAATAGATAGGGTTCACTCCTCTCTACTAGAACCTCCTTGCGTACTATGCAGAAAACAATCGGTTCCTCTACGCTTCTCTAATTTACTACAAAATGTGCACATAGTAAACCACAAGATAATATAATTTCGAGGTAGAGAAAACGTAATCAGTATCAGACTCCACGGGAACGGCCAGAGAAGCTGGAAGAGCAAGAACTGCATTCAATGTTAATAGCGATAAGTACCGTATTCAAAACTTAGCCTTCTTCTGCAATATCGTTAATTGCCTACTGAATCCCATCAGAAAGGAACAGGGTCGCCAAAATTTCCAACGGGGCTAGAGATGCATTCAGATAATAAAGGAGTAGGGATTTCACTTTAACCTTCTTTAACCTCGTCATCGTTGATGACGAAATCTGCATCCTGGCCTGTTTTTCGCTTATCTATTTCGTTAAGAGCAAACACGAAAAAAACTATTGAATAAAGGAAACCTCAGAAGAGAGTACGAACGACGATGCAACGGAGTACTTAGAGAAGCTGTATATATGTACCTGCATTGAGTGAACTTCAACGTGGGAAAAGAAAGAATTTTCTCTATCTTTCTTAAGAGCGTGACACCGAATATATCAATAAATATATAAACACACGACGGTCATTCTTAGTGTTAGATTAGATGTGCTACTTCTCTTTCAGTTCTTCAGTATTACTGGGTTTTCTTAATCTCCCTTTTCTTGCAATAATTGGAAACAGCTCTACCGTAAGCTCTGTATACGTCAAAATCTTGGGTTATTGCTCCCAAACCGTCGGATGAAAAAACTCAATACAGTATATGTGATAAATACATTACATGCAGTATGTATGCCCCATTTTTTCTCTAAAATTCTAGTATTTTGAGAAACTAAAACAAATTTTCAATTATATTGGTATCTAAAGGTACGACATTTATCGCCCACTGATGATTTACAATTATAAATTTGGTTGCATTATTATTATTATTATTTTTATCAATAACACACACTAGACTAGCGACGTGGGAACGGAGGAAACTCGATAAGGTTAACAAACCCCCATGCAACCAGCCCAGCAAGCGAAAAAAAGAAAGAGAAGATCAGAGATCACAGAATAGCTCGTTTATGGATCGTTTAAAGCTGCCAATACCCGCAGAAGCAATGGCAGAGCCATCAAGACCATTCCAAACATAAATGCCTGATGGAAAAAACGAACGAGAAATGGCAATCGGCAACAGAACCCTGACTAAGGAGCAGTATTCCAGAAGGGGGAGGACATAGCAATAAAAACAGCGACGTGTCAACTCTACTGACCCAAGCACCCTCCAAGCACGTCGCATAAAACCGACTTTTTGCGATGCTCGTGCGGCAACCGAGCGGATGTGAGCCTCAAACTTCAACTTTGAATCAAAATTGACACCCAAGATTACCAAGTCATTAACCACAGGAAGTGACAAACCATTCAGTATGAGTGCAGGGAAAACAGGATTCACGGTACGTGACCTAGACACGAGCATAGTTTTAGTCATTCCAGCATTTAGCGTTATCCCCCATCTAGAACACTAGGAATCAATCACTTCAAATCCCGCTGAATGGATTTTTAAACCTCCAACATATTACCAGCATTATCGCAAACAGCCAGCAAGGTAATATCATCAGCGTAGCCAACAAGTAAATTAGGAACAAGATCAAACAGGTCCGCTGTATATACGATGAACAGGAAAGGGCCCAGAACACTACTTTGTAAGGCACCAGAAACCACATCCAAAAAGCCACTCCTCTTCCAATCAACAACTACACATTGGCGTCTACCTCATGATAACTGACTAATAACCACGAAAACTGCACCACTAATACCAATCAATCTTAGCTTATTGACCAACCCAAGGTGATTCACGAGATCAAAAACAGCACTGAAGTAAAGCTTGACCAACCTTGCCTCATGACCCCTATCAAATGCTAGCTACAACACAAGAAAAATGTAAAGCAGAGCATCACAAGTTCCCAAGCCCTTACGAAAACCACCCTGTGTTTGTGGAAGGACACCCTGCTTCTCAAGAAAGCGACCCTACCCCTACGCAACCAACCTCTCGTAAACTTTCGACAAAGCAGGTGTGATCGAGATGGGTCTATAGTTGGAGGTTCGAGATGAGACAGAGCCCTTCGGCACAGGCGTCACATGAGCGACACACCAGCATTCCGAAAAAGAGCCCAACCTTTCCATGCGACGGAACACAGAAGCAAGAGGGGCTGTCAGCAAACCAGCCATACTCCGAAGAAACAGAGGAAACATACCCGATGGATCAGTGCCCCCATAGGAGTCCAGGTCAATAAGAAGGCAGTGCACTCCAGAAGATCTGAAAGCAAATCCGGAGAAGCTCGGCTCTGGATCAGACGCGCAGCCGGTCCAGGATCAGTTTCCCATCAAAGTAGGCCAACAAAAGGTCTGCCTAGGCAGCAGGGTCCACAGCAAGGTCACCACTAGAACCAATTAAAGGGGGGACAGAAGAGTTCTCACCAAGCACGGCGTTCTTCAAGGTGGACCATCACTTATGTGCGTTAACAGACGAAGCTAACAACTCCCTGGACCTCAAATTATGCTCCCTCTCAGCTCCCTCATAAGTAGCCACAGTCAGACGCTGCAGTTTCCTGAAACGCTGAACGTGAACAGCAGAACGGCTAGCACGCCAACGGGCATTTGCCTCCCGCTTCAACTGGTGCGTCTTCCAACAGGCATCATCACGCCAAGGTTCATCAGCTGTCCTGACCGTAATGAAGCGGGAAGGGACATAGGCACGCACTATGTCGGAGAAAAGCCGACCCATAGTAGACCCAGGATCAGGAGACTCTCCCTCACCATCCCCCAAGGTAGCGCAAGGAAAGCGCCAGAATCGGCGTACCAATTCACTCTGGACTTCAAAAATATGTTACACCTAACAGGGACTCCGGGGACCCGCTGACGAACTTGCAGCGTCGCTGAGAGGGCACCAGGATCCGAGGAACCAATGGGAGACGACACTGACACTCCAATCAAATCAGGAACATCAGTCATCAGGAGGTCAAGAACACCTCCCATTGGATGGGTGGGACACTCAATTAACTGCTCACAGCGAGAAGCAGTCGCGAAATCGAAGTCTGCATTGATATGGCAATCGGTCTTCCCAGAGCCTAACCATTCCACAAGGTGACAGTTAAAATCACCCATAAAGATAAAGGCAGAACGCCTATCCGATGACTGAATCCTAGCCATTGCATCCAAAGACAATCAAAGACCCTCTCATTAGCAGACGGGCTGCGATACACTGAAAACAAATAAAAGTACCTGAATGAGCTACAGACTCGAAACACCATCAACTCACAACATGGACACTGAAATTCTTTCTGCCTAGACACAAGAACCCCTTTTTGAACGTGCAGCTAGACCTCTAAATCCAGGGCACGCGTCTCGGGACCGCAGTATTGGTTTTTCAAAATTCGAGATCATCAGCTCAGAAATATGACGATAGCTAGAGACGAGCGCCTCCGAACACAGCACCAGATTACAATTGGAAGAGGCTACATTGAGCTCAGCCAAATTAGCATAGAGACCACGAACATTAGCACTCAAGATGCGGCAGGAGCGTGCACCAGAACCACGAGAACCAGGGTTAGCCTCCGCATCTAGATAGCTAGCTATCAGGGGCGTAAAAATTATAGATAGTCAGTCACCATAAACAGAGGATATAACTTGAAACATTATACATACAACAAAACAAATCGACAGTCACGATAGCTACGAAAGCGGCCTGCTAGCCACTCGTCCCAGACCCTGCCATCACCAGTACGAGTCGAAATGAAGGAGAAGAAAAAGGGAAGGAAAAGAGCATCAGGTGACATTACGTGATTGGAGAGAGAGGAGCAAACTGTGGAAGACTGGGTACCCAGCTATGTCACATGCCTGTTCATCTCCTCTCAGAGATTCTGTTGGACCAAAAAATTCTCATCCGCCTTTAGAGTGGCATTTCCTCCAACTCAGGAGCTACCCAGAGCGAGCCCCAACCCAAAGCTGGTTTATTCGAACAAAGAGACGTAAGGTAGCCAGATAATGAGCGGGGCCTGATAACGCCCAGGCAACAATTTGAGGTCTCTGTGATTATTAGAACTTATTTTTTCAACGCTTAGGTAAATTTACCGCCAGGCCCACTTGCGAAAGACCTGGTTTAGTGCGCAATCATGGTATGGTGTAGTCTACAGTAGTTGTGGCTTAGATTAACCTTTCTATTTTTTTTGAGCGGTAGCAATAGTGCTACCACTTCTCTAGTTTATACATTAAGTGGATTGATTACTTGCATTCGCCATGCCAATCGATGACATCTGAATCTGCAAAGGCATATTAGATAACACGGCAGAAGGTACAAATCCTGCGAGAAATTGAAGTGCATATAATGTGAATCTTAACCAATCTTCACTATTGACTGTGCCGATCTCTATAGCTACCGCGCCATCTTCTGATTAGCATCATCCTTTGATTAGATACCAACATCAACTCTTGATTATATACCAGCCTCAACATGGGTTAGATCCCAGCAACAGTGTTTAATTAGATAGCAGCTTCAACCTCTAATTGATACTAGCACCAACCTTTGGTAGCCACCAAGCAGCACCTTTTAAATAAATTGCATCAACTGTTGAATAGATACCGGCTTTAAATAATGATAAAATACGGTATCAACTCTTAATTTGATACCTGGACCAAGATATGATTCAATACTAGCGTCAACTTTTAATTAGATACCAGCATTAACTTTTTTATTAGATACCAGAATCACCTTCTGATTTGATACTAGAATCACTTTCTGATGAAATTAGATACCAGCATTAATTTTTCATGCTAAAATTGTTTAACTCTTATAGGCTGTAGTCTTTTACACCTGTTATAAATTTGCATGTGAATTGAAAACATGATTACAGCTTAGCGTTCGCGATATACTGCATTCTTGATTTGTGATCTTGCAATCGTCAAATTTATTTATAAAGTGGCGACTGGCTCATATAACAGTTATCACCGTTTTCTGTTGGAGTTGTAAGCCCATGAACACCGTGTTTCACCCACTGAAAAACCTGTAATTATTATACAAATAGTAACCCTATTAGGACCAGCCAAAACATCGGTTTCTCGTGGGAGGAGCCCTGTGCCACGTATTGCTTCTGTAACATAAAATACTTAAGTCCTTATTCGGAAAACAGCACTGTTACTTCGAGGAAATTCAACATAATCTGCATAGTCGGGCCTGCTTGGGGCCCTGTCACGTTGGTACAAAAGTAGGGAAAAAATTGAACCAGAAAACTTCAACCCAGTGCAAATTTGTGAAATTCATCAGTATAACTCACCACTGTCTGCAGCTATGTGCTTGGTTGCTGGTGCATGGGTCCGTCTATGCGTCCATTCATCAATTCGTCCGTCCGTCTGCACGTTAAGTTTCCTGATGGCAGAGCACCATTGACACTGTGGTATGGATATGTGTCGGTTATAATAGCTAATCTTCAGTGGCCACATAGATTTGCTCTGGGACTTTTCGCCCTTCGTAGCCACACTGCAGGTCCAGGCATGCACGGAGAACAAAATTGCTATTAATTCTGTACAATTTCCACCAGCTCCGGCCATAGATAAGCATTGAGTTGATAGAATAGCAGGCCTCCATGAAAGATTTTTAATTCAACCGAACGATCTTTTTGGGCAGCATATCGTTGTCGCCCACTCTGCACACTCAGTTTCGGAAAGCAACTAAGATTTGGTGCTGAGAAAACGATATATTTATGTGTGTTTGAGACGTGAACGATTTAATGGATTGATCGTGCAGTTGACCTATTCTCTGATCACTGGGCAGGTTTACTGCATTAATTCAATGGGTTATTGTGCAATAAACAGTTTCCTCATCACCGGCGATTTTAAGGCAGTTATTCAATTGGTTAAATGCACAATAATCCAATTTTCTTATCATCGGTTATTTTGCATCATGTATTTAATGGTCTATTCGTACTATAGTCTATTCATCTTTTCATTGGCAATACTACCCCATTTATTTGTTACCTAATTTTTATATACAATACTCTATTTTCTGATCATCGACAACTTTTCCGCATGTTTCCTAAGGGCTAAATCGTAATTTCCTTGTAGATACAATTTTAAATTTTCTCATGCATGGACAAAGTTACTTCACTGTTGTTCTACTCTGATTACAGACCGCCTTGGCGAAGCGAAAGCGAGAATGACCGGGTAACAGTGCGGTGTGTGTCTGAAATGTCTCTTCGGGGCTCAGTCAAGGATTATGTCCAGGGAGCCTTGGCCTAGTGTGTGTGATGACTCCTGTTAAGAGTCCTGTTCAGAAGTTTTTTCCTCTCTATACATTTTCTTCTACAGATTACTAGCGTTTCATTTCACCAATCTGTCTAGAATTTTTACAGGCAGAAGTGCAGCGTCAGAGCAAGAGTCGTACATAGCGATAAAGTAA
>LQNS02278157.1:8297463-8312185 GCA_001587735.2 Parhyale hawaiensis
ATTGTGGAGGTGAAATGCCCGATGTCAGCGCGGGCCTACAAGACCAGAGAGCAGGCGGTGCGCCAGAAAAAATGTGATCACCTCATGCTTGTCGACAATCAGCTGAAACTGAAGAAGCGCCATAACTTCATAACTTCTTGGTGTGATGCGGGCTCTGAGTTACGACCTTAACCCTTACCGTTTCGTGATTGAGAGCGATATTTCGATGAGATATATTCCTTCTATTCCCAAACTATGAAGCTAATAAGAATATGTATGCTTATGCACAACGATATCTGCCCTATTCGACTAAATTATTATTTAAAAACAGAATATACAGCCAGGTACGTCCTTGTACATTGACACTTGTGCTCGTGCACACATGTATCGGAAACTGTGTCGCGTATCTGCATGCTAAACTTATCTGTTCGTTTGGTTGGCCTCGATATCCACGGGTACACTATACACTGTGTTCATGTTTCATCCAAGTCTCAGTTGCATGTCTGCCTCTGTTGTCAAAAATGTAAATGTTGATGTTATAGGTCTACATGCTGCTTTTCTGGCTTTGGTAAGTGAATCATTATTTATACCTTATGTCTTTAGAGTTTTTCCTTGGTAGTAATCATTACTATGGATTATGTCTCTTTTCTATCTGCAGCGGTTGTTATGCGATCTTTATCACCCTCGAACAAAGGGAGAGAGGTGATAATGTTATTTGACGGTTCATGTATATTTGTTTGTATATTCGTTTGTCCACCCAAAAAAGTGGGAGAAGAAGTTGAGCAATGTTCATAATTTTTTTGCAGGGAGTCAGGTGGATTGGCCTAAATGTGAAAAATGCCAAAATTTAGAAGATGTGAAAAATGCCAAAATTTAGAGTTGGCTGGCTATCAAAAATGACGGGTTGAATTTTGCTGTCTGTACACCCAGAACGAAGCAGAAGGAGTTGAGTCATAGTAATAATTTCTATTCCGGCAATCAGATGGGTTGACTAAGATGTGAAAAATTCCAAAATAACTAGAGTTAGCTAGCTCGTATAAATAACGGGGATGAATTTTCCCACACTGCGGATGATGGTCTTAGGCCCTCGGGCGTTCTAGTTGTTAAAGTTTTTTTTTTTTGTTTGTTTGTTTTCTGTTCTTAATTTCCATGGCTGTGCAATCATTGCAATTGTTTTATGTTTTCTGCTTTCCTGAATTTGTGGTGCGCAATCAACGTTATTGTTTTATATCTTCTATTTTTGTCTTTGTTATTGTAAAGTTATGATATATGTATATGAATGCATTTGATGTGGCAGGGCAACACCTGGGGAGGAACACAACCCTCATCCAAGAATATCACCATCGGCAATACTTTTTATTTCTGCATCAGTATTTCCATAGAACTCCTGTACTTGCACTGCACGAGTTTCATTAATTAGTACTAGGTTGGCTTGTTAACTTTCACTAAGGGGTAAATAAACAAAAATGCTGTGGGTCATATATGATTAAAACAGAAAGGCGGGAGTCCCCCGAGGTATCTAGCAAAATCGTAGTACCGACAGGCAGTACAGCCAGGCAACATGAACTTGTTGATGGAAGGTTCCCTCGGCATACCAACCTTCCCTGAGGGTCGAATATTAAAAATGATTCACAGGGAACATTACATGGAGTTAAGAAAATGACCATATCANATGCTCAATTGGGCATGCTCGCTTGGCTACCAAAATTAATCCGTCGAGGCTTGACTTGTTGGAAACTTTAGGCAGGTGAGCTGGCTTCAACTTGCTGACTTGTGTACCAGGCCTTGGCACTAATTCGCTGCCCTTGAGGCTTAAAAAAAAAACACCCAAAATTATGCCACAAAATGGTGTTTTCAACAAGCTCATCGTAATTGCTTTGCTGAGTTGCTACTATAGCCTTGCAACACAATTCAAAGCGTCAAATCAAGCCTCGAAGGCGTAATTTGCGTGTCCAATCGAACATGCTCTATCTACTTTCTTCCCGACCGTACTGACAGTCTCTGCTCGTGTTTTCCCTTCATTCCCAAGATGCATTGGTCCAATGAGTGTTTTTTCTTCCGTCTTCTTTCTCTATTTACCTTGTAAAGTCATATATGGCCGTTGGTTCTTCCGGCTTCAGTTACTGCCACCATGGTGGAGTATAAGGAATATTAAGATTTAAATCCAATTTAGATTTCAAGACACCAGCGAACCGCTGCTATATTTGGTATCACTGGGAAATTCCATTCTAGTATAAATAACTCTGAATAGAGCTCGTTAAGGTAGAGGAGGGTCTACGTTTGCATCATGAAATTCTTTCCTATTTTCTCCAGTCCTCAAAAAATTTATATTTGCCTGTCAGTGACTCTAAAACGTTATCTTATGAAAATAAGTCAGTACACGTTTCATATCGTCTGGCTAACCACACTAATATACTGATACTGTAGTTGGGATCTCCGTAGACTTCTTTGTGAACTTAAGTGATGGGGCTGCCGCGCGCCAGGTTCGATCGCATGAAGTAATTGCTACAGCAAGCGTTCGCTGAACCTTTATACGATGCGATTTCATATTTTGTTTTCTACCAATTCAGCACAACTAAGCTAAGATGAAACTTAACCCCAATTGAAAATGCATAAAAATAGAGTTACCCATGATGTACTTCTAAGTTGACTTTAAAAATAGCATCACTGATCAGATCACACTATGTATAATGGGGGTACGGTGGTTAAACCTGGAGTGTAATAATATCGATTTTAGGAATACATTGAGATGCAATGGGATCCAATTGGAAAAGTAGATTGATGCAATATGCTTCAACTCTGACGTTACGAATACGTTGAGATAACTATAATGGAGCTCCCAATTTAATGGGAAAATCCCGCTAAGATGCAATTGTATACGTATCGATGGTAAATGTGTGGGATGACACGAAGGAAGAGAATTGGAGATCGCCATCGCTGAAAAGCAAGTGTAGGAGCTATAGGGCTCGAGTACCATATATGTATTTAGACAACGTTGAGTCTCAATTTCAAGAAACTCATGTCGCTTGTCTTTCCTAAGCTCATTCATTAATAATCTCTGTTGTTTCAGAGGGTATTGTCATAACTGATTACCTTAATAGTATTACACATTGCTGCATGACTGAACTTTCAAGTACTAAAATTTCAGGTAAATTCGCATAGCTTCTATATATATGAAGAATTCCTTTGGGCACGAGTTTTTAACCCACTCTGATAAAATCGTGTAGCTGTCCCATTCCCTCTTGTATTACAGATTATTACAACATATCAATGAAAATAAAAACAAAATCATTATTGGGGCAACGCTAAAACTAACTATCGATCTCCACGATTACAGACTACTAAAAAAAAAAACAGTTACTCTGTTTGAAGTAATAATCTCATGATATTCTAATAACAGTTACGTTTGTACAATAGATCGATACGAATTGAAATCTTCAATTCTAATATTGTGACAAACCTCTGATATGCTTAGCTATAAATGCTTTCAACACACATAATGTAATCAAATATCTAATATTTGAATTGAATATACATGTGACTAAACAGCCTGTTGAAAAGATATGTTGTACCCCATATGTAGCAGTGGGTAATGTAGCTATTTGTAGGTTGAAATACTGTACAGTTCTATGGGTTATTGATATGGCACGTGTGAACTAATTATACTGCTCGTCGTCACACGTGTATCTCCTTACCCTATATTAGCCAGACATGTCCCACGGTTTATTTATTTGTTTAATGTAGACCTTCTCGCCTATTATCTCGCCCATTGTCTCAAAAGTTGGCTTTTCTACGAGACATAGCGTTATTTTTCTCAAAACGTTGCCCTTCCGACGAGATCCATACGCACCTGGTCTTTTTCCTGAAAATATTAGGCTTTCCACAAGATTTCGCGTGGTCTACTGTAACAATAATTAGCTTCTCCACTAGAAAACGCGTAATTTGTTTACTGAAAATGTTAGTTTTGCCACGAGATACCGTGTGGTGTATTTTCTGAAAATATTTAGTTTTCCAGATGATATTGCGAGTTTTTTTTTTCTGAATATGTCGACTTCCTGTGAGGCATCTCGGTTGTCGTGCAGCGAAAGCTTACCACCAATTCCAGCATCATTTAGCCATAGTATAAGTCGTATGCACGCTGCTTAATCATATCGTATGTTTCCAATTGAATAAAAATTGATGTACGTTTATTTGATTAAATAATGTCGAAAATAAGCCTGTGACTCTAATGCATTAACCCTATTCATGCCAGATCGTGTTATTTTACTACAAGAGTTTTATGTCGTATTATATTCTTACCAAATAAAATCTTTCTAGCGAGGAAGCACGGTTTGGATCAGATAAATTTTGCAATTATTAGCGATAATAATTAGCACTTTAGGTATTATTTAACTAACCGTTATCAGCAGGCTTACGGCTGTTGTAAGCCTGTAACACGTAGTTAGGACAGGTATACAGTATATTCAAGACCACTTGATGATAAGTGTTTGAAAATAATTAAAAAGATCATTGTCATCATGGATATTGCAATAGGTATACGGCTTGTCTACGATTTACAGAACGGAAACAAGGTGAATATTGGAAAAAATATAAGTACAACTATATCAGCTGATAGTCTCTGAATTGATACAAGTTAATTGTTTTCAGAGCAGTTGTATAGTACAACGCATATAAAATAGGATACTTATCCACAAAAAAATCATTGATGACACTTTATTAAAACAAGTAAATATTATTGAACGCAAGTTACGGTACATGTTGTATTTTCCTTTGTGTTTAGTTAAATGATTATGTGAATGGTGCCCGGCAGTAAACAAGCAGATAATTTCCCAAGTGTTGTGAATTTAATGTGGCGATACGACAGAAGGGACATTCGCCTCCTACCGTTACTTGGAGTCTGTATACTGTGCCATTGCAAATTTATTTTGTGGCTACAAGCCTGCCGTTCTTCAGGGTGCAGTTACATGTGCAGTCTGTCAAATCCAGCCAGAAATTCAAATTTTATTGAGGTACTTGTACGTTTTGAATGTAGCCATGTTATGCGTGCCTTGGAGAATAGGATCAGTTAAAAACGCATTATCTCTGGGACTATAATAAACATGATAAACTTAAGAAATTAAACTTCATGAGGTACCGTGCTGTACCATTTTTTTATAACAGCTCTTAACTATATACATACATGTCTTTGCTTCAAGACGAAGACATGTCATTTTTGGAAAGATACTAAACCCAATTTTTTTTCAAAAAACCAAGTTTAAGTTGGCGCAGGGGTAGCACGTCAACACAATTCCTGACTCTTGTGAGGCGGGCCTTCGATATTGGACGGAATGGGTTGAAGACAAGGTACAAGCGTTGACAAACACAACAACCTTGAGAAGAAACTCCTAATGCTATAATCATGGAAGTGTAACCTAGCAGCGTCTGGTTTCTATCCTTCAAACATACAAGACCGTAATTTCTGAACACGCCGGCCAAATCATAGACGTCAAAAACTGGAGGCTTGGGGCGATTACAATTTAGGGTGCCAGCGATGAGAGCATGACGGTAGGTCTTGTCGTAAATACTGAAATTTTGAGAAATATTAGTTTCTTAGACCAAGCCCACCAAGCTGTTGTCAATGTTGAACGGGGAGGAAACTTGGGACATGCGAACAGGGTTGTTTTTTGTTTTTTTTTTTTTCCTGCGAGAGAAGTGGCAGCGTTGTCATGGGTCTTGTAAATAAATGCTTTTCTGCAGGATGTGCAAGTGTTATATTTAAGAGATAATTTCCATTTGCAGTATGTGAATCATGTTATCAGGAGCTTAGCAGTAGAGTAAAGTTCAACCCACAGTACTGGGAAGTATGATTGTAGCTCAACTTACTTGGAGGTAGAGTTTCCACTCGCAGCTCATCGCTTGTAAATACTGCTTGATCCCATAGTAGAAGAAGTATGTACACGCTTAGCTGTATGAGATACATCTTTTAACAGTCATGGTTACAGATGGCAGTAATTTAAATGGAAAATCTTCTTGACTCACTGCCTAAAGTATATAAGACAAATTACACAAACAAGTTAATTTTTCGTACTAAAGAAAGTGCGTTAAAATAGTTTTTCTTTTTACATCAAGTGTGTTTGGTCAATTCTTGATCTGCTCACTGGACCCATTGGCCACATCTAAATTTGTTTCACGAGCTTTATTTTGTTAACCGTAGTGTGGAAATGGCAATAATGTAGTTGATTTAAGTGCGGTACGGTAGTTTGTTGCACAAGCTAAAGACACAACATACATGTAGCGCCTTGGGTCTGAAGCGCTGTATATTTGTAATGAATTTTGTATAATTAATGCCTAAAATTGTTACGGAATCATGAACTGCTTTCAGGTTCACGAACTATTTCAGACAGACAGAGTTACAATGTTATCGTTAATTCTTGTGACTGACACTATATTTTTCAAAAGTTATTATAAATTAATAACAGGGCGGTGCAGCTCTGAAAACAAAAAATGCCCAAAACCCCATTATTGTGTGCGCACGCTGTTGACCTTTGATGTGTAAACGACTTTAGCCCATTTGAATGTTTTTTTAACGATCACCTCTTCTATGCAATATCAAAACTCTAGAAATAAAGAAAATACTTTCGATTTAACTACACTGTTCTACTGCGTGCACAGTAAAATGATTCAATAATTGATGATACCATCTGCCTGGGACGTATCACTCGTTTGAGTGCTCTACTTGAAAAAACGGATGTTTAAAAAAAAAACTACAATTACCCAAACTTTAACTGACCCACAAATAAATATTAATAATGATAAATATGCCCGTTTAAATTTACGATATGTGAAGCTAAGTTAAGCATTCCCTTTTTTTGCGTAAAGCGTAGAAGCACGTAAAGCTTGGTTCACACGTCATTCTTTTGCACTGCATTCATGCTGAAAAAATATTCGATTTTATTTTTCTGCGTCTCTGACATCACAACTGTGTATACTCTAAATGATTTGATTAAATCTTGAACAGTTGCGGTGTGAATTATGAACGTAGTTCAGAACCCTAGCGTGGGAACCGGCGTTCGAGTAACAGAAACCTTGTCTACGCGCACACACGTGCAGCTACAAGCTCTAGCTGCATGCTCTGTCACAGCTGCCCCCTTGCGGCCGGGCGATGACCTAACAAGATGGAGGACTCGTTACACAGCTTCTGTAAAGCATTGGTAATTATTCTATAGATGCAGACAAATGTAAAGATGGAAAATTATTTAGTTCTCCATAGAGTGGGATTATTCAGTTCTTAAGCTTTTAATGAACTAACCCCAGTTAGTTTCCACTAGTTGTCTAGTGTTGAGAGGTTATTACTGCCAAAGTGGAACGATTTCGACAAAAATATCATGTCGTTAATGAGAAAGGGTTAACGCCGTTGCCTATCATTCCTGAGAAAACCTTGTTCGGTGAAATATTATAAGGCAACAACAAATTCCCCTGCTCTTCTGTTATTCAATGAAACGTAACACAGTAAGCTCCCCATCTCAGTTATTATCCAATGAAGCGTACAACAAGTTCCCAAGCTCTGCTGTTTTTGCGGAATTTGCTTGAGCATCAGAAAAAAAGGAAAGGAAAGTAATGAAAGAGCTTAGCCAACCCATTTCATATACTGTATCATTTTAGCCATTTAATCTTGTCTGTCCTGCATAAATACCACTGTTTGGTGCATGCTGTGTGTGCTACACTATGCCTTGAAGGATTAAACACTACCTTTTCGTTCGGAAAAACTACTTCACTAGCACCTTCTTATACGCTGCTGGAATTTAATGCCTTTACCTCCACGAGACCGCAATGTTTTTCAAATTGTTGAATAACAGTTCCACGTACAAAATTACAGTTGTAGCTCCAATGTAGAGCTGAAATGTAGGACCGTGAAGAGTCTTAGAAGACGAAGGTTTAAAATCTGAGCGTAGCTGGTTTATTATAAAATGTGTCGAAGAGATCAGTCATCCATTCTACTTTGTTGGTGACTAACGTAATTAAGTCTATTCTTGGAACTAATAGACAAACAGCTGTAAATAAATATGACGAATTGTGCTCATATGTAAGCATTCATTGTATGAAACTATTGGTATCGTGGGTTTAGGCGGATGCATACGACAGTCAATCACACGAAGGTACGTATTCTCTTAACATTGTTGCCTAGTTCATTGCTGTTTCCACTTAAGCAGCAGTAACGTATACAATTTTCTGAGTTTAAATTCACACCAAATTTGAATGGATATAATATGATGCATTGTAGCGACACTTATTAAGAAGCCAGTGTGCGTTCAAGGCTAACGGCCTAGTGATTCTCTTGGTAAAGACATGGTATTTTTTCTTCTTATGTACAAAATAAATGTTTTGGACGTCGAGCAAAGAGAACAAGATAATTTTGCTGTAATGTGAGTCAGCCTTAATAATGTAAAATAAGATTAATTTCCTAATGGGTGTTGGGGTTAGGGATGCTTAGTCATAATCTGATTATAGTTAATATATTATACTGTATATGCTCTTTCCTGCATCGTCTCTGAACCCATTGACGCGTGAAGTAACTTTCTTTCTCGTGCGAATAGCACGGTTAATACTGTCTAGAAAAACGGTCAATTCGCTGTTTAACAAAAGTTTACAAACCACGATTTATTTAACATGAAGAATTCCGGTATCAAACAGTGCAGAAATATTTAAAATGTGGCACAGCCCTCAATTGGGTGGTAAACAGCTAATCCTGTACCATCCACTTTCGTATCGACTTAACGATTACAATAATGCTATTGCTATGAGGCTCCAAATATTTGTTCGGCACCTTAGAGTAGGTAAAGTTGATGCCTCGCAAATTTCGAGCTGGCACTTAAGATTGTGACCTCTAACCCACTTATATTCGTATTAATCTTTACCTTACCTTCTGTTATCTATCGATTTAGAAGCAATGTGCTTTTTAATGTAGTACAGTCGCTTTACATATTAATTTGCTATGAAGCCCAAACTTAAGCACAAGTCAAAAACTGGGCTACTTAAATAGGTATTGCATTGACTTCTTGCAAATAAGTAGATAGGGTATTGTATTTTTTATACATAAGTAGGTACTTTATTACTTGAAATGACAAGAAAAGTGGCATGGGTCACTACAACAATTATACCAGAACAGCGCACTTCCCACACCAGCCGCCGCTTAACGGGACAGAACAGCAAAAATACTACTACTACAGTCCTTTTGGAAACCCACAACCCACTGCCTAGCAGAATCTCCCACGACAGCCCTCTCAGGGCAGTGTGATAGACACTGAGCACCAAACAGATATTATCGAGGGCGCAGACACACACACACACACACGTTGCACTGTTGTTTATACATCCTTGCATTCACTGTGCCACAGAGGATCGTTAAAAGAAAGCTGGAGGTGTACGAATCCCGGCCTTTTTATTACGTTTAAGACTGGGCATCCAGTGGCTGCAGCTCTTCACTCCAACAATTGGAAATCTATAGGCAATTACCGGCTGCCTATGAGTAAATGGTGAAAGGTGTATCAGATAACATCGGATAAATACCAATAAATTTGCGACTGGGATATGTATCAATATTTGTCTAGGTGTGTGTGTAATGCACTAGGGCCAGAATATACACATGACCTGGAATACCGTTACAACCATAGATGGATGACACTCAGCCGAATACATCAGTTATGTGGTACTGATTATCCTTTTGCAAACTTTTTGTCGATCGTTGCTGTCCAATCTTTTTTTTTTTTTCATTTGATGAAGCAAAACTGTGATAATTTCAAACGCTACATTAGCTTAATACATCTTAGTATGGTAAATAAGGTAGCTATCTTCCGCAGCAAAACGCATACAGTAAAATAAACTATCACGTAGATCTTTAATTTAGATTTTTCTATTCCTACTTTTTTTTAGTTTAGTAAAAGTGAGATGTAACCTTGCGTTAGTACTGCACAGAGTTCCTTAAGTGGGTTTACTTTTTCATTTTTTATTTATAGGGCAATATCCAGCTATAGCAACAGTACTATATGAGTACAGTAAGCAATCTCAGGTATCAATTTTATCGCCAAGGCCGGGGTGTTTGTAGCAGTTAATTATTTTTAGGACACCAACCTTATCTACGTTACAAATACAATCTATTAACACTGTATGATGCATTTCTTATTCATTGTTATATTTCTCTTCATGTTTAGTGGTAATTTAATAAAATATATATCATATTTAACAATGCAGAAAAATGAAATGAATAAAAAATTTAAAAAGTTGAAGATTCTCGTCTCTCAGCCAGAAACGGATTAATTAATTACGATTAAAGCTTAAGGTAATGTCCTAAATTGAAAAGAATTACTCGCAGATGATGGCCCTGGCAAGTTGAAACTTATTTGATAAGAAAATCTCATGAAAGTGAGCGATTTGAAGACACCTAATGCCTAAATGCTTAGGCCCAGAAATATCTTACCTAAACGAAATTCTTTTTTTCTGTAACTTGTGAAACCTTTTTGATGCACTCGTGGCCGATCAGTTTAAATATTTAAATATAAAACTGGCATTAAAATTATAACTTCAACTTAGCTAGGAGGTAGTTGCCCTTTCTGTGTAAGTGCATATGTGGTCTGTGAATTGTAAGAACAATTCTCCACAAAATATATGCATTACCTCTCTCTCATACTCTACCGTCTTTCGTTTTTCACAATGTATACATTTTCGGTTTGATAGTTGATCGAATAGAAGATTTATTACATAAGTGGCTGCTGGGAAGTTATATGTTTTACGCTCTTCCTACGATCGACAGCTCTAAAGATTTTCTTTCGTAGCATTATCATTGCAACGTTTGTATTCGATCTATGTTGCTTCATCTGTACTGCCACTCACTATCGTGCTGACTTTTATTGTTTCACTATAATAAGTCCTCTGCACCGCTGTACTCCTTATTAGCATGGTCGAGAATATCCCGAAAACACTAATTCATGCGCTTTTTTCATTCATAGATGTGGCACAGCTGTTCTAGTTGTCGCTGTAGTTTTTATTTCGCAGTAATGCAGAAATAGATCATGTTTTTGCTCTCTTTCCGCAACACATTTTGCGAAACCGTTTCCAAGTGTTGGGATGACTTTTGTGACAGTGGTGTTGTTTGTACTGTGGGTCGATGAAGTGCAGTGCCACTGCGGTGACGTGTACGTAGCCCAAGATCTCCATATGTTGCCGCCTTGTTGATCACACCTTTCGTTGATCTTAATGTGTTTGGCCAGTGAAACTTTGCTTTCTTGTAACCGAGAATTTTAAAATATTTATAAAGCGAGATGGTACAGTAAGAGGTATTATGTTATGAATTATCCAAAATCATTAATGTTTAATTGTATATATCATAATAATATATGTTGGAAGTTCAGTGAGGCTGCATTTGCAAAGAGGTACTCGTTTTGTAGCGTGTCCGGATTAATAAAAAGCAGGCTTGGCGGCATAACATAATGCTGCCAAGGTTTATTTTCTATCTTGACATGACCGTATATAGTCTGTATAGTCACAAAATGAAATTTATACGTCTATATGTTCCTTCTTGGAGAGGATGAACTGGAACTAAATGAGGCAGACTGATCAGTGCTTTACATAGCTTTCCTTCGCCAGCATTTGCTATGTTCAGTACTGTAGGTGTATAGAAATATGTAGGCACACGCTATTTTCTACAAGTCTGGAACAAAAAGCGGATCTTGCGGTGTAATGCCTGGACACGGCTGTAGAGCAAGTGACACCATGCAGTAGCAGGCAACGAAGAAGCCCTAACTAGCCTGACGCCTGAATAGGTCCTGATGAAACATTCAATAGGCTCGACGAAGAGGAATGCAGGAGTGAGCTCTCCAGCCAACACCGATCTCTTGATATACACCTCCTGATAGATGAGCGGCCGCGTCTAAAGAATATACCGCCAGATAACATGGAGATCTTAAATGGCGCTACTGAGATACCGCCGTGATTAAGTCATCACTTCATATTCATTAGGCGGAAATAGTGAAGTTCTCGGCGGCTCGCAAGAAGTGGAAGAGATGGCAAAAACTGGACGGGTTAGTGTGCAGTGAGCTATAACTCACACCGGTAGGTTACAATCACACCTTCGATTTACCAGAAGGATGTCTCTCTCTTGAAATATTCTTGAGCATATCAATCATGGATGCAAAACACAGCGTCGGTTCGAATAAATCTTCTCTGATGTGCCAACGCCGCAGGGAAAATTGGGTTTTTAAAGAAAGTAACGAAATTCAGTTTGTTTCGAAATGTGGACGTCTACCCTGGTGTTACATTATGAATTAATAATAACCACAAATGATTACAAATCACCTATTTTGTGTTGTGATATTAATATATAATACATACTCGTTACCTTTAATGCATTATGCTGTTCTCATCACACTATCGTTTTGTATGGTATAATAATTTTGTATGTTATATAGGAAACGTTTAAGGCTTGATAGAACACTTTTTTCTTTTCCTCTGTTGTAATATGAAATTTCACTTCACATATACCGACACCTATTGTAATGACAAAAAATAAGCTTATTTTCGCTATACACCGGTGAGTATGTTTTTTTTCTCAACCCTAAAACTTCACAGTTTAAATAAATACTGAAAATACTGTAGATCAAATAAAGGCACTGGTAGAAAAGGATTTGAGAAATACTCTGTCATTTACAACTTCAATATCGGTGCCTTATTTACCATTTCATGAGCTGGACCGGGGCTGAGCTAGACCGGGGCTGAGCTAGACCGGGGCTGAACTAGACCGGGGCTGAGCTTGACAGGAAAGTTCGTGTGATACCAATTTGCCCAGTGCCTGAGGGACAGTTTACACGTCCCTCAAATCAACGCGTTTACTCCTGAAAATGAACACGAGCAGTGAGTCAACTTTCGCTGTCGCTGTTCACACGCAGAAGAGACTATCACTCAAATGAATGACGCCACGCGTTCACTTTTGATCTCGTTTTTTTTTTTACATTTTTGCTTATATTTCGCGTCGGTTTGAAATCACATTAGTATCACATGATCTTCTAGTCTGAATTTTATAGGAACTGCCTATTTCCAAAATATTTATAGCCAAATAAACCGATAAAAGTGAAACCATCACGCAGCAATACGCTTCCTTTTCGAATCAAAGATGGCGTCTGTGTTCTTAGTTCATTTTCAGCTTAACTAGTTTTTTTTGTGTTAAAGAGTAATACAGTAATGTTGATCATTAAAGTGGCGAAAAAAAAAACATTTTTCGTCGACTTGTTCTTCATTTGAAAACGCTATAGAGAGTTAATTCAATATTTATAAGGTTTTTTACTAAACTTGAATGTCGCGGCTCACTCAGAATAGGGACGTGTTTCATCCTTCTTTCTCCGGCACTTGCTGCTGCCGCTTAAATCAAATCAACGCGCCGGCCGCATGATCAGTTTGGCAGAACGCGTTACTTTGAGGGACGTGTGAACAGGGCCTTAAAGAGCCCATCTTTCGTCGATAACTAATACATCCAGCCGTCAAACATGACGGCACAATTCTTCTTCAATGATCACAATTTCGTTACGAAATTTTTCAGGCTACACTATGGAAGAAACATAAAAGCTGATCATTTTCATCCTTGAGTGTTCTGATCAGCCCAAACCTTTGCTGTACTTGAGTGACACGAACAAAACGTCGGTTCTTTTTCGGCAAAGAGTCAAACCTTTCTTGCAAAACTAGGTATCGGCCCTGCATCACGCATAGGCCGCGATATCATATCCGTCGGAATTTTTTGCTTCGCACAAATCTGTTTCATCAAAAGAAGAAATCAAACTGGAAAAAATAGTTTCTGCGACGAAGTCCTCATGTCTTTCGCCCTCCGTCATATCTATGCTACACTCTGAAGAATATACGAGCAGTCCACGTTGCTTCCTTGATCAATTTGCTCGAGAACTCAGAGCAGAGGAATTTTGGAGGTAGGAAACAAGTTAATCAGGATGTATGTAAATGATAAGAGAAGCTGTGGATATTTTTATTGCGTAGGCTTTCACGTTGGCAAAGCAAGAAGTGCATTCAAATATAAGTTTGTCATACATTTGCCATCATCTGCGACATAGGCCACGTACTTTCCGCCAAGCAGTTTCCAACGAAGCTTTGCAGGATAACCACAGTTTCCACGACCGCCAAATTTTCGCCTATGTGTTTTCTTAAAGAGTGACAGAGAATGGAGAGATTAACAAATGAACTAATAAACACGCATTGGTCTTTATTATACTGTATACCAGTGTACACGGCAGTAAAAAATGACGGTCAAAATTCCATGACGAAGTTTCTCCATAGTTAAGTAAAAATGAGAGAACCACAGTTAAAAGTTTGATTTTCTTAATAGCAAACATTTCGGAATCATTTTTATTAACCACAAATTTCCTAGTAATCGCCCTATTGGTGAAATAAAATTTCCCGATTGCCACAATTCCGTTACTGCAACTGTCAAGCTGAAGGGGCATAGCATTTCCTGTAGCGAAACTCCTACTGCCCTCGCTGACATAGAAAAAATTAATTACTTATAGAAGGAAGCAAGTGTCACTCATAATATTTGCTACGAATTTGGTATCATGGATACGTAATGATCTAATCTAATACTAAGAATGACCGTCGTGTGTTTATATATAAATATATATATTTATATGTTTGGTGTCACGCTCTTAACGAAATAGATAGGCGGAAATTAGCCCAGGTTGGAGGCTCTGGTGCTTCTCTCAAGCTCCATTGAAAG
>LQNS02278157.1:8322156-8344703 GCA_001587735.2 Parhyale hawaiensis
GGCACGGACCCTACGCGAGGCAGCTCTTGGCCGCTCGCAGTTTTGGCAATGTGTGGCACGGACCCTACGCGAGGCTGCTCTTGGCCGCTCGCAGTCGTGGCAATGTGTGGCACGGACCCTACGCGAGACAACTCTTGGCCGCTCGCAGTTTTGGCAATGTGTGGCACGGACCCTACGCGAGAGAGCTTTGGTCTGTGAATTCTTCGATGTACTCCTCGTCTTTAATATGATGAAATTCTCAAGAAGCATGCCTATCTAAGGGTCCTATTACTACTGTACAAGTTTACTCACAAGAATATACGTATTAGCTGAGTCAATTCATTACTGTTGTATAATGACCAATACTGGGCATATATTTGCGGTAACGCCATTCTCCTATCATCCATTAGTATTTTGCAAGCAACATTTCAATTCTATGCATCTTTGTGTTTGCCTTCTTTTGTAGCAACTCTGGATTTGTAATGAACCTTGCAGTGTGCAAAACTGACGGTCTCTTATTTTTCGTAATTATTCAATGTGCAATGAGACGTAGACTGTTAATTCTGGAGACAGAGAGTCTTACCGATCCGTCCTGTTCAGAAAACTAGATTACTTTATTATCAGCATGCAAATCTGATATTCAGAGCGCTGATCAGGCGAATTACCTCTGAGAAGACAAAAAATCTAATCTGCAATTTTTGTCGTTTTTAGAGATGAGATCATATAGTTCTAAGATCATTTAGCAATTAGAAAGCACAACCGACAGCAACACAGACAGGCTCCTTGCTCTACTTGAGTTACTAACCCGTCCATCTTCCGCTAAAAAACAGCATAATAGACTTGCCAAAAAGGCTTGCAAGTTTGAGTTAGGGAGACCCGAGGAACATAACTCTGTTCTCTCTATAACGAGGTGCCATACATCGCTGTTAACTCAATGGGTTCTTGTGCAATGAAAGATGGAAATTACGTGGTAAGCCTTAACGCCCATTATTTTTAAGACATTCAAATGGTGTAGCTCAAGCCCGCACTCTCGGAAGAATTATCATTAAGCACAATCAATTCGTGTGGCTGATCAAGATATGTTTCAAATTATGCATGTCGTCTTTTTTATCAACTCACCTACAGACCAGCTAGCTAAGATATGTGTTTTGTTCCCACCACGGCGATGCCTTTACCCCACACATTCTCTCGACAACTTCTAGAATACTGATAACGATCGCACCCCCAAATATTTATTCCAACGTAATTATAGGTAACTGGCTCCAAGACACATGCCTTGTTTGGAGCGGCTGAGGCCAGTCCAGCAACAGAGAGACCGAGCATCGAGCAGACGACGAGCGGCTTGTGGGGCAGACTGGACGCCTCTACACGCTCCGACCGACCGACCATCGCCTAACCTAACCAAGGAGGCAGCAACACGGCCAAGCTCCAGACTGATAAAGTCATCAAGAGGAAGCAGTCTCTCCGCCGGGTCTTGATGGAGACATCACGTACGCTCCATGGTTTTCTGAACGCTGCTGCCTGCACGCATCTGCTCCGACTGATGCAAGATCACCCGACTCGTGTTACTCACTCGCTGCAAATCTCAGTCGATGGTAAACGAATTTTGATGCAATGCTGCCCTGAAAATTGTAGCAAGGTAGCATACGATGAACAGCAAAAAGTACGTAAGGCGAAAGAATGTATCGGCTCCTTGAAATAGAACGGTACAATACTACGATTTACACTGGTGCCAAGCTTTCTAGGGTAAACGGGGCGAATGCCAGTAGATTTATTATTCTATCGTCTGCAAACCAGCCGTGCACTTAAAACAGATAATACGGACATATTTTACTACGACAGGGATTTTTGCGCATTGACTTCCAAGAAAGCACACAACACGAGAGAAGCGACAAAATGATGAGTAGGTTACCACTTAATTAGAGATAAATTTCAACTCTAATTTCGTTCATATTATTGAATGTTTTTATTCGGGATTTTTTATTTATGCAGTATTTTGCAGTTACACTCTAGCGAGAAATTTGGTGAGTTTTTTATACTAGTTTGTCTCGTCATGAAGTGAATGTTCGACCGTTACTATGCTACATGTAGGAATGTAAAATATTTCTGATGCACTTCAGTGATATTTATTACATAATGAAGTGTACACTATTACTCTTGGTGCTCAATCACGTTAAAAGGAATTTGAATCTACTACCTAAGTAACAGAGAGTTACTTTTAACTGAATGAGAAAGACCCACGGCGTCTTCTGTAGCAATACTCCATTCAAGTTTTACTCACTAATGCACACCGACATCGAGATATGCGAATAAATATCCCACAGCCGTGGAATTCAACACCATTTAGAGCATTACGAGGCGCCTGAATGTGCCGCCTTACTAGCTTAAGTATGTTTCAGATGGCGAGGTAAATGCACGCGTAAAACTCATATTAGTATGAGTTAGGGTGACTGAAGCTATACGATGTTGCAATGACAGCGTTGGTAGAGCGGAGGCTGGCCATTTGGCTGAAATTTATTAGAGGCACAAGACAGCCGCCGACCCAGTCGATACCACCTCTAAGTTCTGTCCAATGCCACCTCTGCCGTCGGCCGCGCCACCGCGCTTGCTAGCTGAAGTTCCAAGTAAGTGATCATCACCACCCAGATAGAAGGATGTATAACGCTTCAAAACACACTCTGCACGCCCACCCTTAACAAACCATTCTCCTGAGGAATGTAAAAGACAAGTCTAGAATAACAAGGTGTCGGTCTTAGGAGCAACCAGTTCAAAATACATCGAAAAAAGGACTCGTATCAAGTGGAACGTATTCTCGTCGCTTCTTCGCTTATCCCTGCGATGGTGGTCACTAATCTCAATTAAAAGGCAGGAGGGATCCTGATGATGGTCACAAAATGTTTGTTACGTGCCCTTAAAGGAGTGAAGTTTTAGGTAACAATTTCCTCTGCTCAAATGCGGCAAGCCGGTGCCTAATCAGCAGTCCAATCTCTCGCAAGTGTATTGTTAGCTTCCAGCCAATGAGGTGAGGAGGAGGGGTCTCATCCTCCGCCTTATGGGGGCGAGTCTCCCCCAATCGAGCACCCCTTCTCTTATCCAGGATTTGCCTGCGTTCCCCGCCCCAGTGGCTCCAATCGGAAATGTTTTGTAGATGCCGCAGCAACTCCTCTACATGTTAGTGAACGAAGCAGTTGCCCGACTCAAGATATTTGCACCTTTGAAGTTCGCCGGTGAACTTCCACTGGAAATTCCTTCCTATTTTAAGCGAACCAAAAAAGCTCCTTATTACCACCTACCTTGTTAAGTCTTAGTGCAAACTATGTTTTAGTAAAATCCCTGAAGCCATGCAAGGATACAGCAGTGTTTTTCAATCATATAGCATAACAGTAGGTTTTACAATTACTGTTTAACACACCCGTTTTGGATTTCGACCGATAAAGTTATCTAAAAAAAATCACCTTAACTGAATGGTAGAGCTATAGGTTGAAGAACAAATTCGAAGCTTGTTCTAACGGAGACCAAGACTAGGACAGCTCTGTTTTGTGTAAAGAAATTTTTCTTGCAAACGGACGAGTTACTGATTTATATTCTCTGAAATAAATTTGTTAAATTGAGATGCATGACGTGAACATCACAGTTCTTACTCCTTAGCCATTAGAATTGAGGTAATTCTTAGTCTGACATGTGGATCACAAGGTTCGAATATTGTCGTTAATGTAGATGGTAAGGGGTTGTAATAAGACTGCCGTTACCGATATTGCGGTAGTCTTCTCATCAGCGCCAATGAGCATTTATACGTACAGTATATGTTTGCACAAATATTATTCACTAGTGTATACGGACTTAAAAAGGATTGGGAAGATTTTTTTTACTTCATCATGGGTCATTTCGTGAATAACTTTCTTCTGAACGATACTGTGCAACTATCACAATATAGAAAAACATGAGATGAACGTTCCCGGCTTCACTCTTGAATTTAGTACAACTTTTCTCTTCATGAGATGTAGGAATATTGAATCATTTTTATTGGGCACTCAAGTATCACTCAAAATTATTTTCTGCTCTGTCTCACAGACACGCTATGAAACAATATCGGGGAAAATTTTTCCATGCCAACGCAAAGCTGTCGGCAAAAGAAAGGAAACAAGTTGGAACAAATGATTTCTGCAACGAAATTGTTTTGTTCTATACCCGTCTTCTCATTTGACGATATTCTGACGATTATGTTACCATTTGCTCAGCGATCATTTATCTATATATTTCTGCTAGAACTCAGATCGACTCTAATTTGGATTGTCAGAATCATGATACATAAGAGCGTAAGAGAAGCTGTAGGTATCTTCATTGATTGGATTTCACCATTGGCATAGCAAAAAGTACAGTAAAATATGAGGTTACATATCGTTGACACCATCTGCGACTTTGCTTATTTTTCGTCTAGGTTACATATCGTTGACACCATCTGCGACTTTGCAGATTTTTCGTCTAGGTTTTCATCAGAGCGTGACAGGATTACCAAAGTCTCTAACCTGGCTAATATTTATCTGCTTTCTTTTAACGTGAGACAAAATGGATAGAAAAATGAAGAAAACAACTAACAGACCAATACACATCGGTATTTATGAAATTGTTTAATGCATTATACATTTCATGTGCTAACTCTTTTCTGGGGAAAAGATAGGCAAAAATGCAATCCTCGAATAAACAAACGTACACAGATGTTGATGAACTGAGCGCCGAGATGAATCCATAGTCCAGACAATAGTAGCTATCACTTTCAAAGCCTATAGTATAAGTAAGTATTTTGTTAATTGACGTTGCTAAGACAAGCAAATGACTCACGCTTGCAGGATTACGGCCTATTCGCGAAATACTTGCTAGAGGCTTGGCTTATTGTGATTCAGAGGTCCTTCGGGTTCCTCCCCGTAGAATGTTGCTCTTTCTTCTGTTAATTCTGTTATGTGAGGTGCCCCATCTTCGACAGGAAGGTTTAATTCTCGTAAAAGGAGGGCACACGTACAGCCCGACATTGCACAGTCTTGGCCAGGGAATTTTTCGATAGCTGCTACCTTCCCACTAATCAAAGTGTCATAACCATTCCTTCCCAGCTTGACAGGCTCCCAGCTATGCATTGGTGCAGCCAATCAGCGAGTCAGTCAGGTTTCAGCCTTGCCGGAACGTTCAGCTTCCCATCTCCGTAGCCGTTTCTGCCTCCTCTTATAAACCTCCTTGACCTTCGACGGCTCGGGCAATGTTCGTTCCTATCCGTAGGATATTGCTTTCTCATATTCAGCTCTCTTGAAGTTTCTTTCAACAGAGATTGGCTTCGATGTACAGTAGTTCTCGAGCAACTCGACAGTCGACGTATGCATATCCTCTGCGGTATCATGACAACGCCTAAGACATCAAGTAAATATATTAAAGTAATGATAATTTCTTGGGTGGATTTCCCTAAAATTAGTGGCACATAAAAACTCACTATTTTTTTTTTTTATTAGGACTGTTCTGAAAAAACGATGTTTGTACCAAATTGAAATCAATTAGCTATTTTGGAGAATGATCAGGCTGTCTCTGTAGAGGGGGAAAGCATACTCCTTCTTGTAGAATCATCACTAAAGGTATGACCATAAATAAGTGCCAGTGTAAATGTTCTGCTGTATTTATGACGGCTGGGTCCACCAGTTGTAAAATTAAATTAAATTAACTGAGAAACCAAAGGCTTCCCTTCTACAAATCATCGGTTGGTCCTGATGCTACCTCGAAAGTTGTACGCATTTTTAGTTGTACCACATGCACCACTTTACATGGCTTCCATTTGCGTTTTTAGGTATCCTTCTCAGCCATCTTTCGTTGCTGTCGTCACTATTTAGAGATGATGCTGTCCACGTAAACTACAGAACTGAAGTGTAGAGTGCCACTATTTCACTGGGCCTCATATAGCAATCTTGGTAATTATTATACATTAAATTTTGTCTCTTCCTGAAGTTCGCTTTCGCTGTATTATTTATGTATTGAGGCTAACGCGCAATAGATACCCTCTGATGGGTGCCTATTCGAGTAATGGATACTCTAGTAACACTAGTCTAGAGGTGAAAAAATAATTTTTCATAACAATTTTTTTCTACTAAAATTTAACGCAAATACTGTATTCTATACCACAAGTGTATCTTTAATGAGATGGCATTAAACCTAAGTAATAGAAGGTTATCTTTTGTTTTAATTAGTTGTAATTCAAACACACTGCAGAAAAAAAAGTATTCTCATAAGAAACGTTTGCGTTTGATGACGTTATATGCTAGACAATGTACTCTTTTGTAGTATATTTTGCACTTGCAATTAGAGGATAGAAGAAAATTCAATTCCCCTATAAGTGAGAGACGGCGCTCCGTGTTTTTTTACACAGTGATTTGCTTAATTGCAACTGAAGCATAAAGGAATTAGTTACTCTCATGCGAGGTGCTACTACATTAAGATGCTAATATTTAGACCATGTACCAACTCCTTTCTGCTAGATTTTGTTTTCAATCTGCAATTAAAATAAGAAAAAAATTATAGTTCAGAAAACGTTCTAATTCTTTTCCTTCCCTCTCACTTTATGGTTTACTTGCAACTACAGCACTAAAGAAACTATTTTTTTTTCCAATATGAGATTGTAATCACTAATGACATTATTAACAAAACTATCCATATCCTACATACTCGGTTTATTATCTACCCATGCGACCTCGCACCAGCGCCACGAACGTACGGAACTGGAATGAGGAGCATCCATGTCTCTAAAATGTGCTTTGTCGTACACGTAATAATTCGAAATGAAAAATCAGCGAGCGTAAAAAATTTGCACTAAATATTTACTTCGTTATATTACCCCGAATATATGCGCTAATTTTAAATCGCTGTTTTTATTAGGTGACATAAATTACGAGTACTAATACATCATACACTACTATGCTACGCTTGACTGCTTCCTACTCGAAACCACAAATAAGCCTCAAACAAGATATGAACTATCCATAGCGACACGAGGAAAACATTTATCTGAGAGAACTACTTCATTAATATAACGAAATAAATCATTGAATCTTAGGATATAAAAATGACTTGCAGTATAACTCGTTAAAATTAATGTTATACCCACCGATGGCCAATGGTTATGAATTTGTGTTTCTTGCTAGTAATTAACCTATAAGGACTTAACCGTAAAGAATGTGCCGTCAGGTTTGGTGTAGCCTAAAGGCCGCTGTCTACAAGAACAAAATAAAGGCGATATCATCCTTACAACCTTTCCGAATGCTTTGTCGCGTTCACGAATTCACCTGGCACACTGTTCCGCTCTAAAAAAAGTCATAAAAACTCATATGCCCAATGGCATAGTTTTTTTAACACATCTCTCTCTACTGTGAGTTTCAATTCTCTAAAGAAGCATATTTTAGCCCTATGTTCAAATGCGTGAAGGTGCAGTCACGAAGACTTATGTTCCAAGAACCTAGATTATTTCGCAAGTTCTACGCTCGCATAGGAATAAAGAAGTAGTTAAGTCACAAAAATATTACTTTGCTTCAGAGGTTCAACTGTTCAACTTTCTTGAGCAAATATTGGGTTGCTTGAAAATATCGTGTCCATTTTTTTAAGGAAAAAAATATATCAGTAAATGCAGTATAAGGCATTACATTATTAATCAGTCAAATATAGACCATTTTGTGGCACAATGCGTCTCAATCTTTCCTTCAACTTGTAAACTCCCTATTCCAAGAATTGCGGTGGTTTCATGGCAAATAATTCATTATCAGTACTATATAATAATTCACATCGTGCTTCTTTTATTTATTTATTTATTTATTTATTTATATCTTTCCTGTCACACTCTATGGGAATAAGATAGGAGAAAATTCAGATTTCAAAATGTAAAAAAAAGTGGGGTACCTTGCAATCTTTTTCTTCGGCGAAGAAAAAGTTGGGTACCTTGCAATCTTTTTCTTCAGTATTAGATAGGGGAAAAATAGAACTAATAAGATAGGAGAAAATTCAGATTTCAAAAGGCGAAAACAAAATTGGGTGCCTTGGAATCTTTTTCTTAAGTATTAGATAGGGGAAAAATGAGGAAGCCCAAAAGACGGCGGGGGTATTGGTGAAGTGTTAATTTTTTGCCGTCATTTACAATGACGGCACGGGTCACTAGTATGGTATATTTTTCAGTTGTCCAAGGAAGTGAATTTTTTAGCATTAAGACTATTCTACAATTTAATACCTGAATGAGTGAAAATCCGAAAGAGCATTGAACGTGTGGTCGTGCATTATCCTGAGGGTAAACATCTTTCCTGTTGGCTAATCTGAGCACTCAAAGCAAAACGTTCTTATAAAGGGCGCAGACCAACGTTTGGGGTGGCTAAGTGATGCTCATGCCGTGTATTGCAGGATCGTTTTCTCTGAACATTTCGGTAAAAAATCAATTTCTCATCTGTTGCTACAATTTGATTTAGAAAAGACGCGTTTTCATTTCATTATAAAGCAATTCCTAGGTGGAAATGTGATGTAAAAGGTTCTGCCCACGTAAGCAAGTCATGTGGCACCCAAACATCGGAGCGATTTACGAATCTAAGCTTCACCAGGTGCTCATGAACGGCGGATTTTGATAGGCTGAGTTTTCTGCCAATTCTCAGCTTGTATATCTTCATTTTATCTTCGTCTGTAGAAGATGGTCTGCGCTGATCGCTTCTTATCAATAAGGCTCCAATCTCCAGCTCGAAATCTCGTGAACCATTTCTATTGAGTCCCTCGGATAAGGAATCATCTCCAGAAACTGAACATATTTCTTTGGTCATTTGTGAAGCATTTTTTTCTTTTATATAGATATAGAAGAGCATCAAGTGTCAAAAATATAATTTTCATCTTACATTTTAAAGTGTTAGAAAATTAGCACATACTTTTAGATCTCAAACTTTTTTCCACAAAAAGAGAGCTTGAACTGTGCTCTAAATGGAGGTGTAGTCAAATCCTATGTTCTAAAGGAAGTCGAAAGATGAACTACTAATAATCAGCACAAATTTTCCAGACAACCTGATATTATGATCGTGGCAGGGTTACCGTGCAAGTCGTTTTCAATTCGCACCCGAAATGTACTAAATAGCATCTTCGTGACTAATTGTCAAATATTAGACGGGTGTTTCTCATATATTTACGATTCATTTCAGTTGTTTTGCCTGGCTATTAATCTCAGAGGGTACTTGTACAGTTCAGTACCAGGATTTTTTGGCATTTTTATGCCCTGGACGGTAGCTTCTTCGTTTATCAGCATATTAATATCAATAGCTGTCTTTTAGTTTATGAAAGACGTGATAATATATCGGTATGGACCTGTGCAGCTGTGCCCTACTTTAGTAGCCTCGGGGCGCCATGGTTAGTCAGTACGACACAACTCACATTCAGAACTATTGGCTATTTACTCAGATGCGCAGCATACAGCATTTGTCGCTTAAGGCGCCAGGGTTTCCCTTTTACTGAATTGGTGTCCAGTGACCTGCAGACACGTTCAAGTGGAGCCAATGTTGGGCAGTGTGCCTGTACTATACTTTCCCTTTCAGTGCTATGTGTACAGTAGCGATCATAATATGAAGAACAGAAACAACATCGTCATAAAAAAATCAGGTTATTGCTTAGAAGGTAATGAAATGTTCTCTAAATAAACATCAGGTCGTAACGCACAAATTAATTATAAATTTGTATGATTCAGGAAACAAGCGATTGTGTGCAAAATAACAACGAAATCTAATACTTTTTAAACATCCCTTTATTTTCAGTGACTTCCGTTCGACGTGGACCACATGGCCTAACTAGGGCATTCTGAGAGGGCATTCCTCCGACAAGCAAGGCAACGGTAACGAAAAATTCAAATTGGTTCTGAGACCGTGATTTTCTCTGTATCAACACCAAAATCTAATCATTTGTGCCTTCTATCAGCATTAGCAGTATCACTAATTTTGTTCAAGGTCCGTTCTTATTTTTTGGTCAAGCTCACAAACAGACCAACTGATCATCACAAAAATTTAATCATTTAAGTCTTTTGACATTACCAACAACTCCTGTGAATTTCATCAAGATCCATTCATAACTTTTTGAGTTATTAGGTAAACAATCATAGATTTAAAACAGCAACAAACTAACGAAAGAAGAAATAGATCTTTACAAAAATTTGGTCATTTACTCTTCCCAATGCACCTTACAATTCGTGTGAATTTCATAAAAATCCGTCCACAAATTATCGAGTTACGGCATTAGCGAAAATGAGGCCGACAAATAAATTAACGGATGGACTGATCTTCACCGAAAGTTAATCATCTGTTCCTCCTAACATACTTAACAACCCCTGTGAGCTTCATGAAAATCTGTCCATAACATTTTAGTTATCTTGGTGACAGACAGACAAACCCCACAAAAACATAATCTCCTGGCGGAGGTAATTACCTCCGGGAAGGAGGTTATGTTTCAATCGAGTTTGTCTGGCTGTCTGTCTATTTGACTCGTTGTCTGGCTGTCTGTCACCAAGATAACTCAAAAAGTTATGGATGGATTTCAAGAAAATTTACAAGTATTGTTAGTTTGTACAGCTTTCCAGTGGTCTGTGATTCAAGGTTTTATTTAGCTTTCAGGCACTCTGTAATTGAAGGTTTTATGTAGCTGTCCAGCACCCTGCTACTGAAGGTTTTATGAAGCTGTCCAGCGCCCCTGCGACTGAAGGTTTTATTTAGCTTCTCAGCACTCTGTAAGTAAAGGTTTTCTTTAGCTTGCCAGCGCTCTATAGCTCAAGGTTTTATTTAGCTTACATAGCATTCCAGCGCTCTTCAATTGAAGGTAGTATTTAGCTTCTAAGCACTTTGTGACGTAGCGGTTTCTTACCTTTCCGACTTCGTGGAACGTACTGGTTTTCTTTCTAGCTTTCCAGTACTGTGTGACTCATAATATATTTTTTTTTTTTTTGAGCTCTGTGCATTACAGTGGCATACGCACCGGTATGTGTCAATATTGCGTGTTCTTTCTTCAAATAACTGGCTTGTGATTCGTAACGAGTTACGAATGTTCAGAATAAACTTGGTGATAGGGTTTACCTTACTTTCATCAGATACAAGTAACTCTATTTCTGCATGAGTAACATTAACGTTTACTCTATAAACTTCCTGACTCTTTTTATTTTATACAAGACCTCACAATTTTATGGGCTCTCGATTAAAAATAAATATCGAGGATGAGGCGATGGCAACTTCCATGTGTTTTACCGAACAAAACTTGGAGGCCAGCAATTTGAACTGCATGATGCATTTAATTCAGGCAAAAGCAACACACCCGGAGCGCTATTGCCTGCCACACCGTGCCACTTCAAAACAGCGCCTCAAATTTCAATCGAAAATATTCTTGGGATGAGTTGGAGTTTCCTAAGACCATCTTTAATAAATTGATGAAGCATGTCGAGGAAGAAGAGGTGCCACATTAGCATCATTATAGAAGGTCTTCATGAAAAGCTGATCCAGCCATGTTTCATATTCATGAGAGTCGGAGAGAAAAGTCCGTCCTTGTCGTGAGAAAAGTTATGACCTCGAAGCTGGCTGGAGTTATTCTCTATGCTGTTCCAACAAAGAGAACTGCGCCTTTATAACCGTGTTTATGAGTGCACAAATATTGCTGCGTCGCTGCGAGACATCGAATTAGGACAGGCGCGTCGATTCTTCATTCAATTGCAGGGTCGCAAGGATGACATATGACACGGTCGCAGGAAAATGGCTGAGGGTCCCTGGAAAGGATTGAAATGCAGTCACAGATGGAGGCTCAAACATAGGAAAACATACCCTGAAGTGCAAATTTTGATGATGAATCAAGTGATTTTGTTGTGAAAGTGATGCACGGGCAAATAATAGTTTCGATAACTAGCGATATAATGTATATATAGTGCCAACTACTTGTTTTGCAGCTTTGCATCGTACCTAGTCATTTCGCAGCGCAGTTGAAAGTTAGTCTTCATCACTAGAAAATGCAATGCAGGTGTAAATAATATTATACTTGTGATAGAGTAGTTTTTAACCAAGATTAAGTATCTGACGCCATGCTGCTCTCAGTTCCAACTTGTTCCTCATGCCGATTCCACCTTGCGGCAGTGAACGATCTCCGAAAAAGTGCAATATTAAAAACGGTATCTCTAGGGCTTAAGCTAGGGAGGAGATAACATCAGGAGAAATTGCATCTGTCGGGCTCATATTATTCTGAGCAGAAATCGTGAAAGATCTGCTGAAAGAGAAATCTAGACGAGAAACTGAACTACCATTTTTTTGTGAATTGCAAACTTACAAGATGCTATTAATTTATTATTGGAGGCTAATTTTAGACCCAACTACTGAAATTTGGTGGACCCGTCGTTATTTGAAAAAAAGTCTTCTCTAACAATCTCGTTGGGACAACATCATATAAGGTCCCGGCGGTCTGCAGACTCACCACTGATGAAACGTAAGTCCAGCACATGATTACGCAATTAGCATGGCATCATAACAGACAAAAACTTTGTTTGAATTTGGAATCAGAAAGTGGAAATGATGCTTAAAAATGCATTTGAAAGCAACCGGGCTACAAATTACTTTTTGACCACTGTAATACTTCTGTAAAATTGCGAGCACTGCATGGGAGATGATTCGATGTTCCCCATCTTCGTTTATGATATTGGTAAATGAGTTCTGTACAGTAGCTGCATGCCGAAGTCTATCTAATAAAAGTCAGTCAATAAATGACGCTGAGTATGTACGAATTTTAATATCACTACATATATAGTATGTTTGGTCTAATATTCAGTGAATGCGGTGTGAAGTTTAAATTTTGCTCAGTGAGATTTTTGTTCCCTTAACACAAAGCGTCATAATACATTTAGCTTACAGTTTGGTCACAGCCAAAAAGAGCTCCAAGTACTACCCTATCGGGGATGTCACTATAGATACCTCTGCTTGATATCTGCTGACGGGATAGCTAGCTTTATTTTGGGCTCGCTTTGTTTCTATTTTCATTCTCCTTCAATTCTGTAGTTAATTTATTTATCCCGTCTTGCTGTAGTAACCCGCGTTAACCCAGTGGGGAAACGCCATAGTGAATAAGTTCCAAGTTTTGACTGACACGGCATATGACCGTTCTTTTTCCTCCCTCTATGATCGGCGTCACGTGTACAAAGGCTTGAACTACTCGCTAATTGATGTCATTTCAGGGGGGACCACATCGCGGTCTAGCTAAGATTACTTTGAAGTTGGATGAAAAGCTGCCATTACCTCTACAAAATTAACTTGTGTATTGAGAGTTGCACTACTCAAAGTATGTCAACATTTAATTATTTTCTGGACAGGAGAATATCATAGTTTCCTCTGCAAACGCAACAACATTTTTAGCTACCTGAGAAGGGATAATGCCACGCATATCCCTCTAGCAACAAATGAACAATTTTAATGAAGGTCTAGCGCAAAACCACTGCTACCTGTTCGCTATCACCATGAACGTACAGAAAATTTTAGGCTTGTTATTTACCGATAATGTTAAAAACTTTTATTTTATTAAACCTGCAGTATATCTTCACTTATAGGATGACATGTTAGTACTACCTATGCAGCCCCAGGGAGAAAAAAGGGCACAGAAATAAAATTTCTTACGTCATACTGGGAAGGATTGACGCATAACGCACATACTTACGTTAAGGTTGCTATACCTTCGAGAGCACGAAAGATGAAACGTTTTAGGTTCTTCGAACAAGAGTTTCCTTGGTCGCGACTCAAACTTAGCGGCTTTGAGTATCGAGGTAAAATGTATGTTTTTTGCAAAAATAAACATACTTACTAAAAATTTAGAGATAATTTTTAAAATAATATTTTGAAAGTGTAACAATGTAAAAACGACAACCATACAAGTTGTAAGGTAATCGAAAGGGTTGAAAAAACGCTTTTTATTTCATCTCTGCGTGGGCAACGGCCTTTACGGGATTTTGACTCTCCTGTAATAATCTGCAGTACAGAAATAATGATGCAATTACTGCTGGCAAACACTCATACTTTAGCGTTTGTCAAGCTTCCAGGCAATTAACAGTTCCAGAAATGCTCACATTCGGTCGTTTTGTCTTCAATGGTCGAAACTTGCGACTGCGAACTTGCTTCCGAAGACACTAAACACGTCGCCTATTCATCCTTTTCCCTACCGCAATTGATGGAAACAATAAAAGAAACACTTCGAATGAGGGTCTGGATGCACTCCGTGTTGATATCTGTCTCCATTTCGCACACCATTGCTCATTTTTAGGTGGAGTTTACGGCTGAAGTGATGGTGTCTAAACACTTGACCCACTCATTACCGCCCTACGCACGTCGCCAATTTGAGGAGCCCTTTATAGTAATTTCGGGACTTGGGCTGTTGAGGGAGAGATGAATATGTCTGTTGACCCAAACTCCATTCCAGCGTGGAGGAGCCTTTCGACACAAGCATGCAGTGAAAGAGAATACCTGAGGTAACATCGCTATTATTGATGGCAGTGCCGGTGCTGAAGAAGAGACGGACAAATATGGGGAAACTTCAAGTTTGAAGTCTGCATGGGTGGAGCGAACGACAAAAAAATTTAGGGACACTTATCCTTCTCTCGTAAGAGTGCATGTGAGTCTTTTGCTATAGAAAATCTAGAGTACCCGTAGACAATACATGGCCTGGCCCATTAACCCATAATTTCCAGTTTACAGACAGTACGAATAGTGCTATTATATTATAATGAGGTATATGAGTTCACTATATGCGTTAATGGATTATCGTTAAGTTTAGGATGCGTACCATACTATAGCTTGATAAATATTTTCAAGAGTAGCAGGTTCACTGCAAAGCTAAGCATGTTTTTAAAGTAACTTTTGCACATATTTCGCCTGCAACTTAGGAATATTAACGAACCATCAGCATGACCGTCGTGCATGGAAATACATATTCAGGCGTCATTAAAGTTGAGTGAGCGCAGTACGACTATATGGTAAGCATCTTAATTCAATTCGTTGGTAAAACATTTGCGATTTGCAGCTGCTAAGGCGTCATCAACTGGTACGGGAAAATTGAGTTAAGCTAAACCCACCAGGCCTGACTTGCCCAGAACCACAAAAAGCAGCGTTGCTTTGGCCATTGGCGTCGTGTTGCAGGCGAGAGCAGCGACCCACTACGCTCGAGAGGGCCGACGATTCTATGTCACTAAGCAGGACTGAGTAATCAATTTGAGGTTAACGCCTGCAACTCAATTCAGTGTGGCGAAGCAAACGCTTCTTACAGAAGTCAAGCTCCCCGGTGATTTTAGCATAAATCAAGTTCGCTGTGCCAAATCGATAACGCCTTTATCCAAGCTAATCGAAGCTATTTAATGCTCGAGCGGCCTAGATATCCTGGCTAAAATCGGTGTTCTTTTCTTTGCTTGGAAAGAGATAACAACGGAATTGCCAAACGTAGCGGTCCTAGTATTATTTTCCTGTAGAGCCAGTGACTTTCTTTGCATCTCTATTACTTCTGTACACTCGGGGCGCAACTCAAGTAGGTCCTCTTGCTCTTCAGGTGCGAACAACGTATTTTCTAGAACCACATAAATACCTGATATACTGATATTGTTATGTGCCTTTCTGCGCATTTGTAAAGATGACCCAATATTGTTCAGTTTAAGAAATAATAAAGCCATAACTATAAGGACGATTTGATTTTGTCAGCCAAAAGCACTCTTGTTATAAGTACAGCATTTGAATTTGAGTGAAGAACTTTTTTATTAATTTAAGGTGAAGATTTTAATAATTACAGCAGCTTTCTGAAGGAATATGTCGTGGGAGCAAAAGTACCTGGTGCCTAACATTGAAAGTACATACTTACGTTAGAATATGAAGTCTGTTATTTACATTTATCATCAGGTGACTAGTGTACTTTGGATGGTAGATAAGTTCCGCCCTATCATATCAAGATATCTGTGATCAATGGAGTCCATTTTTAAGAGTATAATTTCCTTTAGATAACTCTTGGGTAACTTAGAAGCCATAAATTACGCTGTCTGGGGCCATTTTCTTGGCTTACGCCGTGATGCCGGTGATACGGGAGAAATTTATGGACCTTCCGTCTTTGTAAATCGCTTGAAACTGGCTGGAATTTGTCCACCACGTTTCCATTTCAACGGTATTGGAGATCCGATATATCCTTCAAAGGAATAAGATTACCCCGCGATCTGGAGTCTGATATAGTGCTGGCTGTTGCGGTTGTGGATATGTGGGGCATATTCGCTTGGGGGCTAAAATGAAACCTTTCGAGACTTGACTTGTGTGAAATTTCAGATAGAAGCTTTGGATTTGCCGTGACGCAATGACGTCGAGCCTGCTCATAGCTCCATTTCACGGAACAAGCCTGAGTTTTGGGGGTTTCAAGGGTTCCAATTGAGGGTCAATACCTAAAACTCAATTCAAAACAAGCACACTTGCCTCAAGTTTCGAGCAGTCAAACCTTGACGGCATAATTTTGGCTGCCAATCGAACACGCTCCTGGTCAGACATCTCACTTGTGTGCTTGAAATTTACCACTGTAACCTTCGACTTTATGTGTACATATTTGCTGTGGATCGAGAAAGTATTCCTAAAACTCCAAAAACTTATATCTTAACCACTTTGTTACACATACAGGAATATCAAAGTTCAGCATAACATGACACTATGGTTGTAATATCCTCATTGTTGTAGAACTGCTTAACCCTAGCTAACGTGTTGCAATTTATACGACACATTTCTAATAATTCATTTATTACACTTTTCTGGAATGCTGCATATAAACACTTCATTCACACACGGTAACCACATATAATTATACATAATGACCCTAGTGCATTCTTCTGCACAACATTTCGTATGTACGACATCGCTGCTCAGCTAATCTGTTACACACTTGCTTGATATTTTTTCGTCAAAATGTGTGGCATGTCAGTAACGATGGCATACTGATAATGCTAATTTGGACGTAGTAATTTGAGCGAAAGTGCGTGATACATAAAAAAATATGGTCATATTTTAAAAGCTATAGAGAAGAATAAAAAATTTGTGTTTTGAGAAAAATGTAGCCCTCAGTATAAACCTTGTAAAAAGCATTATACGTACGGCTGCGCCAGTTTATTAAATGACACGGTTACGTACTTTTGAACCAGTTGTTGTATTACACGGTTACGCATGATTGCACCTGTAACATACAGTACCTTACACAGTTACGTGCGATGCTCGCTTAGCTACATTACAGTGCTAAAACAAAATTTTGCATCGTTCCATCTTTTCATACCTGCGGTTTCAATACTTCTGCTGCTTAAACAGTTTGTTAGGACTCTTTTCGCTGTATTAGCGGAGCTAATCATTTGATGAAAAGCCTCTAAGTTGAGTGAGGTAGGCGTAGCAAAGATCTCGTAGTTGTCATTGTAGACAGTATATTTCTGAGCCACTCCAACTGCCTTCTCTAATTTATCGGTGTTAAATTTTGGATTTAAAGCAGTAATTACATGGATTGTCGAAAACTTGTCCTGTATGCTAACAACTTCGAATCAAATTTGCTAAATCTCATAAATACAATCCTATAATTAATAACACTAGTTACACAAAGAACCACCCAGTTCCGGCTCTTGTTACGTACACATGTTTATGCTTACAAAGGACTGCCCTCTATAATCGTACAGTGTTGCTGTGTAGAAGATGTGTGGATACTCACGTATTAAATTGCAGAGATCTAGGCGCAGCACGTATGCTTCTAAACAAACTGTGCGGTTCGTGGCGTTATACCAAGAGTGTGCAAAGCTCCACTTCATTCTCAAGGCATGGCGATCACTTTCATAGCTGTCACCAGCAATTTACTGGAACACTGTCATTGCGGTCTGATAAATTACACGTACCACATTTGTCGGAATGGATTACAGGGAGCCTCCTCCAGCTTCCGGTGTGTATGGCTTAGGCCCAGCCCTCTGACTGCACCGCTATCACTGAAAAGAAGACATTACCTTCACAGTGAATAACTTTGCATAACAACCATGTCACATTCAAGTTTCAGTTACTATCCCCTTTAAAGATGTAGGGATTCGTAAATAATTATTAAATGGTCCATGAAGCACCTTTAGTCTGGTACAGCATTCATGTTCATAGTACTGAACGGCACAGCACGCATAATAAAATTTATTTTATAAGTTAATATAGATGTAAGTTTTTAAAATTTCATTGCTAATTACTAACACACGGTACTCTAAGTAAACAGTACCTACAAAATATTGATGCTTTTGGGCCAGATAGCTCTAGACTTTTTTTTTTTTTTTTTTTGCCCCACGTAATCGCTCCGACTGTAATCACGACTAGAAGTGTTGCAAGATTATCATAATCGGGTAACGTTTGACTATGAATTCCTTACCACAACATAACACTAATAACCTGGCCAATTTAATACTTCGCTAAAAGCCCCATAATTAACGCCGTGTCTGCTCATTTAGCCACGTTACTTATTACTATTGTTGTCGTTATTATTATAGTCCTCTAGTATCTTGGCCACGTCGCGAAACACTTATTCATAGGAAAACTGGCATTTAATTGTTACGTAAAACAGGTAAGTAATGCTCCCCGGAGCCCCTCATACTTACCATTAAATAACTGAAATAACTGCCTTAATACTTTGACTTCAGAACTTCAATGCTAATGGAATTCGCTCAGCTTTACTTTGCCCTTATGTAGGTACCTTTACAATTAGTGTGCAAACACGCTGCCAAATGGGTAATTGTTCTCTCCGACCTATACTATCCACACACTTTTCTTTTCATTACTTATCTCACCAATATCTTAAGTTACTATGTCATAGAGTACCGAAATAACAGGAGACAACCAGCATTAAATTAGCATTCTGTCCCCCACATAGCCGGCTGCTCATTGATTACTACGAGTGTTTAGTGCTGCTGTACCGCATGCCAGGTCTTTCTCGGATATAATTTCCTCACAAAGTGCTAGCTGCTGCCAGTTTACCCTCAACACGTCTATCACTTTAATACCGTCTGCTAGTGTATCATAAAATGTGAAAAAAGAAGTGACATGCAAGGCTAAAAAACATTTCGTCTCATATACAGCGTGCTGCTTAGTGGGAACTATGCAACTACCTGCTGCTAATGACACCAGTGTTTTCCAGGGTTTTTAATCTCCTCTCAAAGTCCAACCTCCCTGTTTAATTTCTTTATGCCTATTACCACAGTATTTTTCTTCCTCCATTACACTAATATAAAAAAAGTGAAAGAAACACTCTGCAATAGTTTCTCTATAGTAAAAAGTCTTTCCCAAAATTATTTTGGCAAAATGCCTTCCTTGACAAAATGTCGTCTATCATTCAATGTCAATTTTATAAAAAATCTCATTTTGGCAGTTGTTTTTAACAAGATATTTTTGGCAAATTTACTATAAACCTTCCTCATATCTTTTCCATCCATTGGGTTCACTTCAAAAAGTAATAATGGCTGTTTTCTCTATTTGTCACTGAAATTGCGCACCAAACTTCTCGCAGTTCACTTTCCTTCATTATTATAAGGTAACAAATAAGAAAATGAACCAATAAACCATTCATCGCCTGGCCTGCTGCCCATTGGGAACTACAAAAATTAATTGCAGTGTACTCTGGACCGTAAATTACCAACCGATTCCAAACTTCACACAGTTCACTTTCGATACGCCTATCGCCACAATATCTTCCATTTATCATAAAGTATAGGACAACGAGCAGCTTCCTTTCACCATGAAATTACACTCGTTGCTCCGTGTTTAATAATAGCTTCCTGGTAACACATGGGGTGTTTCCTTCCTAACAGAAACGCCTCCTCGATAGACAGCAATCGATCGACTCGAGGTCCTTGTGTTCTGACCCTTTCCAAAGTATAACCTTTTACTTCTCTCTTTGCTATACCGTGTTAACCGCATCTACCTTATAGATGCTACTGCTCTTTGGCATGAGTCTGATTTTTTTACAGTACAAAAATGAACCATTGCCGACAAGTAATATTATTTTTTTTCTTCACTGCTTTTTCAGAAGAACCGAAAGCCGTATGGCTCTGTACTTTCCTCTCCATTCCATTATACTAACTTTAATTACGTTGCAATTTTGGTTGTATTTGATATGTTTGCAATACAACAACAACAACTAATTACTAACAAGTATTGTCGAATTATTTTCTTAGCTGGTTTACCGATAACAGAAAGGTTTTTCAGGAAGTGTAACAGTTTGCTTCCGCTCTATACAGTATGATGTTAAGCCACTTCTACCTAATAGATGATTCTGGCGCTCTTCGTAAGTGCTTTAGCTTTTTTAATTAGAATACAGCAACAACGAAAAAATACTAACAAGCACCGGTCATTTCTTCATTTTTTATAGATGGCAGGAAAAATATGTTCAGTTCAAAAAATACTGCCGCTGATAGGTGCAGAACGTATTTGTACTCCCTCTTTTTGAACTAAATATGAATTCTTAGGTAATTAAAAGGAACAGTCTATGTTGATATCAGCCGCTGCATTAGAAAGCGTAAAATTGATATTTTACAAGTGTAAATAGCTGGCCGCTTCCGTAGCTATCGTAACTGTTGGTTTGTTTTGTCTTTTAATGATTGATGGTGTCCTCTCGCTTATGGTAATTTTTTTTCTATTTTTTTTATTTTTGCGTACCAGATAGTTCGCTATTCGGATGTGGAGGTTAACCCTGGTCCTTGTGGTTCTAGCGTTCGCTCTTGCCGCATCTTGTGTGATGATGATCGTGGTCTCTATGCTAATACGGCTGAGCTCTCTGTAGCCTCTTCTAATTCTGATCTAGTACTGTGTTCGGAGACGCACGTCTCTACCCATCGTCATGTTCCTGAGCTGATGATCCCGAATTTTGAGAAGCCAATATTGCGGTTGTGACACTCGTGCCCTGGATTTAAAGGTCTGGGTGCTTTTTATGTTCGTAAAGGTTTTGTTGTATCTAGGCAGAGAGAATATGAGTATCCATTTTGTGAGCTGGTGGTGCTTCGAGTCTGTGGGTTGTTTAGAAACTTTTAGTTGTTTTCAGTGTATCGTAGTCCTTCTGCTGATGATAGGGTTTTTATTGTCTTTTGGTTACAATAGCTAGGATTCAGTCATCGGATAGGCGTTCTGCATTTGCCTCTATGGGCGATTTTATTTGTCACCAAAGAGAATGGTTAGGCTCTAGAAGGACCGACTGCCATTTCCATACAGCTTTCTATTTCGTGACTGCCTCTGGTTGTGAGCGGTTGGTTGAGGGACCCACCCAATTGATCGGTGGTGTTTTTGACCTCGTGTTGACTGATGTTCCTGATTTGGTTGGAGTGTCAGTGTCGCCTTTCATTATTTCTTCGAACCATAGTGCCCTCACTGCAACGCTGGATGTTCGTCAGCTGTTCCCCATAGTCACTGTCAGGAGTGAGGTATTTTTGAAATCCAGAGTGAGTTGTTACGCCGTTTCTGGGGCCATCTTTTCGCTACTTTTGGGTGTTGTAAGAAGGTCTCCTGATCCTGGGTCTACATTGGATCGGCTTTTCTCTGGCATAGTGCGTACCTATGTCGCTTCCCGCTTCATTACGGTCAGAACAGGCGGTGAACTCGGGTTTGATGATACCTGTAGGAGGGCGCATTAGCTGAAATCAGGAGGCATATCCCGTTGGCGTACCAGCCGGTCTGATATTAACTTTCTGCATTTCAGAGAACTGCAGCGTCGGGCTAGTGTTACTTATGAGGAAGCTGGGAGGGAGCATATTCTGAGTTCCAGGGAGTACCTAGCTTCGTCCGTTAGAGCACGTAAGTGGTGGTCCACATTGAAGAGCGTTGTGTTTGGTGCGAGATCTTCTATCTCCCTTTAATTAGTGCTGGTGGCGACCTTCTTGTGGACCCTGCCTGCTGCTGAGGCGGACCTCTTATTTCGCTACTTCGAAGAAAAGCAGAGCTGAGACCGGGTGCGCATTCCTTTAGCGTGTGACCCTGAGCCAAGGTTCTCCGGTATTGCTTTCAGATCTTCTGTAGTGCACAGCCTTCTTTCTGACCTGGACAACTATGGTGGCACTGATCCATCGGGCATGTTTGCTCTATCTTCAGAGGGTGGCTGGTGTACTTGCAGCCACGCTCGCTTCTGTTTTCCGGCGAATGTTACGGCTAGGCTCTTTCCCGGAATGCTGGTGTGTCGCTCATGTAATGCCGGTTCCGAATGGCTGTGTCTCATCTCGCATTACTGACTATAGACCCATCTCGATCACACCTGTCTCGTCTAAAGTTTACGAAAGGTTGGTTGCGTCGGAATAGGGTCACTTTCTTGAGACGCAAGGTGTCCTTCCGACATAGTATGGTTTTCGTAGGGGCTCGGGAACTTGTGCTGCTCTGCTTCACATTTCTCATGCGTTGCAGCTGTTACGGGCTTTTCGTGACGGTATGAGTATATATATATATAAGCATATACATTTTAGTTAAACGATCATAAATAAAGAGTGACGTCATTACATTGATAATGAATAATGTGAGAGAAATGTTTATAAATCT
>LQNS02278157.1:8350185-8375692 GCA_001587735.2 Parhyale hawaiensis
ACGAAACATAAGTTTTCACGGGCAGTAGACAATTATTTCTTCTAGCTTACCGTTTTCCTCTGACGAAGCAGTTTTCTCTTCATAGGTCAAAAAATTTGAGCACCTCAAATGAAACAGTTATTTGAGGTGGGAAAAAGGTATCAACCGTATCTTTGCTACGGAGCGATCACATTGTATATAAGCTGCTATTTTGTTTAAGTTTGTTGGAGTATTTTACTCAAGATGTTACTTCTGCCTGTCTATATAGAAGACCTAAGCATGCCAGCACGATAAAGGATCATTGAAGAAAATAAGAAAATTAAGAAGTAATAAATAAGAGAAGAGGAGATTCCGCACCAGCCTAGAGCCATTAGGCAAACGTATAGGTTATTGCGTGAATTCTTCACGCACGGGTCCACTAGTAAAATATATAATTACCGTACTCATCCACTGGCGGTTTTTCTTCCAGAGCCATTTACTCGCGCGCGGCATACTTGGCGTATACTGGAGCTCTTCATGAGTTTGTCCTGGTACCGGTACGATGTCGCACATGCCAGTATTCTCATTCGTTTTTCCATCATATGTAGATGTTTGGAGAAAGCTTGATGGCTCTGCCTTTGTTGGTGCGGGCATTGGCAGCTTTAAGCAATTGTAAACAAAGTGATTCTGTGATTTTTAAGTCTCTCTTTCTTTCTTCTCTTGCTGGGCTGGTTGCGTGGGGGCTGATAACCTCATGGAGTTTCCTCCGTTCGCACGTCGCCAGTCTGGTGTATTTTAATAACATGAATAATTATCATTCTGACCGACCTTGCAATGTTTCGGCTGGGCGACGCTTTAAGCAGTAGCGAATTCAACACGATTAGCTTAAATTCGCCCAAACTGCATTCCTCTCAGTTCATTTTGCCATTTTAGATCGAGGTCCAAAGAATTTTCACCGCTATTAACTAGTAATGCATGAATTTCGATCCCAAGTGGGAAACGGTACTTTCAGGATTTATGTTCCAGACAAGTTAGAACGATTCATATTAAGTTACCTCGATCTAATCGGAGGCTATCATTTATTAGTGAATGTACCCTTTTAAGGAATTTCATTAGGTACTTGTTCACCAAAAGATGAAGTCACTTCTGAAGTTGCTATGTTCTTCACAAAATAATTGAATTATATTATGTGACTGCAATGATATTGTGTGAATTGAAACACTGCCTATCTAGTTGGTAAAATTGACATACGACGTGTGGATAGTTCATAGATGCAGCAATTTGCGAGACGCTGGAAAGTGCTTATGTCTTTCGCACAGTGGTCTATAGTGCTGATGTTTTCTTCTATATTTACCTCCGCCAAGGAGCTAGGTTATGTTTTTATCGCTGTATGACTGTTAAAATGTCTGTGATAAAGATAATTCAAAAAGTTACGGACGGTTCTTTATGATATTTACAGGGATTGTTTAGTATGTTAATATGAGCAGATGATGAATGTTTGGCGGAGATCCGTTCAACCATTTGTTTGTTTCTCTAGCTGTATTTTATCGGTAAAATAACTGGAACAGTTATGAATGAATCTTCATGAAATTTCTAGATACATCTTGAAATGTTGAAAGGTACAAAAACCCAATTTTGGTGGTAATCTGTTTTACCATTTGTATTTTTGACGATACGGTATGTATGTCTTGACGCTTGTTAAAACTTGACTTGAAAAGTTATTGACAGATCTTAAAAAAAATGACAGTAGCTATTACGAGCGTCAAGAGGAAAAAATAACCAAAGCTTATGAGTATCAAAACTAAAGCCTGATTTCAAGATCAATTTGAATTTTTCGTTAACATCACGTTGCTTGGCGGAGGTGTTGCGATCTCAGAGTGCTTATCTATCACTAGTACAGATTAATACTTACATCAGCACTATTTCGACTGCCTGGCGAACAGACTTGTGCCGTAGAAGAGTATGAGTTAGGAAACTGGATAAATGGCATTGGTGTGACGAGAGTGATGAAACTTTAGCATTCGTAGTAAATTCCTTCTGAACTTTGCCTCGGACAGAATCAGAATCTACATTTTTTCCTCCATGCTCTATGTTTTTATCTTGTGCACCTTGTGTATCTTCGGACAAAGTCCAAGTGACGTTGTTCACAGCACTTCACCTGTGCAGAGTCACGGTGCTTTTTTTCTGTTTGGTGGCATCTAGCGACCAAGCGGATAACCAGCAGCGAACTATCTCCATAAATTACGTAACCGCTGGTCAATATGGCATTAGTGATACGACTGCCATGCTAACTATAGGCTATCAGAGATTGCGCTCTTGCGCATACTCATACAAGTAGAAAATATCTAGTTAACGTAACCAAGCGATGCCACAAACACATTTGATTGCTTGGAGTAACGATAAAAGTTCTTCACGATGGTATTAGATCCATAACCAGATCTCGTATAGCTGAAAATATAAACAATCTAATTGGTTCGGGTTGAGGTATTTATTACTTTAAATAGAGAGTTCTCTGAATGTTCTACGCTAACTACGAAGCATTTCTTTTCGCTGATCCTCATGACCAAATGTGTTTGGTCGAACCACTTGGTCACATTAGCTGGAGATTTCTCTCTGCATGCATGTGAATACCTCGGCGTTTGTTGCTACTCTGCTCCACGCTTACATCACGACGCATCTCTCCTTCAGTGTTTTTCCACTACACCCACCAGCTATTTTTTGCATCCCTTACGTCCGGTATGGTAAGGTAAGAATTCTCGGCAAGGCAAAAAAAAGTCAAATGCACCAAGCAAGATCCATAATAAAAAATCGTGATGGCATCAGTAACGGCAGTCATAACTTGCAAATAATTGTGTAAACGGAGTCAGCCCTCTTTATACCTCAGCTAGGTAATTGGCGGGTGGGCTATATCCGATGACTGTACGGTCCCTAAAAAACACAGTCACGTTTTCGATTGGCCCTGCTGGTATCCAAGTTTCGGCGCCCGTGTACAGCTAACCATTACTCTAACCATCGGTTCCTCGACTAATTACATTCCGGCTTGCTTAATAAACCTTAGCAAGGGCTTATTTAGGGTCGCGGCTCAGGATGCTCGACTACTGTTGGTTTTCATGCCCAATTCTGCTGCTAATTGACGGGCTCGAATAATTTGGTCTCGGTTATCAAGTGTAAGGAAGTCCTTGAGAGATTGGTGTCGTCTCGTGAAATATATTGCGCTATTGTCGATCGTAAATGTTCTTCATCAGTGGCGCTACATAGAGAAGACTGGTCTTGATAGCACGAGTACACCATGTTGTAAATAAATAGGAATTGACGTTTGGTGCAAATGCGCTACGCTACTGCATTTAGGATCCTGTAGATTTCCTTATCAGCCTGCCTGTAGGCTGCATTACGACTTTAGGCATTACGACTTTACATAGTGCTTTCATTTATGAATAATTAAGACGATATCTGGTGTACATATGCCTGGTTGTTGCATCTGGAGTCATGTGTGTTAGTGGCCTCTAGATTCCGTAATGATGTTTCAACGCGAAGTGTGTACTTGACGGCTTGAGAATTTCATATTCTTAACTAAAGTACGCTGAGAGCGCATACCTCCGCCAAGCAAGGCAACGGTAACGAAAAAATCAAATTGGCTCTCAAACCATGAATTTCTTTGCATCAACACCAAATCTAATCATTTGTGCCTTTTGATAGTATTAAAAGTTTCTGAAATTTTCTTGAAGATCCGTTCATAACTTTTTTCGAGTTAAACAGCTAACACACATTATGACAAACATAAGTCAAACAGACCAACCGATCTGCACCAAAATTTAATCATCTACGTCTTTTAACATTAATAACATCTCCTGTAACTTTCATAAAGATCCATTCAGAACAATTTGAGTTATTGTGCTAACAAACATAAAATTAAACAACGCAACAAATGAACAAATAGATCATTAAAAAAATTTGGCCATTTACTCTTCGTAATAAACCTAACAACTCATGAAAATTTAATCAAAACTCGTCCATAACTTTTTGAGTTATGGCACTAAAAAAATAGGCTAACAAACAAACAATCGGATGGACGGATTTCCACCAAAAGTTAATCATCTGTTACTGTTAACATACCTAACAAGCCCTGAAAATTTCGTAAAGATCCGTTTTTTTCACAGCGTTTTGAGTTATCTTGGTTAGCGAGAAAGAGATAGAGAAACACGACGAAAGCATAGACTCCTGGTAGGAAGTAACGGGTAGAACTTGGCGTCTGGTATGGGTGACAGGAGTTTCTGATCGCATGAAAACATCACGGACTTGAAGTGTGTTGTAAATGTGACAAGCTTCCATGCACCCGTGCGCACTACCAACTCAGAATACAGATTCCGAAGTACTGTACTACATACAAGCGATTCTCGCGTCATACGGCATCAGCTGGTATGATTTTAACCACATATTTACATAGATGTTCTTGATGTTTATTGTAGAATAACAGAATACATGGGCGTACACCCTACTGATGAATACTCGCCCTTGATAACTTTTACTGGGCTGTAAGTTAATTATGTGGTCCTGACCTAGCGCATAACTCGAGGTTCGCTGGTATTCATTTCATGGTTTGAGTAGTTATGGATACATTACTAACTGCAACTGAATACAGTTTACATATATCTCTAAGTAATTGCATCAATCATCGTTCATGACAAATGAGTTGATACTGCGGTAATATTTAGGAGGATAATATTTGAAATCTAGGTTTACCGCTAGATTCTCAACCCAGGTTATTCACCACTCCTATAGCTGAGAGCATTTGCAATAAAAATATATAAAAAAAAATAATATTAAATTTAAATTCTAATGGATAACGTTTGTGGAGTAATTCTATTAGTGGGTTGCTATTTTTGACATTTTCATTCTTGCCACCACAGGAATTTAAACTGGTGAAAGTTATCCAGTGACAGTTATTTAATTGAAGCTGCTATTGTAACTTTACCGTTAGGTTGAGACTCTTCATATTTTTTTACGATGCATGCCTACCACTGCAGGGACGGAAGTATTAAATTTCCAGTAATAAATAACTGTCTAAAGTTCATATAGTAATATTATACACTGGTTACATAAATTTTTCACGAATGCTAAAGCACGTACAATTTTTATTTATTCAAATGTTTAATAAATATTTTTTTCTTGTTAGCACCCTTGCCTCAGCAAGAACAGGGTTAACAGTTCTGCCGTAATATTTACTCAAACCGAATATCCTAAAATAATTTGCCTCTGGGCTCCTACTCTCGGCATCTACCACTCTTGCCTCCGCAAGAGCAGGGTTAACAGCTCTGCAGTAATATTTAACTGGACTAAGTGAAGAACCTGGACAGGGAGCTATACATGCAGAGCCGCCTGTGGTGTTGCCCGTGGAAGAGCGTCTCTCGCTCGCAATATGTTGCCTGTTCTCACGACCGGCCAGACTCCTCCAACGCCTCTCTCTTTAGGCAAACTTGCAACAACCGTCAAATTTGTCAACTGCAAAAACACTTCCCTGGCAGCAGTGTAATTTGATCACGAGTGGTGCGTGTTGGTTGTGCAGGCAACTGAAGATAAGCTCGCGCTTGCATCTGCCACAGGAAGACGTGCATCAGACGGACGTATTAGATTAAAAATAAAACAATGTAGCTGTAGAACAAACGGATGCTGTGTCTTTTGCATCAGTAAAAGGACTGGGAATGATCGTTCCACTGTAGAGTAGTTACGTAGTAAAGTTGTCCTGTGCCCTTGCCTCAACAATATATCTTAACGAATTTTTCGTTGAAGAACAGTTAATGAACAGACTCTGGGTCTTTGCTGGCTTACGTTAAGAGAGCGACTGAATGAGCGTTCTAATGAAAAATAATTAATAAACAAATCTTGTGTCATTGCTACAGCAAAAATACTAAATAAGTATTTCAATGATGCCCGATACTCTTGAGAAAATATTCTGTATTTTTCATTACTTCAACTAAAAAAATGGAAACCTGGAGTTAATTCATTATTGACGATACAAGCTTGTCTTGGTAGTTATTATATTCTTAAAATCGCAGTCTAACCAATTTAAAAAAGCAAAGGTTTGTGGCATCTTATTTCAACAGTATTTTTGTAAGTAATAAAATAATAGACGTATTGTTTATTCCAAATAATAAGGTTGAATCTTGCAAGTCTTATGCCTTAGCCGGTTAGCATAAAATGCTCATAGGCTGTAACTTAAAACAACCAGCAGCAACATCGTCTGAACGAATCAGTCATTTTCATCAAACACTCAATTTATCAGTAAACGTCCAATACGCACTTGTAAATGATGTATATATTATTTTTAATTATACAGTAACTTTACTAGTGAATAGATTAAAGTATATAAAACACTACAAGCTTAATAATGCTGGGTATTGCCCTATTTTACTAAGAGCATTTTAATATTTGTTCACAAAAACATACTAGGGCCAAAGGTACAGCTATGGAGCAGCATCACTGGAAGGAGACACCCAAACGCAAGTGACTTTTTTTCTAAACAAATCTGTCTTTTGGAATCAGTTCCGTCAACTCTTGTCATTTTTTCTGATCCCATAGAAAGCAATGATCAGTTCGGGTTGGGTTTCGATTCCTATATAAAATTGCATTTAAATTGCTGATAGTGCCAATATAAAGAGCAAATCTTCATTGAGTCATAAATAATATGTATCAGAAAATCTAAATTTTTATCTCAAGTACCGGCCATTGAAGTCTTATCAGCACGCGCAGCGTAATTTAACGTCCAAAACGCGTACTTATCGGTCATTACGACCGTCTCCAAGCCAGGGGATAATTCTATTTTATTCGGCAAAAGTCAGAACCACCACACAACGTTGGCTTATCTCCCATCTCCTAATTAATATTGGGCATCGCTAAGTATAGATTCTAGCGAACATAGAGTCTTTGAGTGGCGCGCCTCAGCCGATCGCCAACTACACGTAATCAGGCCGGCAGGGATCTCTTCTCTTTGTAGCCAAGACCGCTCCAGGACCCATGCTGCCAAATGGAACCTCATTGCAGGGTACTCGCCAGGAATGTTCATCGGATCAGATAGAGACATTATTTAGCCGAGCATCTGTCTCACAGCTAAAGAAACCTCTTCAGTTCCATAGAGACATACCCGTTTTCTTCGTCACACGCAGAGGAGGCACAGGCGAGAATGATTGAACGGATCGAGTTGTAGTGCTGGATGAGACTTCTAAACTAGCAAATTCTCTAGTTGCGTATGACAACTAGAGGCACTGTATGCGCTAGCTGTATGATAATAGCATTCTTGTGTATTTACCAGCTGCGAAGAGGAACATGCCATCTAGAGTTACTCTGTTAAAATACTCCTCTTATGGTTGGGATCAAAATTAGAAGTAGCTTCGTGACATCCAGTGAAGGGAAATTATTCGTTCTTTGTGATTAATGTGCTAAAATTTCATTGCCAAAACCGTTATTACTAGTCTTTTTCAGAGGTAAAATATTAATATGTAACAATAAAAACTTCCCTTATATTTGCTGCTGAAGAGACACCAGAAAATAATTTTGAGAACGTATTGTTCAATAAATCTCAGTGCTTTTGTAATATAATACTGTGGAGGTACAAGAAGAGATTTGCGTAGTTTTTTAAGTCTAGTACGCTGATTTCGTTGCAGAGTTCGTGTGCTTAATTTTATTGGCGTGCTCAGCAACCCTGACCGGTAGCGAACCGGTGATCCTGACTGCATGCTCTGCTGCGCAATGCCCGTTCATATTTCAGTGCAATGCAGTCAGTTTGATTCCATTTTGTAAAGGTATCATTGGGTTAAAAAAAAAAGAAACATAGACTGACATCAGTGAAATATGATAAATCTGGTAGACATACACTAAACTTATAAGCTAGCTCAGGCCTATATATATATATATATATGAATAACGGGAGTAGTACATACAAGAGAAACTTTTGCGTTGCAAGGCTACTATATAACAGGCATCAGGCTGCTGGGGCTAACCGTAGAAGGCTTGATTTGTTTCGAATTTTAAGCAGAAGCGTGGGCTTTGCCCTTCATTTTACGGATTGCATTTCGGGTTACCGAGGTCTCAGGGGTAATCGCTCAAGACTACTTAATTAACACCTGGACGTCATTTCACCTGGTGGAAGCCAGCTCACTTATCTGAAATTTTGGACAAGTCAAGCTTATCGGGCTCATTTTGTCCAGGCCTATCGATGACACCTGAACATTATTCACACAAAGTTGTTTTTTTCACAAAGTTTCTCTACCACATCGTATTTATTGCAATAATATTCTAATCAACTTAATGTATCGAGCTGACAGCTATTTCTCCATCGTACATGCACTAAATAGATTATTAACGCAAAATATCGCATCAACACAGAAAAAAATTTAAACATTTTCATAGATAAAATCTGTGCAAATGCAACTGAGTCAGCTGATGCAACGCTGCCGTCAGTGTCTAATTAGTAAGGTTCCTGCCGCGCTTGACGGTATGTATGCTTGTGCCGGCAGCATTTCCTGTATATTTTATCATTATGGTTTTCAAAATCCTTGGATAAATCAGTTTTAAACAAATAGATCATAAGATAAAATTTATCTGTTTTTTATTGACGTTTACGATAAATTTGCAACGTATAAAAGATAATACGATGTTAACTTACTTGTGTGTGAACACTGCAATATGGTGATGAGGGGTGGCTTTGGGCTTTCTAGAAGTAGGGTTAAGATGCAACAAGCCAGTAAAATGCGAGGTATGTCAAACTTTCCAGGCTATTTACAAATTAATTTGAAATTTCAAGCATAGCATCTATTCCTCTCCCACGAAGAAAATGTTTATTATTTATAAAAGTATGAATTTATCGTACGTCCTAGTTTTTTATACTGCAACTCTTGTCAATTTAAATTTCTCATCCTCTTTACCAATGAAGCTGTTTTCATAGTTGAAAATTTATCGGTATCCTAAATCAGCCAGTGAAAAAAGTAAAATTATCAGCTGAGTTATACGTTAAACGCACCAAATTTAGCTCTGTATCTCATTGATGATTTCACTAATGGCCTTCTGTTGTATAGGATTACACGATGAGCGTTCTTGATGTACCTAAGCCAACCATACAGAGATAATCTTACCGTGCTTATCGGCTGCACGACGTGAAACTTTTTGTTTCCTTTAATTGCGATGGAAATCTATTAGATCTGAGACTACTTACAGATCGCCGCTCTGTGTTAGGGACCTTGAGGACAGATAGAAATATAGATATAAGAAGACATAATTTAGCTAGGATAGTCAATACCTCTTCTCTGTGACGAATGATTGGCTAAGAGTTGCTGTTGGTAAGCACTGATTGTCTATTATATTGCAAAGAGGGTTCTGCCACATGATGAACTTGATTTCTGACTACATACTGTACATGCAAATTTTTGGTGAGCAAACTTGAAGAAAGGATCAGTCTTAGGGCGAAGTTAAGACCAGGGCGATAACCACATTGATATCACCAAAATAAGACAACGGCGGAAACCACATTAATTTCACAAAGTTAAGAAAAGGTGATAAAACGACAACAATTTCACCTGGATTATTTACTGGAATTTAGTGGAGGTTGCTATACTTGTGTGACTAGCCTTCTAATCATAAAATATAAGTAATAATTTATTTTACTGTACTCCGTTCTGAGAACAATTTTAAATAAGCCTCTAAAGATGTTCAAGTAATTAATCAAAATGTACACTTTTGTACAGTAATGTTAGTCTTGAACAGAGTAAGTAGTGCTAATCAATAGAGCAAGCTAGTTCTTGCTCTGTCGATTGAATACAGTGCTTGAAAAATAAGTTTTTGACGACATCCGGTTCCAATTAGGTTAGGTGTGGTCTTCTGTATATACTTATACATTAGAGAAACAATCATACCATTGTTCTGTTTTTAGTTTTAAGACTTCTAAGATTTCTTAGTAGATGCTACACGGAATGAAAAAGTCGATATCTTGGGGAGACAACAAACTATGCAATTCACTTTAGCATCTCTAGCTGAGAAGGCTCTTTTTGAATTTTTACTTGCAAATGCTCACCTTATAGTTAGTTGCTGTGAGTGTAAAACTTTACAAACTACTCGTTCCAAATATTTTGGAGGAATGTTGTTCTCTCTCTCAATATACAGTAGATATATATATATATATACCTGTAATAGAGAGAAGAAAAGGACACGGTAGGAATAGCATATAATGTTCCAATGTACGTTTATTACTTAGCGCCAATCATTGATTGGCCTTACTTAGGGTCAATCTTTAATGACGACGCTAAGTAAGGCCAATCGAAGATTGACGCTAAGTATTAAACGCACATTGGAGGTCTCAGTCAGGCCAATCATAGATTGATGCTAAGTAGGCTAACAAACAGCTAACCAACAATGAGCTCTAACGACGAGAACCTTGTAGGTTAGGAGGCCAGGCCTGGTTCTTCTAATATCCTAAAATACGTTTTAAAACACTTTACAACACCTAAAATACAGCACACTAGACAAACCAGTCCCTGCCTCCTAACCTACAGGGTTCTCGGAGTAAGAGCTCATTTGGAAGTGCTTCTGTACCAGGGTGGTGGTCGGTGGCGGCGGTGGTGAATGGCAGCATCTAAGCGCGCGTTTACTATCGAGAAGACGGTGGAACGGTCTGTATATTTTATTTCAAGTCCTCTTTACGTAGCGATAGATACTCCTATTCAGAGGAGGACGTGTGCTCATTTTCGTCGTTATGAAGATGTCCCCTTCTAAGAGCGTAATATATACATAAATATGCTCTTCTTCTCCCAACTATGGGAATATATAAATATATATGATAGTAAACACTGACAGAATAGCAGAGAAATGTTTCTTTTAACTTATCTATATAACCGAAAATAAATTCACAATACTATAATTAATTCCTCTGAGAATAACTGTATTGCAATAAGGGTACAAAAAGACAGAGGTTCAACAGCTTCCCTGGATATTTCTTTTGCAATGATTGATACAGTAAGATCATTTATTTAAATGCAGCAGCTGAGAGCTGCACTGAAATATTGGGACTCCGCCTGATTTTTGTATTTTCATTTTAGTTGTGAGATAAAAGCACTGCAATTCAACCCTCTTATATCCAAATAATGAGACTCCACTTTCCCGTTGATACTGCGCTATCAATAACATTTGCAAATAAAGATGGAATGTGTTAAGGAGTTCAGAAAGAAATGTGTGACCGGCTTACGTGACTAATCCAAACACTCAAACAGTTGCCAAGTTGTAAGGATGGACTTTAGGTGTAATGGGTAAATAAAAAAATTCCTACGAAGATAGAGCTAGGACACTTTAAGTGTTTTTTTACGTGTGCAGTTAGAGACGATACGACGTACAAAGTCTAAGGTTTCCCGTAAAATTGCAGCTAGCGACGTTGTAAACTACATCGCAATAACATTACTTATATCTTAAGAATGCTGCATGTACATAGAATCAAGAAGACTTTTCTCCACTATGCAGTTATTATCTATTTTTCCTAATTTGTTTATTTTATCTTTTGATGCACTTTCAAGTTTCAATATATTAGGTCTATGTGCTATAGCAGGAGCATTTAAAACTATGGTTACCTAAATTCTTGAAAATTCTTGATAATATCTTTTGAATATAAATAATATTGTAGTAATTTTGTAACTGTAAAGGTCGACGGGGTGATTGCCGATGGTAGGACAGAGCTCAGGTTGAGTATGCAAAGATGGCGCACCAAGAATATATAAGGCGGCATGTCTAAGCATCTGTCAGAGCACTTGAACCGACTGCTACCCATGCATACGAATCTAGTGATCAACATGTTAAGTAAACCTTGTAAGTTATGACCGCCTCTATCCATCACAAGCACGTTCAGCAGGTTTCTCATTACCGAGTTGGTTTCACCTGCCGATTCTCTCATCCTTTCTCTCAGCTGATCGATACTCGATGAATCAATCATTATTGGAAGAGAACCGATACGAGGCGTGCATGCTCGGACCGTGCACTTCTACGCGCTACGCACAGCCACGGCTAAACGACAGATTTAGTTAGTTGTTTGCATAAATAAATATAGCTTAGGTCATTTCGTAAGATGAAGTGCAGTCCACGTGCACTGATAGTTTTATTGGAATTAGAAGTACTCTTCGAGTTTCTTTTTAGAAAAGTCTTTTTAGGTAAGCCTTGAGCTGGTAATTAAATTAGTTTCGACATGTTCATGGATACCACAGGCTATACAGATTGTAAAACGCGATGACCCCTTTATACGACGATTTTACAAGGATATATATATATATATATTGGGGATAATGTTTTACAGGTGCGGCCAAAAAACTAATGGACAAATATAGAAAATTTGATAATCAAGAAGAAATTATGCTTCATAAACTTGCAGTTTCGATAGAATCGCTGTGCCGCGTAGGCGCTTCATCTCTCCATTGATAGCATGTCTTCGTTCATGAGACTGTAGTAGTCCCATTCTTCTTTCATATTTCCTATCGTCTTTCTTAATGAAACGTGCGTTTACCAAAGCAAAACCGTAAGTAAAACAGTGCAATAAACTTGAATGCCCCTCCAGTCAGCTTATATGCGATGTGAGTGCGCCGTATCCATAATACTGTCTTCCATACTTAACTATCGGCTTTACTGAAGTGCTCAAATTTCGGCCTCTGAAGCGAAATATGCACTCTCAGAGAAAGACAGTCAGATAGAAGATATAGTTGTCTACTGCCCGTGAAATACTTGAAGAGAAAGCTACATCGTCAAATTTAATGAAAAAGACAGTGAGCTAGAAGAAATAATTGTCTACTGACTGTGAAAAGTCATGACCTCGTGAGTGCCCCGTTCATTATCTGCCGAGTTTATACGTAGTGACTTGAGAGAAAAACTTATAAAATTGGACTCCAGAAGCTCCATACATATTGTCCCGATTACAAGAAGCGTTCCAAGCAAGAAGTGCATCCAGATGAAGAGATAAACATCCAATTTTCACCATCTTCTGCAATCTTGTCATCGATCTCTACGGAGACGTAACTGAATTACAAAATCTGCAACCTGGCTTATTTTTCGCCTATCTATTTCCTTCAAAGCGGACATGAAATAAGTAAATAATTACACGAAGCGTTTTATTATATTAGGATGATTTATATATTTGAGTTGAACAAAGTATTCTTACAACACAAGAACGATTTTAAAATAGCATTCAATATGTTGTGGCTTAGCCTTTGTTCAGTTCGTTGGCAATTAATCTCTTTCTAAAGTTTTTTACCAAGCCTTGACATGTTTCCTGAGAGATTTCAGCCCATTCTTCTTTGCAGATTTCTTTGAGATCCGGAATGGACTTCGGCCTCCTCGCATTAATGTTTAATTTCAGAAATCGCCACAAATTTTCTATCGGATTCAAATCCGGAGACTGGCTTGGTCATTCTAGTTGTTGTACATGATTATCGGCGAACCATTTCTTCGTTGTTTTCTCCGTATGTTTTGGGTCGTTGTCCTGCTGAAAAACGAATTCTTGCGATAGCCCGAGTTTTTGAACTGACACATGCAAATGTTCCCTCAAAATGTTCTGATACATGTGAGCGTTCATTCTCCCATTCTCCCTTCTATGATATGAATGTTACCTGTTCTACGTGTTAAAAATCATCCCCAAATCAAAACGATACAACCCCTAAATTTCCCGGTAGGGGCGTTTTTTTTTTTGTGCGAATGCTGTTCCGTGTATTCTGCATACATGGTGTTTTGAATTTCGTCCAAAAATCTCTATCTGAGTCGCATCAGACAACAACACGTTTTTCCAGGACGACTCAGGCTTGTCCTTGTGCTCACAGACGAATTTCAGACGAGCTTCCTTGTCTCGTTTCGACAGCAGGGGAGTTTTGCGAGGAGTTCGAGAACGTAAACGGTTTCGGTGCAGCTCGTGGCTTATTGTACGAAGGCTTACACTTGTCCCTGCTGCTGGCAAGTCGTACTACAGCTCTTTGAGAGTAGTCATGGAATTTTTCTTGAAGCTCAATGAGAAATCTTCCGGGGCCTACCAAATCAAAGGTGATTTACGACGGTTTCCGAACTTTTAAACCTTTTGATAAATGACCCGATGGTGGTAAGCTGTATTTTGAGTGTCGGTGATATGAGCCTATTACTTTTCCCGGATTTCCATTCTTCAATAATCAACTCTTTTAGAGAATTCGTAAGCTCCTTACTTTTTGCCATGGTTACAACTTTCTTCTACCATATCGCACGAAATAATGACCCCAAAGCTGTTTATGGACTATAGTAGACTTCTAACGAAAAATCTAGATGGTTCTGGAAAGTTCTTAAGGAGTCAAATCAATTTAAAAAGAAAAAAATCATTGTGTGCGAATACATTTTTTAATCCCAAATATGTGATATATATAAATCATTATAATTTTTTGGTTTTGTTGACATAATTTATGTATTTCTTTATAATTTTTTGTTTCATTGACATATATCGATTGCTAACAGTTAAATAGAAATAATGTATCAATATACCGTATTTATTTTTGGTTTGTTATATTTTTTTTAATATGAACAATTTCACTACACTGCATACAAATTTTCTATCTTTACCAAAAAACAGCATTTGCATTCATTGCTAGATCCAGTCGGAAATAATGGTTGTGATTATAGTAGAACAACTATGATTATAGTCGAGATCTCGATTGTTTATTATCGATATATCCTCCATATGCAACCATTTATGGGGTGCATTATGGTAGAGATGTGTCACAACCTTCGACCATATTGCCAACCATAATTCCCGACCATAAATACCCAATTGCAACCATAAAGGTTTTAGATGTACAACAATGATCTACTATAGTGAACTGTAAGAAATACCATTTACGACCAAAATCGACTGTGTTCAGCGAATGATACACCTATATTCTATCAAGATCAACTTTTTCAACTGTTAACCTATTATGCACTGGATGCCTGCTTTGTTTGTAATGATTACCTGCTTTTGCAAAAAAAAGGTAATTTATACGTGCGAGTTAGGCCAGCAGCTCAGAATATTGAAAGGCTCTAAACTTTAAGACGATGATATAGAGCAGGAGCTTGAACCAGTCTGTGCAGTTACCTTTTCTGCAATATTTCTAGTTCTTAGATTTTGCCTGCTCGTTTCTACGTATAACTAGAGAACACTCTAAGAGCGCATACCTCTGCCAAGTAAGCCAGCGGTAACGAAAAATTTAAATTGGTTCTGAAACCATGATTTCCTTGGTATTAACACCAATATCTAATCATTTGTGCCCTTCGATAGTATTAACAGTTTTTGTAATTTTCTTGAAGATCCGCTTATAACTTTTCGAGTTATGCTGCTAACAGGCATTATGACAACCATAGTCAAGTACACAAACGGACCAACCGAACATCTCCAAAATTCAATCATTTATGTCCTTTAGCATTACTAACAAGTCCTGTGAATTTCAAAAAGATCCATGTATAACTTTTTGAGCTACTGTGCCAACAAGCATAAACCAGACACAGTGATAAACAAACGAACCAACAGATCATCACAAAAATTTGGTCATTTACTCTTCGTAACATACCTAACAATTTGTGTAAATTTCATGAAAATTCATCCATTACTTTTTGAGTTCTGGCACTAAGAGAAAAAAAGAGGCAAACAAACATGCAGATTAACTAATTTTCACAAAAAGTTAATCATCTGTTACTTTTGATATGCCTAACATATTTCATAACGACCCGTTCACAAGTTTATGAGTAATCTTGATGACAGACAAAGAGACAAACGAACAGACAGGCAGACAAACACGACAAAGACATAACCTCCTAGTTTGGCGGAGGTAATAGACTTGAGGGTTCAATTGCCTTTTTATGTTTAGCCATGACGGGGTTTGGTGCGTTGTCCATAAACTGGCTCATGAGTTTTTTTTCAGAAAATTGATTTTACAGAACTATCCGGTAATTTTTTTCAAACTGTCCTCCTGATTTGGCCCGACTGTATAATAATTCTGTGATCATTAAATATCCCTGTTATTCATCCCTACATTCTTCAATATTTCATTAAATGCTGTAAAATATCACGCATTCGAAAGTTTTCTTAAATACAGTAATGTCAAAAAGGCTCCTCGTAAGATCTCTTATCCATATTGGCCTTGAGGCACACTCTGTCCAATTCCCTTGCACACTGCATTTCTACAGTTGTAAGCCACGTCGAAGTGCTTTATAAGCTGCAAATTTTGGGAGCAATTTGAGGGATATGATAATGTATATGTTATATAAATATAACAAAGCTATAACCCAGAGATCAGGGGACGGCTGAAAATAACAGAAATGGACCATTAAGTAACCCCAGGACGTCCAAGATGCTACTAAGAATAATCATTTAATAAGCCATTTACGACTTAGTGGAGCACAACAATGAATTCTATGTCATCACTAAGAAGGGCTACTGGAAATAACTTTGAAGAATTCTATTTGTAACACAGAAATTCTGGTGCCAATTTTTTTCTAATTATTTATAGCGGTGTGGGCTTTTACCCTACAGTGCCAATCTTTTTCTAATTATTTATAGCGGTGTGGGCTTTTACCCTACAAGAAGAATGGCCGTGAATCTATTAAAAAACTAGAGCACTCTGAGATCGCATATACCTCCACCAAGCGAGGCAACGGTAGCAAAAAATTCCAATTGGCTCTGAAACCAAAATTTTCTTTGTATAAACTCCAAAATCTAACCATTTGTGCTTTTTATAGTAATAACAGCTTGTGCGATTTTCTTGAAAATCCGTTCATAACTTTTTGAGTTATACTGCTAACGAACGTTAAGACAAACATGAGTCAAACATAAAAACGAACACACCTATCTGTACCGAAATTTAGTCATTTATGCCTTTTAACATTACCAATAACCCCTATAAATTTCATTAAGAATTATTCATTATATTTTGAGTTATTAGGCTAACGAGCATAAAATTAAAAACAGTGACAAACGAACAAACGGATCAAAACCAAAATTTTGTCATTTAATTTATGTTATATACCTAACAACTCATGTTAATTTCATAAAAATCCATTCATAACTTTTTGAGTTATGGCATTGAGAAAAATGAGGCAGATAAACATAGAAACAAGCGGATGAACATATCTTCACCAAAAGTTGATCGTCTGTTTCTCCTAACATACCTAACAATCCCTGTAAATTTGGTCCAAATCGGTTCAGAACTTTTTGAGTTATCTTGGTGACAGACAAACACGACGAAAACATAACCTCCGTGGCGGAGGTAAAAAATAAGTATTACTGCATTTTTAAGTTTTAGATTATGTTTGGATGCTACCAGCATCGTTATTTCAATTTTTCAAACCCCTACCAGTGCGCTGTTTTCTTCCCAGAAAAGTTAAACAGTATTTTCAGTTGCCCTTCTCAACGTTTTGCCCGCTTTATTTATTAATTGGTGCAACTAAAATAGTGATCAGTTATACTGACAAATGTAAAGTATTTTCTAAGAGTAGGTACAAATCATAATCGATTGGATGAGCAGTTTTTCCGCAGTGAAAATGTCAAGATAGCCTTACTCGCTGGTCACTGATCGCGGTTCCACATTTCAACGATGTGAAACATCTCCATTAAATTAATTAGCTGCAGTGGCTGCTCCCACTACCTCAGTTCTGCCATTGGCTCGTCCAGTTTACACTCGCGTAGGTTCCCCGTAAATTATCCGAGATTGTGACATAACATCTTTGCCGTCAAGAATTTTAATACCACTTGGTACTTAGTCCATTGTTAGTCATAACATGGTTTCAGCACTAGAAACTTTTAAAAACCACACAAGGTCTTGAGTCCATCACTTCTTATCTGCACACTTCATCTGGCCGCGTCTGTCTCAGAACATTATATTGCATGCAATTTGTTCAATCATCCGAATCGTATGGAACCACTTAACAACGTCTTCATATCTTGTGTATTACCAGGACCTTTGGTTAGAAGTCTACCGACTAAAAAGGCATCGGTGGCGGCAGCGGCAGCCTAGGAGTGAGTTTTTGTGGGCACCACACACGTCTCTAATAAATTTGTTAGCAAGTAATTTAGTTGTGAGGAAGATTAGATCGCCCGGTAACCTCAGAATAGCTGCCCATGCAGACTCCACACTGTGAGCCAAAAATGCTCAGTTCTGGACGAACTAGTGTACGTGAAAGCTTAGTTACTTTACTCTTTCGGGTTGTACATACGTACAGCAACATTACTTTTTGTGTGATGCTGCGCGTAGAACATAGTTGTGGTTCGTTCAAATGTTGCACGCAAAACTGTGCATTCGGGAAGTGGTTTGAAAACGATTTTAATTTAGTTAAGCTCACCTGAATTTTCTAGTTGTAACAATTATTCAAATTTTCGGGTGCAGTGGTGACTCTGGGTTGCTGCTCTTGTTCTTACAGTTTTCGCATCTTTTGCGCTTACGATTTTTGCCTACTTCATTAGCGTACTAGAAATAATGGTGAAATGCAAATAGACCCGCTGGCATTGTGGGTGCTTATTTGTCATTTCTATTGAAACTATTCCAGGTATTTCCCTAACAAAATTTGGGCGCGGATCAGCAGCTAAATAGGGGTGTTAGCTTCTGCGGCGGCCCTACTTTTTGGTAGGGTTTTACTTCTAGGGGAAGGTGGCAGTGCTCCAATTGAAGTCATTTTAATGTGGAGACATTATGATTTTTGAAAATTACATGAAACTGATATGGAGAATGGGTGAAAGACGATAATTTTATGATAGTTCATTTAAGCTTAACTTCACATAAAGAATTCTCTGCTGCAAAATAATATATAAAGAAATTTGACGCTAAGTTTGAAGATAACACTCTCGATATAATGCACTTCTTGACAAAATTGTAAAATGCACTGCGTAAGGCTAACGCAGTGGTTCCCAAACTTTTTTGGGCTAGCGCCCCCCTGGCGGCCAGGTACAATCCTAACGCCCCCCGCCCGTTGCGCCAATTGCAATAAACAATCGAACACGCACTTTTTGGTATGAATCGAATCGGAATGAAGGTTAAACCGAAGTGTAAGTCTTGAAAAAAGAGAAACTTAGAACTCGCCAACGCCCCCAGGGGGCGATATCGCCCACTTTGGGAACCACTGGGCTAACGGATCAGTCTTGCCATTGCAGCAACTATCAAATTACTCCCTGAGATACAGAAAATAATTTTCGTCGGACCGCTGTATCTATAATCAGCTTCCTTTATATTGTTGTAGTACCAATAAGAGAAGATATCAAAGTCATCTGCTGATTACGTGTAAAGAGGCTGGAATTCTGGATAATTGACAAATTTATAACATTTTTTACCAAATTACAAAGAAAAATTATGTAATAATAATGAACATTCTGTAGAGCTATATTCTTTCATATAAAAAAATGCTTTGATACCACCAATGTCAGTGAAATTTGGTTTCTTCAACCTGTTTCCTGTTCAATGTTTAATAAAAACCAAAGAATGGAGCTCATATTACCAAAATTTTACATGTATCCCTCTTTTCATCAAGTTATAATTGAAGCCATGCAAATGTCTGCTTTATCATAAAAACCCTGAATTTGGAGTCAACACCGCAGTTTGAATATTGCTTAAAGTGTTCTGCACTAAATATTATTCCATATTCAACACTGGATACAGCTGTGAAAGTCACCCAACAATAAAACCCTTATTTTCTAGCCTTGAAATTAATCCATTAATATTCGAACAAATTCATTTATGTTCAGAGATTCTATAGAAAGTCATCAAACAAAAAGGGCGCTTACTGTTGGACTTCGTCTAATAAAAACCCATCAATATTAGAACAAATGCCCCAAGACTGTAAGCCTGTATGCAAAAGCCCAGCTCCACCACCAGCTACGCCCCATAAACCTAAAATAGATCTGCAAGTTGAGACAGGCTATGTAAACTTCAATTCAGGGATGAGCATAGGGAATGTTTGGCATTTAGGGAATTTTGTTTTTCCAAGGATTCGGAATGCCAAAGTTGGGCCTTTATATGCCGTTGAGGAAATACGACCGCCTTGATTAGTTCTGCACCATTCACTTTGAGGAGTTATGAATTTACCTTCTGTTACCTACAGCGTAGATCATCAGCATATTCAAGAGTTTTATTCGATTTTTAAGGTCACTAAATTCTGCCAGCAGATGCCCTCCTCGAGGGCAACCAATTAAATTTTCATGAGATAACGTTGTCTAGTCATTTTAAGGGGTTTGTTTGATCTCAGCTCTGTTCTCGTTCGTGGTCTGCACCAATTATTAAAAGACAACGAAGAGTCTTTGCTACTTGCATCTATCTGCTAGATGGAGGGATTTATTTTGCTTCTCATCTCGCCGATATTACCTGCTTTGTTATTCTTAACAAATGCATCGTGTCTTATATCTGTCAGCGTTTCTTTTAAATCACGTCGGTTCATAACATAGTTATGATTTTTTTTATAAAAGTGAGGTTTGGTGTTATAGGAAATAAATGAAGATTACCATCGCATTGGAAGTTTTGCATTCTGCAACTACCCGAATATTTCAGTGAAGCATATCGCTGTAGCAAAATTAGCCGAGGGGTGTTTCTCAGTGAAACTAAATGATAAAAACAATAATTAAAAACAATGGAATAATAACGCTATCAAGGCTGAAACTTTGCTCTAATGGCGTCTTCAACGTGAGACTTTTAGTTGACTTTTAAATCTGCTTTGCCCGAAACTCAAACTGTATTGCCATCAGGGGAAATGTCACTTGCTGATACGAAATGTTTTTCTTTTATTTAAATAGTAGCTAACCACTGCATGAACTAATTATAGTGGTTAGTAATGGAAAAAAATAAAATATTCTATCCCGCCCAGCTAATTAATTAGAGGCAAACATGTCAAGGTGAGTTTCTATTAATTATCAGGATTTGTACACCTTCTCTACACAGCATGCCTTATGTTATATACATAGAGCAGTTCATTCATTATGATCACCCACTCACTCAAAGTATGAACTATTCAGAGCTAGTAAACATGATTTCCAAATGACGTTGCTGTTTGCTGCGAATGTGTGGCCTATGTATACAGTAGTGAGAGTTTTAGCTACGAGTTTAACTTTAATCATTTTAGAACCTCGTAAATCTTGGCAATATTGACAGGTCTCGCATGACACCAAATGCGATTGGTATTACACAATCGCCTCATTCCTTAATCTCCTGAGATAATATTCATAACCAAATCTGAGCGTTAATCTCTCGTGGGAACACAAACCTGTTTTCAAAAGTGGTTCCCTTTAATTCTTTATTATGCTCCAATAAAGTGAAGAGAGCACCAAGAAGGCTTTGTGCTAAATTTGACGGTAGACCGGGCGTTAACAAACGCATAAAGCCCAGGCAGAGAGTCTTATGCCATACGGTAGCGATGATATCTAAGGGCTGAAAAAACGCACAATGGGGCGATACAAAGATCTCATCAGATCGGTTTAGAGGATGATATGGCGCGACTAAATCATTGACTCATCGCATACCACACTGAAGAGATTAAGTGCGAAACTCTTCCTTGTTTAGGTAAGAAAAAACTTCTTGTGAGGCAAGGACAAACGCTTATATTCAATACGTTTATTTTCTGTGAGTATCGAGACCAGTAAGTTCACAACTGCACAATGCATACTTTAAAAAAAAGGTTTGCTTGTGTGTCAGTCTATCAGTAGAGTTGTTTTATTGTTGTGCTCAAATCTGTGTATCTCAAAATGCACACTTCAAATCAGGGGTTTCCCAGTCTTGGTGCACGAACCCGCAGTCGGTGCGTAGCTACGTAAATTTATTCCCAAAGGGTTCGTTAGATGCTTTTTAGAGTCAAGTTTTTTATTGAAAAGAAATTTGATCTGTTGTTGTTATTATCACAATGTTTCACTGTGATCATCATCTGTTACGCAACACTGTTAAGCTCAATAATAGCATATTTCGAGATGAGAATACCTCTCAAAAAGTAGAAGTTTCGCGGAGATTACGGACAGCCACACGAGGCTTGTGTATATCTCAACTATTTGTACGAAGTTCTTGCGGATCTCTGATAGCCTCGTGGGGTTCGTCGATATCTCTGACATCCCTAGGGGGGGGGGGGGGATTCATAGCTAGAGATCTCTGACATCCGGATGAGGTCCGTGGAAATACCTGACATCCACAGCAGGTTCGTGTAGATTTCTACTACTTCCATGGGGTTACTCTAGATCTCTAACAGCCTCAGGGGGTTAGTGGTGGTCTTTCATGTCCCTTTGAGGCACTAGTGTGCATAAGGTTGGGGCGAAACAGTTTTATAATTGAATGTCCGTTGTAAAGCTGCACCGTATTAGGCTAATGATATTGTCGATTACTCAAGATTCCAATGGTCAATAAATTTTTTTTTCATAAAAGGAACAATGTCGTACCTTTTTGTTAACAGGATGATGTCCATAGAGACCTGTCAATAATTTCATGTGACATTGTCAGACGTTCGAGGCTGTAGTAGCTGTAGAACGAGTCTCTCTAAATTTAAGCATTAATTTAACTCTTGAGCAAAGAAATAGTTAATTTCCAGTCAAAAATCATGGGCAAACAGTCGATGTCAACCCTAGAGAGCCTGGGATATTATCTCTTGGCTTCTTGGCTAATATTTCCAGTTTTTCTGCAGTGCACGTGTTACCGCAAGTCTTCAATTTTGTGCGAAAGAGCAAGGACGGAACGTCCTCAGGGTCGGTCCTCCCTTCGAACCTCTCACACTGCCTTCGTGAAACTTGTGCCCCACGCTTGATATCTCGCGTATATTTTCTGTGCGCATTAATTTATTATTTTGCTGTAATATTTGATACATCTATTGGTATAGAACCTATCATATAGGCCATGTTACGTCTCTTTCATTAACTTATTTATATCTGTTGCAGAGCAAATGCAATAATACAACCAGGAACGAATTTATTAGACGTGTCCTGTTCCTATTATTAGCTTATCCACTTGTCGGATGTAACAAAGGGAATATTCTTCTGTGCCGAGCTGCCTTATTGAATTTATGTACTAGTGCAGCCTTCTATCCGGCCGAACTTCAGCTGTGTAAATGTGTGACACCAAAAGTAAATTCTGGTATTCTTTATTATTTTCTTACCCCTGAACACCCAGCTCTGTAAACGTGGTAACCCTAAAGCCGTAGAGGCTTTAACAGCACAAAACGAACTCTTTGGGCGCTAAAAACTGAAATGCTTGCAGTTTTCAGTATAATATATTCTCAGTAGCGTTCTCACTGCTGTAACTGCGATTGCTGTTATATTCTCAGGAGTTCGTAAATATTATTTTAAAGTGCACATATGTAGATATGTTCTCCAATGAATCTCATTACTGCCAACGACAGTCTGCATCGTGTTGTGAAGTCTTGGTTAATGCTACTTATGATAATAACATATTAGAGTTGACGACATAAGTGTTTTTTTTTTTTTGTCTCCAGGAGCCCCTTCCTTAACGAATTGAAAAACTCTTTTATGCAGAAGTGGACAGCTCGGCATAATTCTTGCATCTGACGTACTGGTGCCCTAACGTAATACCCTGTGCAAGTGTACAGGAAAATAGCTCAGAGTCACCAGACCCTGACTTTCCCTTCTCGTTAGGCTCGTGTAGGTTCTTCGCTTGCACCAAATCAGTTGACTGAGCCTCTTTACAAACGACCTTAATTTGCTGAATCGTTGTAGAACCGGCATGCACCGGCACGCCTAGCAATTTTCTAACCACAGGAATCTGTTTTATCTTCCCAGCATGAATCTTTCACAGAATGAGTGTGTCTTTGACAGATCCTTATCACTCTCACGGTAAAGGCTTTGCTGCCACACCTTGTAAAATATGGACCTTAGTCGGTCAGGGCTCCCAAGGAGATAACAACACGGTGTTCTACCTCACCGACAGTCGCGTGTGGAATGGTCGGGCTTGATGCTTTCCGTGGGATGGTCGGTGGTGAGACTGTTGTCAGGAAACTCATTCTCTGGCTTGAGGACTTTACCGTTTTTGTTGTACGTACATCAAAGTATGAGAATTATCTTTTACAACAGAGTAGATTGTTACAATAATACTACTAATAATACGCATTGCTGCAACCATCAATGCACTGAGGCTATCGTGTCAAGACTGTAACTGGTGCATTTAAATGTAATTTAAATTATCTTTGTCTCATATAGCCTTACAGCGGAAGTAAATGGCTTAGCTTGGCATTGTCATTTCTTATTATTGAGCATCCCTCTGTGACGAAGCAGAGGCGAGACTGTATAGGCGAGAGTATCGATCTGCCCGCGTGTGTCCGTGTCCAGCTGCCGATGTCCGGTCGGGAGCTTTCAGGGCCTTTCAGACTGTTCTTTGTCACGTGAGATTGTGCTATGTTGCTTGCCGTAGGTATCTGTGAAAATTCCACTTTCACTCCTCTGGTGCCATCGCAAGGCAACGTACTGCTGGAATCTATTGTCCATATCCAACTAATTGTCTACCTATACCGATGAGACGGACCTGTAGGATGAAGTTGAAAGTGATGCTCGTTAATGAAGGGAAATGCGTTCTATAAGATGTGAAAGCTAAGTAATTAACTCAATACTTAAGCATCTACTGCAGGTATCATTGCTTAATAATTTGACACTGTCAAGAAATTTGTCAAAAAATAAAACTAAAACCATAAAATAATTTCTATAGACTGAATTTTGCGTCTGCTTCAAATAAGCGCAACACAATTGATGATAAATTCGCAGCAATTGAGTATACTAGCAACATATGCTTCGATATATATGAAATATGAAGAATTTGAAAGTTGACGTAATGAGAGTGTGTGACAAGGCATCGTGAAAATATATACTAGTCTGACAGAGTTAGTGACTAAACACAGAAGCAACCATACTCAACCAAGTTCTGTTTGGAAGGCTTTGTGAAAATTTTTGAAACGTTTCTTTGCTACTGAACCATTTGCTATTAATCGTCACGACGTTTTCACCTCTAACTTGATACACTGATTTCACCAATGCTTCTCTCACCACATTATTGCTCATCCCAGATGTTAATTTGCCGAATGAGCTCTTGAAATATCAAAAACTCGTTTAAGGTATCGGCGCTGAGGGATTTAGATGGAACTAACCCTTCCGTAAATCAAGTCTTTACAAGAGGTACTTTAGACTAGGTTGACAGCACTGTATCGCAATCGCGCGCAATGTGTTCACACTCTAGTTGTTTTGACTGTCGCAACCCTTCATTAAATCTATAGCCTTTCCCATACTCATAAACAGTATTCGGTATACATATCATCTATGGAACGGCATGCGCTAGAAAGAGAAGAGCTTTTGTTTTTGTTAGAACTGTAGCGAAAGTTACGAAAAAAATGGTAAAAACAATATTTTTCGTCGGAAAACCTTAATCCCGACCTCGCTAAGTTTCCGTAAAACAAAAACAAATGTAATCTAATCTAATATATTTATATGTTCGGTGTCACGCTCTTAACGAAATAGATAGGCGGAAATTAGCCCAGGTTGGAGGCTCTGGTTGTCCTCTCAAGCTCCATTGAAAGTGATAGGCAGAAAATAGGCCGG
>LQNS02278157.1:8376216-8395128 GCA_001587735.2 Parhyale hawaiensis
AGAAGACCTAAGGATGCCAGCACGATAAAGGATCAATGAAGAAAAGAAGAAAATTAAGAAGCAAATAAGAGAAGAGGAGATTCCGCACCGGCCTAGAGGCATTAGGCAAAAGTATAGGTTATTGCGTGAATTCTTCGCGCACGGGTCCACTAGTGTAATAATATTATAGCTGTTGGAGGAGGAACTGATACCTAGTGCAAAATAATTTCCTAGTACAAAGTTTATTCTGCATTCTCTCTGAGTACTCGCCGAGTGCGGATGCGAGCTTGTTTTCGGGGGAGCATTTCCCTATATTGCACCGATGCGACTGTTCGCAGTATTCGTCTGAGAATGTTATTCACATCTGTGCTTCCTCTAACAAGTAAAATTTGATCTGGTACAGTGTGTTTGACGCGATTTATAGTGTTAGATGATCAAACCCACTGCAGAGATCAAACACAAGCAAGGCATTATTAAGCTACAGCATCAAAAGGTAGCTGCATGTCCTGCAAGTGGTCGACTTACAGCATCGCGGCTCAAGCTCTGACCTAGCTGAGGAATGCTTCCGTTAGGGCGATTTTGGAATTTATGAAGAGACGGTAGGTGATGAGGTTGAGGCAATGGTTGAACCAACGACCCTTCATGCGGTGCTCAGGGGTAAATATTAGGAATGCAATTTTGCACGGCCGTTCTCCCCTTATCCGATAATCGTCAAACATTGATTGTGAGCGATAATGGCGCACAATGAACACATCCCACAGCCAGCAGAAAAGGCCATGAAAAGGGCCATCATAAATAGGGAACAAAGCAGTCTCTGGCGAGCTGGAACTAAAAGGGAACAACACGGCGTCATAAAGACGTCTCCTGTTATAGAGCTCTTCGACACGAACGACTTCATGCCAGTTCGTGCACGGGACGGTTAACTGATCCTAGAAATTACTTAACCTGTATAGCAAGCCATTGGAATTGGAGCCGAAACATGTAAAGAGAACAACGAACAACATAATGTTCTTCTTGGTATATATTATTTGAGGAAAATTGCTTTACTTGCTTGCGGAGCCGTAGCAATTGGAGCCGACGAAATATGTGATCTTAACAGTAAAGTATTGGCTTTCTCTGATGTTTACAATACAATTTTTCTACAACTTACTACCTCCAAAAAAGCCATAGGAATTAGGGCTAAAAGACGTAATGTGAACTTCAACGTTTACTTCTTTGATTGTTATATGATGTTTCATAGAATTTGCTGTATATGTAAGCCGAGTCATAGAAATTGGAGCCGATATACTTTTCTTGTTAGTTGATAATAACTGATAGAGTTCACTTTGCCTCTATAACTAGCCATAAAAATTTAACCCGAAACATGTAAACTGTTTGTTTTTCTTTGAGGTCTGCAATAGAATTTCCAATATAGTGAGCCTAAAGAAATGAAGCAGCAATAAGTTTAAAAGATAAGATCCTAGACTATGTTATATGCTTTCATTTCTATAGCGGGGTCATGAGTAATGGAGCTAAAAAGACAAATGTTTAGACATAATTAATTTTCTGAGACGATTAGAACATGAATTTATAAGATTTATTTACCTGTACACGAAGCCTAGAGAAACAGAGCCGAAACATATAAAGTTAACACTAAACTACCTACTTTCTTTTCTCTAAGACTTGCAACCAATGGTGAAAGATATTTTATTTCCAAAGCAAGACATAATGTGGAAGATGAATTACATATGCACATATAGTGAGCAGAAAACTGTCAACTTTCTTTTTTGAGAAGTCTGTATCTTAAATTTTGGGTGATTTATTTTTGGTAAATATATCATGTCACTATGGGGAGTCACAACAGTTGACATAACGTATGACTTCTATATAGAACTGTTCCTGATCTTAAAACACTCGTAGAGCTCAAGGTTCTATAGCTAGGAAGTTCTCGGAAGTTTCTTCGTGTACTGCAGATCTCTCTCTCTCTCTCTTTAGCTTTCTACCTACAATTGTGTGTTTCTTCATTCTTCTTATTTTTTTAATAGAGAACAGTGATTTACGGGTTTTACAACTACGGTCACGGAGAACCCTCAAAGGTTCTGTGTTTCATGAGATTCACTTTACCTGTATTATGAGTCGAAAATAAAAACTGAACTTTTAAAAACATCTAACTTTTCATAGAAGTAACTCATATAAATTTTAGTAGGATTGTACGTATATGCTACAATTTACTGTATAGTGCACTGTGTTGACGACACAACTGGAACCATTAGAAATGTGTCGCACTGACAAAAGTTTGTTAGGTGAATATCAATGTCCTATTCTGACTATGCTTACTCTAGTTTATAGATTTGCTTTGTGTATTGTATAAAGCTGTTAGATAACAGTTCAAACGTGTCACAGAAATACAGTTGCTGGTCGTTATCTCGGTAGCAAGTACACAACATGATACATGTAATAGGACTTTTTTGAATGTATGTTCGTTTTTCATACTCTTTTTGCAGGTCTTCTTTAACAACTGAGTTCTTATAGGAAGCAACGCTTACAAAGTATATTGTATAATCAATTGACAGGATAGGCTGAAACCATACTGGTTGTGGGTGATATCGTATAGCACACTTGCTTCATTAGATACCAAACACGTTTGATTTGTAAGAAATGTAGATACAATTATCTGTATATTAGTTGTCTTACCGCAGGCAAGATAAAACTTTTCTGTAACGCGTTAGATATACAAGACAACTAGTGTATTTCCCCAAAGTATTTAAAATATTTCCAGTAGACTTCTTAAAGCGTGCGTCATATTTGCACAGCCAAGGAACACTCCTAGTGGAAACTTTGTAGCCGTTATAATTTTGTACTTTTTCGGTGACTACCATTCAGGAACACATTCCTCCTTGATTCTTAACTAAACCATTGTAGTATTGTGTTTCAGCATCTTAGCTCCGGCGGTTTTGCAGTGTTCGTAGCGAAAGAGCCTAGTATTTTATTGCAAACTCTCTCTACAACAATTCCATAGGCATATCCAGCATTTAGCTGAATGATTATTATTGGTAGTAACACGTCTGTCACTAATATGAACGATCTGATGCGTCGAACAAAAAAATGCAAGTGAATTTTCAAAAAGTGGCTACCTGAGTGTTTTAGAACTCAGTTTATGCGTTAATACGAGACACATAATGTCGTAGCGCTTGGGTCAGAGACTATGCCCAGACAACAGACTGTCCTCCATTTTCGCAGAAGCCGAAAATCGCAAAATTACTTGTTCAAATGTTCAGCAATTTACTTTTGTTACGCCAAAATAGTGAAAAGAGAACGCAAAAATTTCGTCGAAGTTGAGCGTATAAATGCTAACACATCCTTCCGTCAAAGGCCCCGGAAAGCCAAGATTTAACTTCCACGGTAAGCTCGCCGTCGTATCTTTTCATTTGGCTTCTCATCCCCTAACACCTCCAGCCATTCATTCTCTATACACGGGCACCTTTTGATCCCGAGCCGTTGCAGTGAATGGGCGACACCTAAAGGCAGATTTATTACATGCTACGGATTATTAAATACAAATCTAAACAGATGTCGCCCTCTGAGGCCGCCATGTCGTCTGTTGTTAGCAAGCTAATGCTCCACTAAATGCTTTCACTCCATTGGAAAACTGCTAAAACTCGCATTTGTTCCGTGCGAATGAGCTATTCATGGCTTTAGCTTACGACTTAAATAAATATGCTCTATGCCTACTGGGTGATATTCTGAGAAGGTTTTGCATAGATAGAAATACACTATCTTATCCATAAAAACATGTACTACATATTGCGCTAACTAAAGTTTTGGCTGCCAAGAATTCTATAAGGGTGTCGAAACAGATTTTATATGGAATGAGGTACTTTACTCTGCAGTCCACTAGTTATGTTGTATAACATACCAATACTGTTTTCCGTAGTTCATTCCAGTATTTTGAAGGGTAAGATTAAAACTATTCGAGACCTGCGTCAAGACCTTCTTTACACGATCGAATTAGTATCAGTTTTCACAAAATTTGCATATCCGGGAGACCTAAATAATGGTCCAGGTCCAGTCTTTATAGGGCGTATTTTGGAAAGAATGTACGCAGTTTTACCACACCCTGCCATATCACTTACTACAAAAGAGCATGCGCTGATGTATAATAGACGAGCATGGCTGTTATACTGTAGCGTCATAAGTTCGCTAAAGATGCCAGGGCATCCGTAAATAAATAAATATTTACGGCCTTTGGACTTCTTTTTTTCCTATTTACATCTCTATACATCGGACTAAACAAATTGTTCTCTCAAGAATTTTAATATCGTTTAAATCAACGCATGCACTTGCCTTAAACCATCTGTTGAGCTTCAGTTTACAAGTTTTATCTATTTCTGCTTTATACCTTACTCGCTCTTATTCTTCAACCCTGGATAATGTGTGGACGCCTCAACGAACTCCTCCAGTTTGCAGCTAGGTGGCTTTCTTTTAGTTTGCCGTGGCGTATTTATACTATCTGTTCTAGCCACTTTTTTCGGAGTTGATCATTACCAGAATTAGCGTCGTAATCTGAGTCCGGTCACCTATTTGTCATTCAGTACTTCATGCTCTATGACTAAGTTATTGCTGGCTGCATGTTTGATAGAAAAATCATTGACATGCTACTTTTTTCAATTACAGTAGTAGTATGTAGGCCTCTTAAGTAAACAATGAGAAATTCATATTGAATTGTGGTTCTAGTTATTACCATAATTACCACAAATTTACGCTGTCTCTTCGGGCAACTTCACCAGAGGCTGACCATTCACAGAGTTTAGAGCCTTGCGTCATCTGATAATCAAGGCAAGTATTTCATTTTATCACTGAGTTCAGCACTACTTATTGATATCACCAATCAATGCCTATAGTGCGATTTGGACTACCTGTTGGCCTCACTAGTGAACATTGTAGACAGATAATCGTTGGAAAACACAAGAGTTCAGGCTGAGCTCGTTCTAGTTGCTTCACACGGTGACAGGTTGCTTTATCTTTTCACAAACTTTGTGTGTTTTTTTTCTGTTTAAATTCACTTCCTTCGGGGTTAACCATCCACACTGAATGTTGACGTCTTGATTGCCGTCCGACCACCCACTTGCTGTCTAGTACTCAATTCCAAGACTAGATTAACCGCTGCATATTTGAAAGTCACCTAATCATTTCCTATTGCCCTTTATGGACTGCTTGTTGGCATCTTTCCGATCAAGCGTTGTCTTGTGCATGGTTGCCTTATCGCATCCACGCTAGCTCGCAATAAGTACTTGTCTGTTGATTATCTAACTCTGTCTTCACTCAACGTACTTTGGATGACGAGTCCTGCTTGTAGTGCAGCTTGTCTTTATCTTCTCCCTCTGTTTTTCACTGATATTCTAGTTTATGATCGGTTTTCAATGCTCTTCGACTTCGTCTACCGGCTCTGTCCATCTTTGGGTAGCTTCACTCTTGGTCGTCCATCTTCGATTTACCCTCTCTGCCTTTTTTCTGAGTACATACAGTTGACTCAATTGCTGGCAATCTCTTCCCTACTTGTGGCCCACTTTTTAATCAATCACTGGCTGCTTCTTCCTTTCTTGTTGATCGCTCTTTGATCATCGCTGGCCATCTCTTCTTTCTTCTTGACCACTTTTTGCTCATCGCTGGCCGTCTCTTCCTTTCTTACTGAGCACTCTTTGATCATCGCTAGTTATCTCTTCCCTTCTTGCTGTCCATTCTTTGATCACCTCCAGCCATCGCTTCCCTTCTTTCTGACCACTTTTTGATATTTAACTGTGGTCAATGGCAGACCATCACTTCTCTGCTTGCTGATCACTCTTTGATCAAGCGCTGGCCATACTTTCCTATTTGCTGACCACCCTTTGATCAATTGCTGACCACCGCTTGGCCACCTCGTGGCCACCTTTTGACCACCTCATGGCGTCTCTCTCTACACGGACCGTCCGCCGCTGCCCGGAAACGCTGTAGGACGCCAGGGGTCCGGAGCTCCTATTTAAGACACCGCAGGGAGGCTCCATCACGATGGCTTAATTTTCCACTGCAGAAAAATGAGTAAAATGTTCTCCAATAGATAAAGAATTGAATGCAATTGATTAAAGATCAAAATTAAACCTGAATACTTCAAGCTCGAGGCTTGTGATTGCAGATGGCACTGACGGGCCCCAGTGGCAGTTTATATGCATATATACGTACATAATTTTAGTATGATCGTTAATCTTTGAAGGAGACCCAGATGGTATGCACACGACACGATGTCTGTTAGCATTCGCTAGTGGCACTCCTTCGTTAAATACGTAGTGTGTGACCCACGGTGAAACTACTCGTAACAGTGTGAATTACCTCCACTTAAATCGCCTCTATAACCGCTGCCGCTGGCAATTGGTTTGCCAGCGGTGCTTATGTAACATTGTACTTATTCGACATGGGATGCCATTCAGTAGCATTTATATCGCTCTCTATACAGAGCATTAGTCAAAAAATATAATTGCTCGTTAGCTACACCTTTCCTTTTTTACCATGTCATCCCTTTTTTACTTGACAAGTAATGCGTTTCCTCACCTGTAAAAAATGAATACTGCATTGCAAATCATTTTGCGATTCATTTGTAGATCAAAACAGTTATTGCAATAAATACTTGGACTTTGTAACCTAGCATAGCATTATTTTCATGGACTCGCCTGTGCCAGTGGCCGAGCAAAATGGTCGCATTGGGCAGGCACATGATAAACTGAATTCCCTGTGGCGTGCTAGATATAATTATTCGTTAATGAGGCCCTTTAAAAAGCACTATATTTTTCAGACCTCAGATAATCTCCTTAGGTATATACCGAGTCACACGTTCTTGACAAGCTGTTTGTTAAATAATTGGACCCAGCGTTTGTTTATCTCCCTGTAAATAATAACAGCGTGCGTCGGGGATTGTGCCGTTATACAAGCCATACTAAAAGTTTAGATAACGTAGGCTATATCCTTTGGGCTCCTGAGTAAAATATTGTTACCTTGAGAAAGAAGGTAATAGCAAAATGCATGGAACGGTCCCTCATTTTCTGAAGTTTATTATGCTCGCTCATTCGTGTTCATAGCTCAGTGCAGTTAGGGTCGTTAAGCTTAAGCCAAGTGTGTTTTTCTTGCATGGAAACGGTCGGTTGATCAAAGTTAACTAAGTTAAGTGCAACATATTACTGAAATAAAGCCGGCGGCCGTACTACGTATCCCTGAAGCTTAACTGCTCCTAGCACTTCTTCATTCTAATTAAAGGCTGGAAAAGTAAACGCTGTGATTAGCGGCAAAGTTATAGATGTGATACGGGGTCGGGAGCTCTTTAGCTGCACCAGGTAACACTCCCAGCCAAGCCCATGCAGAAATCACTCCGACAATTGAGCAAATTCACTAAAGCTTGATCGCCTTATATTGTCCTGAGCTTCCGATAGTTGTGTGGACCAATGGGCGACGAGCGTGGAGGGAGCAAACCTCCAATTGGCTGGGAGTTTTTGCGGCGTCCCTTCGACCGAAATTATTATAATAGCTGTAACAATAATAGCAATGCTTGTGATATATGAGGAGCAACCATGTCAGCAGGGGTCGGCATTTCTAAGCTTAGCTGCTGACGTAGGATGACGGATGGACTGGCGTGTCACAGATGGAGTCTTATTCCCCTAACTGACTACTTTATTAGTCGTGCTTTAGGAAAAAAAAATCCTTTGCACCGAATGGTTACGGATGGAAGCTCTAAAATGTCCTCGCTGAACAGCAGCAAAGTTGACTCGAGAACGAGAATTGTTAAACACTTCCAAATCAGATTTCCTGTATTGTGCGATTACTGAGCTGAAAAAACACAACCGATCGATAATAATTGTGAAAATTGAATTTGTGGTAATGATTCGACAGTAGTATAATGTACTACACGACGAAAATAGAAAGTACGTAGCTTATGTCAAGGTGATATATAAAATTCAACAAAAGTCTAAATAAATGTCTGTCTGTTTACAAGTAAGCGAAAGCTTGTTGCGTCGAAAATCGTCTTTTACAGCCTATAGTCAAGTATAACTGCCATCCGATAAGAATTAATGAAACCTATGTCTTTCTCTAAAAATAATTCGAGGAGTATCATTTAGTGAAATGCAATTAATTTCAAATCAACTAAGTGCATATAAAAGAAACAAGTTTCACACCATATGAGCAATGCGTTAGTGGAGCATCGCCATCCCTACATTCCATTTGTAATTGTAGGGCTAATTTGACAAGCCCGATAGTCGTGTTAACTTCCCCTTCGTGTAATTATTGTGATTTTAAGAACGATTATTGTACTTGTTCATTTATTTATTGGGTTTCCATAGTGCGCCTTCCGTCACAGTAAGTACATAAGAGATGTAATTTTTTTAGTGTAGGAAAGATCCTATATCTATATGAACTCTTGCAACCAAAGTTTCAATACAGAACCGTTAAAGGTTGTATAGTAGTTCAAATTTGGTACCATCGAAGGTTCTGCAGTGAAACAATGAAGAATCAAGGAAAACAATACCGGCAGGTTTAAAAAGCAGAGAAAGGGAAAACAGACTGCAAAGAAATTTTTAAATGCGAAGCAAAAATAGATGTTTATTATCGTACTTGAGTAACAGTAAATCTAGACGCATTTTATTACCTGTAAAATATGTTTTTGTTCGATTTGAGTTGTTTATTAGCTCATGCTCGAGTCTGCTGCTTACCTGTCAATGAGTTCTCTTTATTCTTTGTTCTTTTCTCATTTTTCAACGTACGTCATTTAAAAGTTCTCAGTCTAATTCAAAATCGGAAATAATAGTTGTGATTATAGTAGAACAACTATGACTATGGTCGAGATCTTTGGTTGTTTATTATCGAAATATCCTCCATATTCAATCATTTATGGGGTGCATTATGGTAGAGATATGTCACAACCTTCGACCATATTGTCAACTACATATAATTCCCAATTACAACTATTAATGTTTTAGCTGCACAACCATGATCTATATCATAGTGAACCGTAAGAAACACATTCGCGACCAAAATAGACTGTATTCAGTGAATGATACTACAATATTCTACCAAGATAATCTTTTTCAACTGTTGACATATTATGCACTGGACGCCTGCTTTGTTTGTTGATGATTAGTAGCTTATAAAAAAGTTTAATTCATACGTGCGTGTTATGTGTGTAGCTCAGAATGATGCTGGAACAAAAGCTTGAACCAGTCTGTGCAGTTAACGAACGTTTATATGCAACTCCTTTAACTGAAAGCCGGTGTAGAGCTATATACTACACGGTTTAGAGGAAGTCACAAATCGATTGATGAATTTTGGCCACAGCCGTTGTCAGGGTACGTAAGGCTAAATATACCATGAAACTTGACATCATTTTACATAAAGCTAATGGGAATAATTTCTTGATAAAACTTTACAGATATAAACTGAATGAGCATAAAAATAGATGGTAATATTTAATCAAAGATTACAATAGTATTCAACAAGGGATACAACAAACAAATAAGGAAAATGGGTAAATACGCTTAAGTGGTTAAGCATAAAAAATCGGAAAGGAATGGACAAAATTAACGTCAAGGCGGTTAGCGTCCATACATACCCTACATTTTTTTGCAGTTCATCGACAGGAAAGAAAAAACTGAAAATGTGGACAATTTTTTCACTATAACATAACTTTTTAGATATTTCACATTCAAACTTATAGTCATATAATATTATTTTGCTGGATTATGTTGGGAATTCTAGCCATATTATTATAATCCATGGCAATCCATTCATATTGTTCCCCAAATAATGGGAGGAATTCCCCTCATGATCGTACGTACGGAAATCCGTTGATAAACTACCATAGCCATGCTCTAGCATATTCTCTACCATATATAGTCTTCAAACAACCATCTACCATATATGTCTTCAAACATCCATGTGCTACCATCGACATTCGTTTCCTGACAAACCTTAAACAACCAATATTGCCTCCACCAATATCGACCTAAATGTACTAGAATCAACGTTGTATTATGGTCGACATATCTACCATATTGTTTCATTATCCGTAATCGTCCTTAATCTCTCATGCACCACTATATTTTACTATAATCACAACCATCATTTCCGACTGGGTTATGACGGTATACAATATATGTAAATAAGAATGGATCTCGATTGAAATGCATTTACTGCGTATGCCCAGTAGTTACAGTATAAAAGAAAAGCTTTAAATAAATGACTAAACAATCTTTTTACTCCATTTTTTGCAAAACATTTTATTTTCTCGTACACTTGCGTCTAAAGGATAGTTTGCCGGGTGCATAAATAACCACCGTACTACAAAATTTCTTTCCATGCATATATGTAAAATGTGATCGTCTTGCTTGAGAGTTGTCGAAACTTATTTACTAACGCTTGCTTAACTGTCTTGTTCTATCATCTATGATTTGCATCACTAAAGTAGCTCTTGATGTACGCTCGTTATGGAATATTAATACCATGATACAAAGAATGTCAGTGATTGAACGTTCTTACACTCTCGTTAACCCCTACAGTATACGAGCAGCTGTGAAAAATGCTTTGCAGCCTGATAATGAAGAAAGAAAATAGGAATTTCTACTTTTTCACTCCAGTATTTGTCGATTGCCGCTCATCGCGAAAACAGGAAAATAATTCTAACAGCAATCTTTCACCGTTTCGTCTTTTGGTCGTTATAGCGCTCTACCTGTATCTACATACTTTATCTTCATTGTACGACACCGTAGCATGGGTGAGATTTGATTCATTATAAAATTTAAACAAATCCATCATCTCACCCATACTTATTTCAGAAACTACTGAATCTGTAGTTCCCTATTTAGACACATACTTCTTGCATCTACTTATTTTGTAATTTTTCATTGTTCTTTCTCGGACGAACTTCTTCACCTGCATGGTACCCTTTTCTCCTCGCCGAAAACCGAGGTCATGTCAAAATTTACCGCATTTACTTCACCACCGCTCATAATTGAACTCATTATTCCGTCAAAACCATCGTCATGATTCTATAAGAGTTCCTCAAAAGCGCTCGCCTCATTTTTAGATCCTTTTCATTTGACTTTCAAAGCGTGGAAATCACCCATAGCTCGAGGTAGATTTTTTATGCCGCTGATCATGCACAGTCACCGAGACGTCCGTAATCACCAGCCTCTCATGTAGAACCAATCGCGATTTTCGTGCATGTTCGTCATTCTAAGCAACGATGTTCACAGCTTGCAGCACATGTTTTATTTGCCAGCCGACTTTGAGGAACTCAAGAGAGAAACTGATGATGCCAGTACCTAGCGTTAGATCTTAGGTAACAGGAAGGTGCTTAAAACTGAGGAAACTATTGCCGTATGAGGTGAAGTGGAGACGCTACGCACCCTTTGCTTATTGTCGTTTGGCTATTGGAACAGTTGAAGTTACTTGTATGCTCCTAGAAAAACATTAGCATCATAATAGCTCGCCGATGTTCCAACATCGAAACTTGTCAATTTAATTGCTCGCAAGATAAGGTATGTATATGAGAGTTTTCAGAGCAAGAAACAATGGGCTGTTCTCATTAAGCCTAATGAAAATTATGCGCTTCACTGAAGCTACCTTCAGTTTCGGAAAGTGTTGAATGGCAGATAGTGAGTGCAGTGATAACGAAAAAGTTTCCATGTTTAAATGTTTCGGGTTGATGAATTTCTAAGTTTAAGCGAATACAATGCATAAAAGTAAATAGGGAAATTTAGCAATTCAAGAACTCTTTTTTGGTTTTCCCTGACGAGTGCGCTAAGAATTTTAATGTATAAGAGTATAAGAATTATGCACTTTCTTCCTGCCAATACCTAAAATTGATTCTGATAAGTTTGAGAAAGAGACAAAAGGGGAAATAAATTAACGCATTATTAGGTTGGTATAACATCATTTTCTCGAAAACGTGTAGCTCATTCAAATAATTTTGTAGAAGCTTCGCTGTCTTGTTAATTACTTTCCTTATTTTTAATGACTTTTCTACAATGTTCCATTAGTTTTTGAAGCCTACGTGAACAAATTTCTGAATTTTGAAGATAAACAGAGCATTATTTCTCCAGCGTGTAGTCTAATTTGCAGTGAAACAGACTGTGCATTTAATTTCTATCTGATCATTGTCTCTGCGTTGATTGTTGTCAAGAATAATTTTTCGTCCTTGGTGCAAAGTTTTTTTTTTTTAAATCGGAGCCCTATAATTCGTTGAAGGCTACGATGTGCAGATCGTCAATCGTTGGGTCCGTTGGGCATCATTCATGTCTTGGAGAATCCATTGATCCAGTTTTGAGGTCTTCCCTAGTTGCATTAAACTTTGGAGCCATAGACGGCTTTGAACTTCACTGCCCACTCAAAATTCAAGTGGGCCTTACTACTTATTGATAAAACTTTGATATTTTTTTAATCAAAAAAGCAACCTGGAGCAAAAGTTGAACTGTTTGTGACGATGCAAAAACTGTGTCTTTTAGCAAAATAAAAAAAACACACACACGCACTAATTCATAGCTAGATGTCAAAGGTGGATAACAATAATTATTGAATTGTAGGATACCAACATGGTCTGATATTGCCTAAGATTTAATTTGCAACTTACCATTGGCTAATGCGTATGTATACATGCTTCTTTCCAATAGCTACAATCCTTGCGTCTCCGAGAACATTTTATATGATTGAGGTAACTATATGTTATCTGGAACAGATTCATCGAAGTTTAATCAATTTGCCGGCAAGCATCCTTGGGAGGAGTGGATAATCAAGTGTCCTGTGGTCTACGGCTGCGTACATTCCCTATTGGTGGACTTGGGATTGCCTTCACTGCTTCTTCAAGGCTTCCTTATCAATTGACTTTGGTCTTCCTGCATGTAGATAATCGTTGATATTAAAATATCCAGATTAAAACTTAGAAAACCATAGCTGGTATTTGTGGTCATTTAAGGCATTGACCTCATATAAAGACAACACGAATATTTCTAGCAGCTTGTGCAGCTGAAGTTTTTTTTTTCTTCTGTTTTCACAGAGCATGCACTGTTTTAGATGTTCTTCATTAACGTACTTTTGATGGTTGAACCTACATTTTTTTAGTATTGCGAACTATTGTTTCTGAAATAGTGATTAAAATTATTTCGACAAATTTAGTCAAAGCAAACAATTGAGAGGCTCTCAAAGTAATCACACTAAAAAGCGAAATTAATGTCTTTCCAATCTGATACATTGCTCAGTGTAGTAACATTTGATAGCTACATATCTGGCTACATATCTGGCTTTATATCTAAGGCTAGTCTTCCACTCATTATTTACAGCATTTTCTACTGTTGATAAATCTCAACAGCTGAATGTCGTGGTGCTGCAAGTTACTTATTCCAGGTGTCCACCGTTTACGTAATTTTCATTTGCTGATAAGTTGTCAGTTGCCTGTGGTGACAAGTCGGGCCATACACGTGTGTTTGTTCAGGTGTCCGCTCCATACGAACACGGAAGCATGTCACACTGCCAAAGACTGCAGTGTGCTGCCATGCCTAGCCGTACACGTGGCAGGTTCGTTTCAGTACTTAACCAAGGAAGCGAGAAATTCATCCCTGTCAAAGACTCGCTTGAGCGTTTCCCTTCCAAAGCGTCCACTATAAACACCTCACGAGGATGTCTTTACAATTTACCACGCACATTTAGTCAGATTCCCCAAAAGAAATGAAATCACAAAGCTCAGCAGTCGAGCTAAAGACTTCTTTAAGGCCACCAAGATGAACAGCCAGTGGCTTCTTGTGCATTTAGCGGGTCCAAATATTCTTGAGGCAGCTGAAAAGCGCATAAATACAGGGATTGGACAGGGGTGTTTGACACGGTCGCCGCTACAGTGGCGGCATCTTTAGCTACGCATGCTCCTTGCCGCCTTGGGCATGCACTTCACATCGCCTATACCTGTGGCGCTCTGTCCATGTATTTGCTGCAGGTCTCTGGTAGCTACTGTGTGTAGCCCGGAGCTCTTGGCCGATGTGATCAACTGTAGCTCTTTGTGGGTTTTGGAATCATTCTTTTACAGGTGTTCTAGCTCTTCTACGGCAATGTAATCAGCTGTAGCTCCTTGTGAGTTCTGAAATTATTTTTCTGCAGGTCTGGTGGCTCTTGTACGACGGCTTGTTGAACTGTAGCGCCTTGTGGATTTTAGAATAATTCTTTTGCTGGTCATGTGGCCCTTGTGCGATGTAATCAACAGTAGCGCCTCGTGGTTGAAAATCATTTACATATCTGCAGATATGGTGGCTCTTGTACGACGGCGTGTTGAACTGTAGCGCCTTGTGGAGTTTGGCATCAATCTGCTGAAAGTCAGGTGACTTCTGTACGATGATGTGGTGAGCTACATGTGGAACTCGAGGCTCTTGTATTGTGAACTTAAACGCTAACTCCGTAGAAGGGTGTTGTCATATTCTTCACTAAGAAGATCAGGTGCAGAAGACGTCTGCGTCACGTTCCTGATGTGATTATTAGTGCAAGATGACATGCCATGCGAAATCGATTTTATCTTTGTTGTGCAAAAAGGCTCTTTTTACAATCTACTGGCTTTAGTGTCCAACTTTCAAGCGCCTGTATAGGCCCTCAGTGTTAGCTTTGTGTTCCAATTCTTGAAGATTTGCTCGCTATTCAAGTAGAGTTGTACCTCTCAACCAAAGACATTGACTTATTCAAACGGCTCATATAGGAAACTGAAAACATTTTCCTAGTTTTTTAGTTCGAACTATTAAGCCTTCACGGTCGTAATTATTTCATAAGTTTGCCTTGATACAATAAGCACTGGTCATGTTTACGCAAGAATTGGGTGTGACGTATAAATGCATGCCAATAAATTTAACGCCGGTATGATAGCATTCAACTGCGTACCTTCCATTTTGTAAAGATTCCATGGTTTATTTTTGTTATTCATGTATATTTAATTGGGTACAGTTTCCCTTCTTAAGGCATAACATGATCGATAAGGTTAGGTTCACCAGTTTCGCCAATCCATTGGTCACTTAACTTAGTCTTTATAGAGGCCGGTGCATTACGGATATTAATCATTCTTGTCCAGTTTTGCATCTCTCTTCCATATTCCTGCAGATAAGCTTTTATCTGCTTTTCTTTCTTTACTTGCTTTCCCGTTCTCGGTAATCCTTCTTCATAAATGGGCTTTATATATAGATTGGTATCAATTTCATATAATGTGTACTTCAGTTCCCAGTAACCAAACTGTAAACGGTTATCGTTTCCAGTAGGAACTTTTATATTTTTAGCGCTTCATGAAGTCAACTCACAGTGGGAAATTCTTGAATTGCGCCCCAAATCATCTCTTCTGTTCTTCCTTGTGGATGACGAAGCATCATCTGTGGCTGATGACCTTCCAGCAGCCAAACTGATGTTCACCCCTCTAGGCCATCCATTTAGAACAGCACAAAACTTCCCGAAGGAGAACAGTGCTAGATTGATTTTTTTTTATGGGGAGAGTGGAGGTTATTGGTTAACCCATCTTGTGGTAACTTCGTCGACACGTGCTCCTTAGCAAATAAAGACGGTCGCTTCCAATGAAGTATCACATTTATCGAACAGTTCGCTTCTCCGTTGTTATGCTTCTGTTGCAGTTTAGCCCGTTCACTTGATAACTCAGACATCGCTATGGCCACTGAAACCCCTTCCTGGCCATTAACACATCATCAATTGAAGATCATACCAAGCACTCCGGATATCACGTATAAACGGTCCTCTTCTATGCAACTCTTGTACAAACAAATATATATTATCTAAATCAAGCGATCAACAAGGCATACCGCTTTCAATCCTCGTCAAAACATGGGTTTGTTTTGTAGCCCTCGTGCAAAAATTGATTCGTTTTCTGCGCTCGTCTAAAATTCCCGAAGGTAAGAATGTACCGTATATACGTCGGTAAAAACACTGCTGTCGTCAACACGCGGTCCAACCCTTACCCTATAAAGATCGACAATGTACGTAGTTCCTCTAGTCCTCGGGCACAGGGTTGCGGAGTCGGAAGATTTCAGGGGAGTCAGAGTCAGAATCTCACTTACTTTAGGAGTCGGAGTCGACATTTTTGGCCATGCTCCAACTCCTGAATCCCATTTGAATTGTGAAAATGGCAGTGTAAAGACACCTCGATATTTCAAAAACGAAGTGACCGATCGAAAAATTACCATGAATAAGAAGTGTTTAGAATTCCATTTTTCATGAGCCATGCAAATTTCAGACAATCGGTTAAGCTTAGGTTAGGCTAGGTCAGGCTGCGTTAGGTTAGGTTACGTTTGGTTATGTCAAGTAACGTTGGTTCAGGTTAGGCAAGACAAGGTAAGGTTCGCTTCGTTTTACCGGGGTTGACGCTGCCGTAATGTGTCGAAAAAATGGCCAACACCCGCTCATTATTAATTAGTGCATATGCTGTACATTTTTAGTGTTCCCTTTGTTCTAATATTTGCATGGAATATGTAAAAATAAATTCTAAACACATATCACTCTTGCTAATTTTCGACTGGACACTTCTTTTTCGAAATATTGAGACGTCTTTAAACTGCAAAATTCCCAATAGGGCAAAAACATCAATCAATTCAGAATTTTCAGTCTCAAGTTTTAAAGAATAATAAAATGTATTGTAAATGTGGACATATTTTGCTTTTGGCTCAATCTATGGGTTTGCTATTGATAATGGAGCGCCTATATTGTCTAATGCCAATGCACCAATACTAAATACTTGACACAGTTTGATAGCCTACCCTAATTTCTGTAAAATTATATGCAATAATCAGAACAGAAATCTTCTCAAAACAAAAATGTTAGGCATGAGAAAAATAAGACCGCAATTTGACCCCAGCCCATCCTATCAGCAGATTTTCTGCATGGTAATTATTATTGAATTATAAATATATGAAAATTCAATGTTCCAAATGGTGCTAATGGTACACAATATCGTTGTAAATCTACAAAACTACTATCTCCAGCTTAATATGTGTGCATATATTGGTAAAAATTATTTGGACATGTTTAATGTTTACATTAACTAAATACTAGTTGGATCAAGGAATCGGAGTCGGAGTCGGAAAATCTTGAAGACCAGGAGTTGGAGTTGGAGTCGGAAACTCTAGAGGGCCAGGAGTCGTAGTCGGACCTTGAATCATCCGACTCCGCAACCCTGCTCGGGCAGAGATCGACGTAACCTGCATGTACATATACATACAGAGAAAATCATTTTTGTGGCAGCAGGTTTTATTTATCGTTTAAAAGGCATATCTAGTCAGACTTTTGTTTCGATTCACCTCTGTAGATATAAACTTACCATTAGAGCAGTTTCTCTGTGTGTACGCTATTGACAGTAATTCATTTGTCATATGCATCCACGCGATCCCTTCCAAACAACCACCAAAAATTAAAACGTAAGTTGTCTTCTAGGCCTTGTTTAAAAATCGATACATGATGGCGTTTTCTGCCATCGTCCCAATATCAACAGAGTGTGTCGTTTTTTCAATTCATTCCAAAATGCAAGAAAATATGACAAGTCGTTTGGTGGCCCAAGTCCAATATATACGAGCAAACTTCGTCGTTTTCAGGCCCCATTCCAAAGATCAACAACTAGTGTGAATCGGTTGCTAGCCTCAGTCTAAATATTTCCGGAGCGTTCGTTCTCTAGCTCGATTCCCATGCAGGATCTAATCAGCAAAATATGCCATTTTCTAGATCGATCTTAGCCAAATATCAAGAAAATAGGAGTGTAACAATGCAAGTAATCATTAGGGATGTTAACAAACACACTGTCTCTGTTCGTCCAGAAGGTATCCCGTCTCTCAGAGACGCCCGTGCCGTGCAGGTTCATCCATCAGAGGAGGACGCACTTCAGCCACCGTCGCGCCACTTGACTAACGTTGTATTTAGCACTTCGCCTCACTGAAGATAATGCAACGTTCTTAGACACGCTCCTTTAACGTGAATGAGAGTTAATTTTCTCCAAATAAAGACGTAATTGCTGCATAATCGGATGACACGAATGCAAAAAGCTGTTGTATTATAGGCTTTTGTGCTGTTTACATTGAACAATATTTTTTTTAATAGTACGTGTCATACTGGATTCACATTTCGCATCTAAGTAATGATAATAATATATGACTAACAAATTGTAATTTACCTTAAATGAGCCAAATATGAGAGCAAACTTGCTACCAGACGTACTTTGATTAACCCGAGATCTCTTACGGGAGGTCCAAATTTCAAGGAAGTAAACACGACAAGATATATCGGATTTGGTAAGTAAAAAATATATTGGGGCACGGGGGGGGGGGAGGAGTTGTTAGTGATGAAGTGATGGCAACTGCTGACCATTTTATGACATCACGAACGTACTTGGGCTCGAAGGTTAAACGTTCTGAAATGAATCGCATATTTTTGCAGATTATCTTACTATTTTATTGCTCTTGCCGAATGGAAAAGCGTTATTATTAAAAATTACCTGTGATAGCTGAAATCGTGCTTTTCTTCATGATATGTCCATGCAATATGTGAGAGACGGTATAGAACTATAAAGTCTTTTTTTTTTTTTTTGTTACAGTTAAAATAAATTGAATCACTGAATCATGAGGTAAGTTGAGCAACAGCTAAAAACAAGGTAAAGCTAATACGATGTAGAACTGTCATTTTTAGATCGCTATCACTGTTTTCATTACACAAAACAGCTATAGAGACATCATTTCAAGAATGCCAAGCTTGCTAGATCCTCTATTGAAAACTTCTAGTTCTCAGTCTTCGGAAGAAGTCCAGGTGACGTTTCTCACATCACCTTACGTGTGTGGAGTCACTGCTGGGTGTCTTCTGTGGTGCCGCAGTTTGAAACCAAAGAGAGAGCCAGCAGCGAATTATCTCCACAGTGCACGTAACCGCTGACCGCTG
>LQNS02278157.1:8395162-8426398 GCA_001587735.2 Parhyale hawaiensis
ATTTTGTGGCCACAGCTTTTCCACCATCTCTGCGTGGGATACGGATATCACAGGTCCTTCCAGTTCTTTCCGAGTGTCTAGCGACAATCCGCTCATTCACATTCACAGTGATACGTTCCAGAATTTTCGAAACATATATAATTGTAAATCGTTCGAATCTGCACTGTATTGAATACAAGTGGAGACAGTTGAGTCGTTTGTGGTAATCGTACTCCTGTATGCCTCGAATTTTGGCCGTGTATTCAAAGAAACGTCAATAATCTTCATTAACTGTACAGAAGTAAACTTCATTGCTGAACAATGCTAGAGTACTCCTTATTTTGGAAGAAAATGTATTGTACGCGGTGAAAGAAATTGCTTATATATCATCCTTTCCTTCCCCCTAAATTGGAACCCTTGCAATCAGATGACAGTAACAGGGTGTACTTCTGGCCACCTCTATATTCACTGAAGAAATTCATCCCTCCCCTGCGTTGGCATTTTTTTTATTAATTTTTACAACCCAATTTCTCTGTCTTCCAATTCACATAAGGATTACGCAGTTATAAATTAGCAATAACACCTACACAATAGTTTGCTTCATCATTCAGGTGACGCCACATTGTAAGCTAGGAAGAGCCAAATCTGATCCGTAACCCAGACAATTATTGAATGTTTCTGTTAGATAAAGAACTTTAAAAAACCTCAGGATCTGTCTTGGTTACTTCAAAATAGCGACGCAAGGGTACGAACGAGGGAATAATAATAACGGGGGACCCAAACAAGCATACGAAGAATAAGAATGAGCATCACATGACATTTTTTCTGACCGAGCAGCTACAGCACGCGCTGAACAATATGTGTACACTATTATTATATTACCAATATATATGAGCTCTATCTAAGCTTGTTTTAAAGAACGTGCTATGTATATATATGATCATTCCCTGGCCGCATCCCATGGTATAAACATATAATAATTATCTGAGGTTTGCATCTCCGATTATGTTACGATGGTAAAATCGATGGCAATACCATCGCTCCATCGGCATCGGAGCCAAAAATCGTCACGTTTCATCGGAGATGACCTACGATGAAATAACCGTCGGCGATGGCCATCGTAGGGCGTCACAACCGCGGCGATGGACCATCGCATTAACACATGTTAAAAATGCAAACATCTCAGACCACAAACATTGAATAAAAGCAGCATCTCTTATAACCTCGGTCTGTGTGCGATTTTCAAACCAGTAATACTATTCCTAGCTGATAAAAGGTGAGAAACGTAAGACCCAGGTTATTAATTGACATTGTTAAATCTAGGAATATGTAATAAAACAAACTTCGTAGCCCCCTCTTTGTTTTCATGTTACTAAAAAATGAATGTTTCAAGCTCGTAAGACTGTTTATCTGTAGTTTTAGCCTTATTTCATTGGCATCGGAATTACAGCCGATAAACGATGACTATCGTATGCCATCGCCGATGGCATGTTCAATTATTTCAAAGGACTATTTCTTACCATAACACCATCGCCGATGGAGAAAATTGCCATCGCCGATTGTTTGATGCGATTTCAATCGGACCATCGCTATCGCCGATGGATTTTTGCGATGTTCCATCGTAACATCGTAGTTTTTCCACAGGAATAGTTCGGCGCGATGAAGACATTTTGTCCCTGATACGCTAGTAAAATTCTGTACTTCTACTACTACTACTACTAGCGTTTTATGAAATATAGATTGTGTTGGATAATAGCGTCATCTTATGCCTGTGTACAAATAATATATGAAAGGCCCTATGTCACGAGGTCTTCTTGTTCATAATTGTGTCAAACCTTTAGCTGTGCACTGTATATAGATTTTTTCCGTACCGTAACGATGCATTACTTGATTCTTTACTTTGTGTCAGGAACATCTCTGCACCGCTTCATGTAAATGGTGTAGGTACAGTTGCACATTTTATAAGGTGTCATGAATACAAGTAACATATATGTGTCCTGTGCCATTGCATTCTGTACAAGCTTCCGTAGTAGCAATACAGAGTTATATTCTAAGATTTTGTTAATTGTAACCTCACCTACAATGACTAATATTATCATCATCTTAACGATATAATTTTAATCATTTGTTTTAGAACGATTGTTCCCAACTTACCTATGCTTGGCACCCGTAAAAACTTTCGCTGTGAGCCTGGACCCCTACAAAATTAATAACTCATATGATGACGAAAAACTTAAATTACCTCAATTTACGCCACAAATTCAAGTTTATTTCTGAATGACGTGGAAATCATCTAAGGTTTCGCGACCCTCCTTGACTTGAAACCTATTGTACTTGTATTGTACGCGTTTTAAGGAAAAGAATACCTTCACGCGTTGGAAAAATAAATGATTTTATTTATTTGTAATAGCCGATGGCTATCGTGAAAGGCTCTCATAATAATATTAAAAGTAATATGTCAGGAAAAAAGTAGGGAATCCTGCAGCTTCTGGGTTTGGAAAATGCGTCATTTGACGCACGTTATTTTTCTCTGTATGCTTCTCGGTTTCTCCCGTTATTATTGCACCCTGGATACGAACATACTCTAGCGGTAGCCTGGCTGCACAGCACTGCTATCCATCTATCTCTGCTTGTATCCATCTGTATCACTGAGAAATTTTTTATCGGCTAGTTATTTCTCCAGATAATTTGTCAATTTCTCTACGTCTCCGGAAAAACTTCATCATCGGATATACGTATTTTTGTAATGATAATTTTCTACACGAACTATAATCACGGGTATGCGGAGAAGGCTTCCATGCTACCAGCTATGCACGCTTCGGCGTTCAAGAAAGTGGCCCTATTTACATAACACCTCAAGAACATGAGAGTGCACATCTAACAACTCAACAAATTACAGATTTAGCAGCCACAGAAAAAAAAGCATTCCGTTTTCTCTTCTAGGAATCCACCGTTTTTTATTTCCCCCAGGTAATGACGTGTCTTTCTCTTGACCAAATGGCTTCTGTCCAGCGGCCGATCCTGAAAAGAGAACCGCAAGTTATGTGTCTGTAATTGTACGGGAAAAGTATGCCTAGAACTTGTGGTTTGGCAACACTTGTTTCACTGTTAATGGGTTTAGTGGCCCTCGCTGTTCTTGGGGACAACGCTGTATTAGAACGGTATCTCATGCAGGAACGAAGTTATACCGATGTAGGTTGAGAGCTATTCATCAGTTTAAAGACGTTGGAAGTATAAAAATTACATCAATAAGTAGTTGAAATAATGGTGTTCATTCCGTCCTCTGCTGCCGCTCTCAGGAAAAGTGATGTATTTGAAAGTGATGTCAGAAACGGAGCTATACCAGTGGAGGTTAAGAACTTCTCGGCAGTTTGAAAGTAGAAACTACAGAAAGTCCTCTTGAAGTATTGTGTACGATAGTGCACATCACATGCTAGTACCCTTCAGCTCTTAGGTGTACAGCTGTTTTAGACGTATACATATCTGAGAGCCGGAGTTGCTCTGACTTGGGTTTAGAGTTTTTCTACAATTTATAATTAGTTATAGTCATTAAGTTGAAGCCTCCGTTTCCGAACGGAACTATATCACAAGGGAAAGAACATGGGACATGTAGAATGATGGTAGAAACGGTGAACCCATGCACAAAAGTGTTCTCGCACAGCATTAACGCTCATGGGAACAGCAAGTGGGGAGAGAAAAAGAAGAACAGAATAAAGCATGAGCAAGTATGAGTATGATATCGGGAAGGAAGCAAAGTAGGCACGAAAGACAGACGTCCCGAAGGCCTGGCTGATGTCTAAGGTAACCTACACGAGCCCCCGGGGTTGCCGGGCCCCATAACATATAGGATGGGCGAACCTAACTAACCTAACCCTATGGCCCATATCTTATGCCCCCTGAGGGTTTTTTCATAATTTGAACACACATTGATTATGCAGGTATTTCTTCTCCCAATAGTTCAAGCAAAGTTGTACGGTAGATGCCATGCATTAATGCGAATAATGTAGGAACAGTTTTGCTTGGCATTACATTTTAGAGACGTGTAGTTACCCCTGTTGCATGTGGGTTCAGATATACTCATTAATTTTGAAATATTACAGATGTAGAACCGTTTTCGTGAAGATATTTCGAGAAATTCTGTTAATTCCGACAAACAATAAACAGCATTTACAACCTTTGTCTGGAATCTGTGTATCAATATTTTCATAATCGGCACATCAAATGTATTTATAAAATACCTCATACGAGATAACATGTTTGATTGGTAAGACCTGTATCCTCTATATATAGACACTAGAATAACTATCTTTCCTAAAAAAAATGTTTGAGTTCGTTTTAGCACATTACCATGATGTAATCGGATTGACGCTGTTTAATATTCATGGACGCATTGGGGTAAGTTAGTTCGTTAATTTCATAATGGTGATAGATTTCGTTAGTAGCTCATATTTCTTAGGGCATTCGGTGTTCGACTCACGGATAAATACATGCTCCCATCTGTGATGTGGTAAAAGTGGGAATATAATAATAATAATAGGAAAAGTACCGTGACCTTGCCATCGAACTCCAGAGACTGTGGCAGATGAAGGTGGACGTCGTTCCAGTGGTCATAGGAGCTCTGGGAACAATGTCAAACAATCTCAAGACTGCCTTGCGAGAGCTGAAGCACGGCCATCTCCACTCAGGAACCCTCCAGAAAAGCTCTCTGCTTGGAACAGCGCACATCATTCGTAAAGTGCTCTGAGCCTTAGGTTGCGGGATGCGACCCGGGGCTAGAGCGTAGAGCTAAACAACGCTCAACCAATCCATTTTTGGGTGGTGAAATCCCCTCGATAATAATAATACAAGCTCTCATTTCCATGTCTTGTTACAACATACTCGCTTTTTTCTTAGCGATACTTAATACTCTTGACTGCCTTAAGGCATTGGTACTGCAGTCTGTTCTGGAATGGTACGTGACCTAGCTGAGAGTACCTGTAAGCTATAGGTTACATAGAACAAATTCTGTTCAGCTAGAATAGTGGACTAACATAATTAATAGGAACACAATAGGTACTAAACCTGAGTCTCAGATACAGAAAACATATCTTACCGACACCTAGTACAATTAAGTTAGCAGTGTCAGACGGGACATGTGGCTGAAATACACATCATGTCGACATCTGTTCTTTTTCGTCATTGTGTTTTCTATTCAAGTCCAGGGCCGGTACAGAATACAAATATCTATACAGTGCAGGATAGTTTCTCTAGACAGTAAAGAACCAATTATAAGGAAGTGCGGGAAGCATTTCATTAAAAGTTGAGGAAGTGTTTTTGTGACAGCCCTCAATTAATTTTCCGGATGCTTGCTGCGTGCTGAGTTTAATTTTTTGGGGGGTACAGGATATACTTTTACAGAGAGGACAGTATAAATATTATCGGCTCGATAAGATATTTCTTAGTGCTGTATGACTTCTCTACAGTTTTACCGTATAATTTATTTAGGTCATATATGATATGTATATGGATGGTAACAAGTGCACAGCAGTAAGGTCTCATATCCAAGATAAAGTCATTTTTCTAATCCATGCCGAATGAATTCTCTAGAGACCACAGAATACATTTTTCTAGGCCTTAACTACGGTTTAAATATTCTATGCACAAGCTACAGGATAAAAGTTCGAGACAAAAGAAAACTGCTGCAAAAATGTTCTAAGAAATTGCCAGTGGATAACTTCATAAATAATAAACGTAAGATATATTTCCTAGACAGTGCCTACAGACGGGATAAATTTTGTAGACAATGGCCACAGGATAAATTATCTAGGAAATGGCTATAGGATCACTTTTCTAGACAATGGCTACAGGATAACTTTTCTAGGCAGTGCAGGACAAATATTATTGTCGAGGACGTTAGGTTTCGCAACGTACAGGTTCAAACAATCCACCTGTCATTGTCGGCAAGAGTTTCTTTCTTTCTCCAGAGTAATGACAGGGAACACGCAATTGGGTAGACCGGCATCTGCGGGAACATACGCGCCTCATGTATCTTGGTGACACTTCAATGGCAAGAGCATCGATGGTCTTTTGAGTCGCATCTTCAACCGAATAGCGTTGAATAATGCGAAAAATTTCTCTCCATGACACCTTAAATAGAACAACGAGAGGCTGAGTTAAATTAGAGATTACTTATAATTAGGTTCGGGTGTGATCACAGAATGAGTGGTCAACATACGAAATACAAAAGGGCTTCTGTAATTGTTCCAAGAATAATCTTGCTTCAGTTTCGCGGTTGTAGTCCCCAGAAATGAACTGCCCGGACAAAAAAAAGCTAGTCAGCTGTTACTAATAAGGTGTAGGACCTCCACGAGCATGTATAATAGCAGCAATTTTGGAGGCATTGAGCCTACGAGATTTCTAGTATACACTTGATCCATTTTGAATCACTCTTGCATCAATAGATTCCATAAATCAGCCAAAGTACGAGGAGGACTTTCTCAGCGCCTAACGTTACGTTCAAGATGGTCCCCTAAATTCTCAATGGGATTCATGTCTGGAGACTTAGACGGCCATATACAGGTGCCTTACATAGCCAGAATGGTTATCATTTCAATGCAGGACCGATTTAGCCCGATGTATACATTAGTTATCATCCTGGAAGATTGGCAAAGTTGCAGTTCGATCCTCAAGCAAATATCTTGCGTTAAAACGTGGTCATCTAACAAATTAATGATGCCTTCCTGATTCATTTTGATGGTTATTTCTATCAAAGGGCCCACTTACGAGTACTGTAGTTAAAACAGCTCCAGAACATTAATATCAGTAACAGGTGACTTTTTTTATGAGGGGAGCTTATTTTCATACCCTTTTGCACAATTGCATCACGGCACAGAGTTTAACATTTTATGTTTTAATAGATTTTTTAACACCCTATATATATATATTATTTGACTGACTACTAAATTTAGGCGATTACCTTGTCTTGAGCCACACAACACACCCATTATATTTAAAGAAATACCACTATTTGTGTATTTGTTGAACTTTTTTCGTAGCCCTGTAAATCAAAGCGAGCGTTGTTCACGTTTTTGCGCAGCAGAAGCAACAGGATAACTCAACCTCTTAACCCTTTGTGCCTGAATATAATACTAGTTTGCACCGAAACAGCCCTGTTTGTAACATCCACAAATGTGCACAGCATAGGCACAAAAGAGTTAACACCCACTTGAGGACGTTACAAGTGGTTGTATCGTGTTATAAAACTTTATTTTTTATCAGGGCAAACGTGTACACATCGGTCAGTCCAATGGTTGCCACGACAGATAAAATCTTTGTTATCAGGGAATTTTGTTTTCATAGTTTTGGCTCATACGGCATGCTTCTATATATGGTTCCCTACTTTAATACTAATACAGAATTAGTTTATTAGTAGGATATGGTTCCCTACTTTAATACTAATACAGAATTAGTTTATTAGTAGGATACATTTGGCCATAATATTTCTATAATGGTCGAGTAAAATTTTTGAAAAGATATTAAAAAGTGAACTTTCTTTTTTTATTATACTAAACGCTCGACTCAACAATTTGACAGCGATAGTTAACCTACTGTATAGTGAAATCGCTATCTGATACACTCACCTTATTCTCCATAGTATCAAATTTCCCCACTCTTCTAGAAATGAACTTCTGGAAACTGAATTGCCACGAAGAATTCAACAGCTCTTAATTCTACACTGAGAGAAGCAAGATAGCCACGACGCTAATCAGGACCTCTTCTACACTGTGGAAACAGGATTGCCACAATGCTATGCAGGACCTCTTCTACACTGAGAGAAACAGGGTAGCCACGACGCTAATCAGGACCTCTTCTACACTGTGGAAACAGGATTGCCACAATGCTATGCAGGACCTCTTCTACACTGAGAGAAACAGGGTAGCCACGACGCTATTCAGGACCTCTTCTACACTGAGAGAAACAGGGTAGCCACGACGCTATTCAGGACCTCTTCTACACTGAGAGAAACAGGGTAGCCACGATGCTATTCAGGAAAGCCGAATAGTGAACACACTGAAGATCGAGAGTAGGAATTAAGTCGTGAACGCCCACTGTGCCACATGATATTAAGTTTGTTAGCTTGAGATTTCACTTTAGTTTAAGTGGTTTTTGTATTGAAGTTCCTAGTAGCAGAGTTTGACCAAAAATTTGCATTTTCATGGGACATTATAATGCTCGTATTTATGTCTATTATGTCGGAGACGGTGTGTGGCGGTGTAACTGTGCTGGTGGAAATAAACATTGCAGCCTTGCAATACGGTTGTATTACTGTATCGGTTTGCAACAGTGCAATTACGCCGATAAAATAAAAGCGAACATTTCTTACGAAGCTATCTTCGTTCTTCCCTGAAGCGCACGCCAGTCGTTTCTTGCTCGTTTGGAACTGCTCTGCTGGATTCCAGGCCGAGATTTTCGCCGGCCCGGTGATCTTGCGGTTGCAATTTACTGGCTCGAATGACGCGATTAATGGATAAAAACTGAAGGACTCACCGCGGAAGACTTTTGATGTAATGACTATTGGCGCTGGCTTTTGAGAAAGCTTGCTAATGAAGTCAGAACATCGGAGATTGAGCCACTCCGAAGTAGATAATCCCGGCAGCAGCGGGGCCTTCTATTGCTATCATATTACGCACGTAATCAAAAGCTTTTAGCAAGGCTCGGTCTTCTGATGCCCGTAAGTCGGAGAGGCTGCTGATGCCGCTAACTTGGGTGTGCCGTCGGCAGCAAAGTATCAAGTTGTAGAAAACGTCCTCGCGGCTTTTGAAACGTGGGATTCATTTGAAATTTTAACAAGTAGAGAAAACATTAAATGATGAAATTTTGCCGTCAAGTCGTATCATTTTTGTCACTTTTCAGGCAGATTTTTGATGGCTTTAGTACAGAACTGTTCCGTTTACGATTCGAATAAGTTTTTCAACTGGCGTTCCATGTCATCGTCATCACCCAACCGAGGTGAATCTTCAAGCTTAAAGTCGCCATCACGGACGGAAGCGTTTGAACCAATGTGGGTCAGTGCGTTCGAACACTGTGCCGGCCCTAAATGCTGTGTTACTTCGACGCCTGGATGCTGCTGAAACGCCAGAAATCAAGTTGTAAACTAGAACGCCCAAGCGCGTAAGACCATCATTCGCGGTGGGCTGCAAATTTTAACGCCGTCATTTTTGATAGCAAGTTTACTCTTGAGTTTGTTTTTCGTATCTAGGTCAACTCACCTGATTCCTTGCAAAAACATATGAACATTGCTCAACTTCAATTCTCCCTGTTTTTGGGTGGGCAGACGAATATAAATATACACTTAAATCTTCAGCGAAAACATTATCCCCCCTCTCACTTCGTTCGCAGGTGATAGAGACCAAGAAAGTATCTCTTTGAGGTTTCCATCGTACTGCTTCTTTGGGGCATGCAAACGTTTAAAGTCAATAACAATAGTGAACGCGCACACACGTAATCTTATAAATATATGCATAAGATAAGCTTCTACAACGCAGTGCTTTGTGGTAAAAGTGAAAATTGCAAGTATTTTGCCTGTAACCTAATATACAAGCTGGATTTCATTCAAGTTATAGGTTGTGAATGAAATCTGCTTTGAGGCTCAAAAGGCAAAACTTCAGTAATTGATAAATGAAGGCAGGGAGTAAGAAATTCTTCAGAGAACACTAGAAATGGAACGATGAAACTGAGTGTTTCATCGAAGTGACTACCTTTTAAAGCTAAGTTTCTAACTCTGATGATAGAAATTTCACCAGATTGAAAAAATGTTGAAAGCATGAAGGAATACCATTGTATGAGAATGACACGCAGATGCTTTTCATGTTTTGAGTGATGCTTGGCTATCTGCTTAATCAGAATTATTTCATTGTGTGCAACCGAAGGTGATTGAGGATTGTGTTGTTCAGTAGAACTTGGGACGAGCCAATTGGCCTTCGAAAGTACAGGCCTCGGCCTGGGTCTCTAAAATTGTTCCTGCAATCCCTGAAAAAAATCATTAGACGCAGTCTAATGTTTTTGGTACCTATTCTAGACACTTTGGACATATCTGGATAGAAAAATTAATTTAAACTACTTGAAAGTTACAAAATTAAGATAGCTTGAGTTTTCTATGCAGATAAACCCGAAATATTCAGAGTATGTACCAAAAATATCAGTCTGCGGCTAGTAATTTCCCAAGACAATGTACCGATCTGGCCATCTTCGTAACGTAGAGACCCATGCCTGAACTTTAGGAGGCATTGGACGAGGACGTGCACCTCCTCTGATCATTAAAGTTGGCAGTTCCGGTGCGCATTACTAAGCACATTATTATAGTAATAAAGGTCTGATCACGGAACAAAGTTCTCAAAAATTCATTGACCTCATTTTTGTGGTTCAAATAAGCCTGTGTTAGCTGAAAAGAGAATGAAGAAACGTGGGAGAAAAAAAATGCAGTCTACCGGGAGCTCTCCAGAATCTACTCGTAGCTCGTTTGATTTAATTTGTACATTTGTTAATTCGAGGGTCGTATTTTTGCCTATCTACCTAACGCCAATCGCGCAGTGGGGTGCAAAATACATAAATAAATAATACATAAATGCACATGCGGTGGTTATTACAGTGTTGTTTTTTAGGTCTTGATGTCTATTGCATGTCTAGTAACTTCTCTGGTTGCTTTACTCGCGTTCTAATAATGAATAATGAGGCCAATAATAGAAAATAATACATTGCTATTATTACTAGACAAGTTGTTAAAAACCAAGTAAAAACGGACGTTTCGGGTATTCACCCATCATCAGCGAGAGTTAAGATCATGATTTTATTTCTGAAAATGGAGAATGCAATTTTTGAAAAGAAATTCTAAACTATACATGTAAAAGAAAGGAGTAACAAACCTAATTCAGTATCGCTAAGGGAAATGAACTCTGCATATCGTTAAGGGAGGGTTTCAAACTATGAATAAAGATTGATTCTAATATCTTCAAGTCACTAAAATACGGGGATCTAGAGAGAACTTTGAAATTTTCTAGCCTGACGGGAACACCACACCTCTCTGCATGGAGTCTAACGTTTGAATGGGGAGGGTTAGCTAGGGGGAGTCCGGTACGTGGACTTCTACCACCATGTTCGGATGCCCTTACGGAAAGCCAGCGGGAAGTGAATCCCACGTAGCAAGATGCACAATTGGCACAACTAAATTCGCAGATAAGGGATTGTCTCATGCCGACAGGAAGCACGTCCTTAAATTTAAAAAATGAACCGATAGTATACTTATCAGACAAAATGATTCTAAAGCGGATGTTACTGAAACATTGGTTTAATATAATCAAGAGCTCTGTTCGTAATTTATCTGACTGCGGACCAAAATATGGGAAACTAAAATGTTTGGTATGCTGTTACTTCAGAAGGAGAGCGTCGGCCGGAGAGAATATTATCTAAGAATTTTTTAACATGGGAATTAATGAGTCCTAAAGGAAACCCATTGGCATTAAACTACGCACTTGAAAACTGCAGTTCGTCATGCAAATGAAAATAGTTACAGCTAATCCTATAGGCGCGATACAAAAGGGTTTTGATAGCATTTAACTTGAAATTACGTGGAACATAACTGAAGAAACTCATGCCTAAATTACGAACAGAGCTCTTGAATATATTAAACCAATGTTTCTGCAATATCCACTTTAGAATCATTTTGTCTAATAAGTATAATATCGGTTCATTTTTTAAATTTAAGGACGTGCTTCCTGCCGGTATGAGACGATCCCTTATCTACGAATTTAGTAGTGCCAATTGTGCATCTTGCTACGTGGGATTCACTTCCCGCTGGCTTTCCGTAAGGGCATCCGAACATGGTGGTAGAAGTCCACGTACCGGACTCCCCCTAGCTAACCCTCCTCCTTCAAACGTTAGACTCCATGCAGAGAGGTGTAGTGCTCCCGTCAGGCTAGAAAATTTCAAAGTTCTCTCTAGATCCCCGTATTTTAGTGACTTGAAGATATTAGAATCAATCTTTATTCATAGTTTGAAACCCTCCCTTAACGATATGCAGAGTTCTTTTCCCTTAGCGATACTGAATTAAGTTTTGTTACTCCTTTTTCTTACATGTATAGTTTAGAATTTCTTTCAAAATTGCGTACTCCATTTTAAGAAATAAAATCATGATCTTAACTTTCGCTGATGATGGGTGAATACCCGAAACGTCCGTTTTTACTTGGTTTTTAACAACTTGTCTAGTAGTAATAGCGATGTACTATTTTGTATTTTTGGCCTTACAGTCCATCACTATTGCATGTCTGACAATACGGAATAATTAAGCTGGCAGAGCTAGTTAGCGCCTTAGTCCGCGTTATTCACTGCCAGTATATATTTTTGTCTGCTGTATAGCTGTTAATTTTGCTGTTATCTCATTACTTGCTTATGCACCGTTGTAGCCTGAACCATCGTTTACCAAGTGTGTATCTTCAACGACCTTTAGAAGTACCATACTTTGAATGGGTTTGGCTTTGGAACAGAAGACCATTTAGTCCTGTTTTAGGTAAGTGCTTATGTTTATGTATTTTAAGTGCAATGAATGATGTGCGCATCTATATATATATATATTTATTTATAGATGCACAATCATTATCAGTTTTTCTCTTTATTTACTGATGTGTGTGTTTATCCAGAAAAATATATTTTCTTTAACCTCGAACTAACCGAAAAAAACTTGACATTCAAGAAAATCTTGCACAATTCATCTAAAGAAATCAGCATCAAATTCATAAGATTTTAGAAAAAGTATCTTTCCATGTTTTTGAAGTACATTGATATAATTGATCTGCTTCAAAGCATTTCACTAATTTAAATGATTCACCGTATGTGTAGAACTATTGAAAATAGTAGCAAACTGTGCATGAATACTCAATGATAAATATGACACCCGACATATCTGGGAGGCGCTGACTTTAATAAAAGAACGAAGACAGCAATGTTCTTACTTAGCAAAGGAATAAACATAACGATGTGAATCTTATTTTCCCGCTGCGGGTGGTGCTTTGGCGTGCAATAATATCGGGTATTTCGAACATTCCTTCCCTATTTAATGGACCCTATTTTTAAAGTTCCCTGCTAGAATGCATTTTATTATAATAGATGCTAGTGAAGTAAATAGCCTGTGTTTCTTCAAAAAATATCCTGGTTTATGCAGTGACGATTCTCTCGCAACACTTGGGCACACCTGAGGCGCGTTCGATTCGATCATTTTGAGCCAGATAAGCTAATCCAATTAGCCGTAGCTTGCCCAGAACTTCATTCCTGAGCGTTTAAATCACCATTAAAGATCGGGGTTCAACTTCAATTTCAAATCGATACGCATAGGGGGGCCAACACTTAATCTTGCGACAAACTGAAAATCGATCTAAAGTGGTGAACCATACGCTTGACATTGAAGTTCCTCAGCAAGGTATAATGAATCATATCTTCTAATTGCTTTCCGTTTCCAATGGAAGCTGTTTCCTGTACAGGTAGAAACCTTTGTATGTCCCTGTAGAAACCCCCTCTTCTTCCTCCAGTAGAATCCCTTTTCTTACGCCTGTGGAAGCCCTTTAATGTACCCGTGGACGCTTTTTTTCCGCTAGAAATCCTTTTTTTGTGTAGTAGAATCTCTATCCCTGCATGTTCAAGTGAAAACCTCTTCCTGTGCCACTAGAAACCAAACTACTAGTGGAAACCCATCCCTGTGTCCGTAGAGACCCTTTCCTTCTCCGTGGAAACCCTTTACTATGCCCGTGAAAACCCTTTCCAGTGCTAGTGAATACCCTTTCCAGGGCCAGTAGAAACCCTTTCCTGTGCTAGTGGAAATCCTTTTCTTTTCCAGTGGAAACCTTTCCCTATACAAGTGGTGCCCTTTGATGTGCGTAGCTCCCAGGAGCTGAGGTACCATCCATGTAGCAAACAATAGCCTGTTGCTGCATTGCAAATAAGATCAATGAACTCCGCCTGGATTGTTGGCTAGCAGCCAAGACAGTGAAATATGTGGTGTGGTGTCGTGGCGGTATGATGTCACCTCAGCTTCTGAAGTGCCGCCATTTGTGAACATGGCTTTGGAATCACACTCTTGCTGGCCACTCTGCTGCCACCCTCATAATTCTTTCAGTAGCTCAAACAAAAAAAGCAATTTAGTGACGTATTTTACTGTCTGAAGTATTCTTGAAGAGGCATACCGTTTGGAAAGAAATGCCTTAAAGAAAGATAAGCAATGCAATACACAAATAAAGCCAACATTTTTTTTTTTTTGTTATTTGCTTAGCTGAGAAGGGTTGCTGCATGATTGGTGAATCCTGATAAGTGATTCAGATTGAGCAATGTGTGCAGCAAAACCCACTTGATAACAAACAAGGGACATATTTAATTCTCACGCATATTTTAGATTTTGTTTCCTTGGCTTATTCTTGGCATGTGATTTGTACCTAATGTGAGGTTCACGGTGAAACAATTGTTTTTTTTTAGCTATGCCTAGTTAAGTTGTGAAGCTGCTTGCTCTGTTCTAAATATATTTTGAATCGGCTCATAACGTGGGATATTTTATCGCCATTTCAGTATTTAATCATGAGGTCAAACAATGGCTAATGTCTACTATGTTCAGTGCATAGACCGACTCTAAATTAGCCATGTTTATGAGATCCAGCCATAATATAAAGCGCCAAGTCATATCCATATACCGTACACCCATACAAGAATAAATAAAGCAGGTGTTAATGGCAATGCACGTCAACAAGACATTTAATTATTTGTCATCCATCCCTTACCACGATAATTGAAGCAACACGTGCGTACTTTAGCAGTCATCCAAACACGTCTTCTAATTTCAGTTCAGTCACACTCCCACATTCCATCTCTTATGCAAATAATAGTGCCGGTTGAGATTAATAAACAATCGCCAAACGATTTCATTATTTTATATTAATCAACGAGAGTCCGAGGTGATCATTTGGCTGCCCAATCCTCGCTTTGTAATGGGCAGAAAACAAAGGCGACTCAGTTTAATTGGTTGTCAAATCCCCAGAGGAAACATTTTTAGCACATTCAAAAGGGCAGCGAGAGCCTAATGACTGCCGGCGCTTCCTAATTAACAATACAGGTGTGTGTGGTGGCTGCGACTTCGTGCCTCATTGTTATAAGAGTCGGACCCGGAATGGTCGGGGTTAACAGTCGCAATTGTTCTGCCCGGTCTTTTGTATGGATGCTGTTTCTCGGGTCCTCTTGTTGCGAGCTACATTGTTCTATAACAACGTCAAAACAACGGTCTTCCAGTAAACGAAGTTCCTGAACATTTCCAATACGACGCTGGCGCATATTTTCTGGCACTAAGTAACTTGTTGCGAGCTACATTGTTCTTTAAGAACGTCAGTACAACATCCACAGAGTTAACGAAGTTTCCGTGCATTTCCAGTACGATGCTGACGCATATTTTCTAGCACAAAGTTGCTTGCTGCGAGCTATGTACATCGTTCTATAATAACGTCAGTACGACATCAACAGAGTTAACGAACTTCCCGAACATAACCAATACAATACCGGCTCATTTTTTTCTAGCAGAAAACATATCGGTTCTCCTGTTCCAAGCTACATTTTGAGAAAGGACCAGCGCAGCAGCTTATGCCCACCTGTTTACATTGGAATCCACCGGGTTCAGAGTTCGTCAGTTCAAACAGTATTTTCCTCCTTGGTGCGATCTGGAATTAGGTGCTGGGATTCGTCGAATGTTCGGCGGTGTGGATATGCAGGCTTTTAAGTCAGTGTTTAATAGCTATTTGATGGAACTATCTTAGTAGCGTTTCGGGCTTCTTGGTGTTGCCTAAGGCTTCATTTTGGTTTTGTAACCTGTCCATGAAGGCCTAAGTTTGTTGTTTTAATTATAATATTTATAGTACAATAAAAAAGCTACTGCCATCTAGCAAACGACGTTCCAGGATAGTATCCAGTAGAATCGAATTTAAATACCTAGATATTTCTAGCAGTGTTTGGGTAGTCTCGCATGTCACTACAAATAATAATTGCTAATTTTCTCGTCACGCACTCTGGCGTTGTTTCACATCATTTTATTGGTTATCGAGCTGGTTGCTACACCTTGAAGAATTGATTTCAATAACTACAAGTACATTCCATAATTAGCATAATTAGGTGTTGTTTTTTTTTCCGATATAATTATTTTAAATCCATCATTATCTCGAATTGTTTTATGCAAAAGAATTTGAGGATGCTTTTTTACAGCCGTCCAAATGTGTTACTATCATACAAAGTTGTTCAGAAACTGCCGGCGAGATTCAGAAGTATTTAATTTTCGGTTAGTGAAATCCGTATTGCTGTCAGCGTGCATGCATCCTCTTCACAGAGTATGTTTCTTTTCGGTGTTATCGCACTCACCGTACATAGCTTTCCCTTTGACATATATTTCACCACTCACTCTTTTTTATCTATGTATAACAATTAAAGATGGATAGCACCACAAGGCTTGTATAATATCTATATAAATGGCTTGGAAAATAGGATAGCGGCTAGTTGTATATATGTATTTGAAAAGTTGTAGGGCCGCGGTACCGCCATCACCACCCCTCAGTTAAGGTAAGCATCACGGTTTGTTTGGTGACTTGCCAAGTATTTAACTTAAAGTAAGTATGCATGTCTTCTGCACAATATTTGACTCTGCGTAGACTTGGGCTACGGCCGTCATACATATCGCCAGTTAAGGTTCAGTCTATAATATGGTCGCAGTACAAACGAAGAATAGAGAAACTCTTGGTAATCGTGGATTCCCTGCCCCAATAACTGAGGCACTGTTATTTACAAAACAAAATCGTTTACAAAATCAGCTATTGGGAATATCTCCCGCTTCAGAAGACTATTCAATTTCTTCGTACCTGTCTGCCTGCTGCCCACCGCCGCGGCCGAGCACTGTCGATGAAGCTATTCTATGACTGGTTGATTCTTCAGGTTGAGTCGAAGAATGAAGCCATCGTCGCCGTATGAGCTCTTAGGTAGGTATGAGAGTAGCCGCCCATCTTCTCGCCGTTGAGTATGAGACTTCAATTTATTACCGAGCTGGCATATTATGGAGGCGAACACGCACAGTCGCAGTGAGCGTCCAACAGCCTACACAAGTTAGAGTAATAAATACTAACTCATTGGCGAGGCACTGACCAGCGGGAGGTCGGCAGTCGTGACTCTTCCGATGGACGACCTCCTGTTCTGGTAGACGAAAGCGCCGTGGATGCGTGTGTGTGGTGGTGCAGATGGGAAGTTCTCTCCAACGTCACCGCATGTGAAAATCTCACAAAAGACAAATTCCGTCTGGAGATGGAAGTTGTCCAAGCTCTTGACCTGTAGGAAGTAAATTGGAATATCCTTGAAAGCTGTGATGTCTGCGGCTTTGCAAATTACGAAGAGTAAACTGTTGTTTAGTACCACATATTAAATGGTGTAAGAGGCATACATCGATCAGAAGTGGGACAATCTCCCCCTTTGCTTTAGCAATTAGCTATATCGCCGTTAATGCTATAACGTACAATATCTTTCGTTTATACAATGATATTCATAGAGGATTTCTACAGTATAGTAGATCGTTTTTGAGTGATCACTTTATATTCATATGTATATTACCTGTTTTGTATTGTACTATATCTTATAATCCTATCAATGCTAATTTAGTTTGCTTGACATCAATAGCAGAGAGTACGTAAGTAATAAGAGTGTAGTAATGAGAATTTTTTATGAGGTTTGACATGTCATATTGTAATGTATACCAGCGTAAGCACTACGATTTGTGTATGCAAAATTTGCTCTACGAAAAAAACAGTTATCTCTAAACTGCACAGAGTCTTTTGCAAGCGACATTTCAATCATGTTTTTCCACTACTTGAAGTCTAAATTTAGTCCTCTCGTTATGGAAACCCGAAAGCCGTAAGAGGGTAGTTCTGTATCCTAGTGCAAAACACAATGCTTTTATCATAAACGCTAAGCTAATTGAAATAAGCAAGGCTTCTAAACTGGCTAATCAAAATTCTGGTAAAGCTTTCAGGGACTGAAAGAACTCACTACTGTTTTGAAAAGGAGTAAAAACAGAGCTCATACCGTCAGCATTAAAAGTGTAAAATTAAATCCTTTTTGAGAAAACGTGGGCCTATTGCACTATCACTTTCTTCAACTAATTAAAGAGGCAGAAACAACTAACCAGAAAGCTGAAAATCAATCTTTCTCTTTTGTTACTTTAGGGACAGTAAATATTTAGAAAATATGTACCAAACCATTAATCTACACTATTTAAAAAGTGACTTTTTCTGTTTCAAGTTGCCCTAGGAACGACGGCATTTCTTAGAGTCACAGAGCCGTCTTTTACTCTAGAAGTTACAACAAAAACGAAGGAATTTCTTAAAGTCCAGCCCACGTACGAGACAGTAAATGCTCGGTACCCACATAATGCTGCGCCACCCAGCGGTTATAGAAGAAAAAAACAAAAACACACGAGTTAGCTGCCACAGCTCTCCCGTAAAGACTCTAAGGTGCGTTAGTTCAAACGTTTGCCGGGTTTTTCTGAGTTTAGTGACTTGCATGCAGCCGCAAAGATAGAAGTGGTGAAAAATAGAAGTACTTTCTATTTTCATCATAATCAGATAGTCATAGTCCTAATCTGAGCATTTGCAGCTTTTTAGACGCTGAAGCTCATTTCAGATAATTATGGTGATGATGGTATCTTTTTTGTGCTTGTCGATTATTTGTCTCCTAAATTCTATTGGACTGAAGCATGAATTATCAAGAGCATATCTGTTTCCTTACTGTATGTAAACCATGATAATAACAATACTATTCGAAGACCTCCGCAAATTGCATTTTGCCAGCATCGTGAGCGAAACGTGCAGAGCGAATAACGTCTAGCCGTTTATTTCCCTAGAATAATGCTATTCTCAATGTTTTCTCGTCCTCCACACTACTCGCGTCATTTGAAAACTACTTACCAAGTTCTTCATCGCATTCCTGTGTACCACTAACGCAACATGAAACTCTCCCCTTCTCTATCATTTCGCACCTTGTACTCGTGCATGCCGTCTTGGATTCCAGTTTCTTTTGCCCGCCACACAAATATCTCAAGTTCTCTGCGACCACCAAAACAGCCTCGCGACCTGGAAGCTTGCAATGTTCCATGCTCGGCGCACTTGGAGCCGCCGGCCTGGTCGAGCCCAGCAAATAAGTCATCACTAAAGGTACTACTCTTCTCAGCAGCGATGGCCCCAGGCGCAGCCGGGCATATGGTGTTGACGTCCTTATTTGGTGCACGGCTAAGAGCGACGCGCCTTGCCAACCAAACGAGAAAGATTTGCAAAGAGGCCGAGAAAAATCTCTCCCTGATGGATCTGGCCGAGGAGTCTCCATTATCCTGCGCGTATAGATGATCATGGCTCCAGGCGTGAATAACATGCCTTGATGTGAGCTGCAACATGACATCTGGGATGCACACTTTGGTGAGCGTGATTCTTATGGGAGAAATGGGACTTGTAGCGACTCCTTAGATTGTGTGTCACTGGGTTGTGGAACTAATTATTGAGTTCGACTGTTTAGCCTGAAGTTTTTGCACGTGCAAGTTGGTAGGAAACAAGTTACTGCTGTCTTGTTTTTTCACTACTGTATCACACATAGCTCTTCCAGTTAATATCCAAATAAAACGTTTAAATATGTATTTATATCATTATTACTACTCGTGAATTCAGTGGAAATTAATGGAATCAGTTTTGCACCTGCTCCAGTTATCCGGCAAGATATGTCTTTGCAGTTGAGAGCTATCAGTTATCTTCCGCTGCTTTCAACGGAATTTGCAAATTTTCATAAATACTTCGTCACATTTTTGTTGTTCTCAGTAAGTAAAGGTTAAGTATCTGTCTCAGAGGTTATCTACTTGTGTCATCATTTTCTTAGTCACTGTGGTTAAACTTTCATATCAAGTTGATGGTCTCATAGTGCAAATGCACTCAAACTTGTAATGTTTAGTGCGAGATGTTACAGCTGTGCTTTTATTCATTAACAGATAAATTCAAATGCATTAAACGAGAAATGAATGAATTTATTGATTATTGAAATGCATCGAAGTAGGAATTAATTGATTAGTTGAATGTAGCGAATCCTGCATTAATAAAGTTCATAAAACATTGCCTAGACTATATTAACATTTATTATAGTGCGATAGTACACACATTCCGCATTTATTTACCCATTTGTACATCGCTTGTCCTCTAGTAGTAAATCCCTCTACAAGAGAGAAGATTCTCACTTAGAAGTAAGAATACTGTTTAGGCGATTACATAAGTAGATTGTCCCGTCTAATGCTAGTAGTTGATTGCATATAGCTATTACATAGAGCGATGCAATTTGAGGTAATAATAAAGTAATTTGCATATGTATAAGATTATGTTACTTGTTCCGCTATATATACGATAGTACATCAGGTCTGTGTATAGTATCTGGCCAGCCTCATAATATGTGCTAGGTTAGGTTAGTTTAGAATAAATTGATTTAAAATATATGTAAGTTCAGGTCTGCTAGAACGTAACGTAACTGATGGGTATACATGTCATAACAGATTCTCTGGTGCGCCACATACGTCGCCGGCGCCGTACACTATTTACTGCATATATATGTGGTGGGCATTTGCGGCCCAGTCTCTTGAGTGCAAAACTCCGGAGGCCGCAGACCTCCGCTCTTGTTTTGCTCTCGTCGCTTGCCGCAAGTGGCCTCATCTATTTGTTTTCATCAATGTCTTATTAGTAGCTTGCTAATTGTGTTGAACGTAGCTGTAGTTTATTTATAAAGATGAGTTAAGTAGGTTCTAATTCAGTACCGTCCACAACACAAAAAGCAAAAACTTCGGAATGCGGCAGAAATTTTTTCACTTTTGTATTTTTGGATTCAGACTGGAATACGCACAGAGTCCAGCAAAAAGTAAAAATCCGAAACACTGCGTGCAATCCAAGATTGTCTTCGACTTGGTTCGGGAGAAGCTGAAAAAATATACACCTGAGACAAGGACCAAGTAAGCATCACCAAGTACTCAATTTCTTCTACTTCCCTACTACGCCAAGCCATGCCCAATTCAGTCTCTACTTGTGGGGTTGAAAAATAGCAATTACACTGGAAAGTTACTGGTGTCCCGATAATTAATTGCAAGCAAGAGTTGTTACATAATGGTAAATGCTCAGTACAGACCGTGTGATTATGCTTGAGGATAGCTGAAGTTTTGCAGCTGGTTCGCTATTATATAGGGGCGTCGTTCCAGATGCCCCCTAGGTGTACACTAGCTCGAGTCAAGCTGATGTTATAACATTTTTATAGTTTCAGCGAAAGACGGTTTCTCACGAGGATCACGATGTTCCTCTTAGTGCTAAACAACATGCTCTTAAAACCACGATGTTTCACAAAAGGCACCGCATGCTGGGCATTCCACCACGCCTAGTATTTTGTCATTTCAAAATGCCTTGCCTTTTGTAACAAAAAATAATCCGCAAATCAGATAAAGACGTTTGACACTTTAATGCTATTGTCAGTGTCTATTGTCATGTACTTGAGCCCATCATTGTCATGGTTCGCAAGCACATTGTGCGCACCTTTCGCCCTTATTGTAATCGGAGTGCAGACTTGGCGTTACAATAGGAGTATCTGATGTCAGCATGGGTCCTTACGATGTGGGACAGCCCCTTTATTGTACGATATATTCCCGATAATGGGATGAAAATTTTCCAATAATCGTATCGATTAGACCAAGTCCCTGCATCTGGTACTGGACAAAGTGTGTCAGCCTCGTGCATATGGACTGCAGAATGCAGGGCGGGAGTCGTTGCAATAAACTTGTATTACTGATTGGGTTGATCGACTTCACTAACAGGGTACATATTTATCAATTTTCTTCAATTCTGCAAATATGAAGAGCGTGTACTTCTATCAGGTCTTTTCTTTTTAAGAAACCACGTGTTATTTCGGGTGTTGCAACAGTGTTTTTCCCGTAGAGCATCACTGGAAGCATGCAGCAACACATGATGGTAGTCCAATGAGGAAGCGCATGGCAAGGCGTGCTAGCCAAGTTTCAGTAGCAGATCCAAAATCAGTGCTCAACATTGAATTAGTAGCCGTTCTTATGTTCGTAATATATATATTTTTTATTCGCGTTTCTTTGATTTATTTTTTCCATGTTTCACAGCTATTTCTTATAAAAGTGACAATAACAATACAGGTAGGCTCATTGACTTTCTCTTTTTTTTATTTATAACAGTTTATATGTGGCTGAATTATTATAACTTTTTCAATGAGATTATTTAATTGTGCGTGGCTGAACACGTTAATAAGATTCATGAACTTTCATAAGCATAGATATAGTCCACTGTATTATTTGCTACGAATAACCTCCATAAGATGCGGAGAAGATATGCCAATGTCAGTTCAAAAATTGATGAATTAGATCATACGAACCTATAAATTGTGTAGCAAGAATTGGGCGGCATGAACTGTGCAAACCAATATTGTTCGTTATACTTTTGCATGGTAAAGTAATAATGCAGTATAACGCAAATTCAAGCAGAAATTTCATGCTTGCTATTCACTGCTTTTGTCAACTGTGTACCACATCGAAAATGAACTGGTAGATCGTTACTGGAAATCTCTACCTATTGTGAAAGTACGTGTCACCAGCCGATCACATGGTGCCGAAAATCGCCGCATGTTGTCAATAGCGTCGCCGAGAGAAGTGTTTGGTTCGATCACAAAGCCCAGCTCCCGAACACTGCCGACCAGCTCCGCCATCAGAAGATTACGACTCAACCATGAATAATATTCTGGAAATAAGTGGCAGGTATCGAGGGCCCTTCAATGGATATTTAAGAGAGATTAAGACCCTCGTAGAGGAATTAGCGCCAATCAATGAGTTTCCAACAGGATTGCTTTGAGGAGGGGCGTGTGTAATCCCAATGGCGGCCACTTGGGGGAATGTGGCCCAACTAAGCGAAAGGTGATCCCTAAATGACACTCAGGAGGCTGTTGCATTCGCCTCAGTTGTGCCATCGACGTCCACGACAATCAGGATGTTCCCCGTTCACCGGAGCACAAAAGTCGAGGCTTCAGTGGGATAAAGTTGACTTTTAGACGTTCACCGGAGAACAGAAGTCAAAGCATAAATGGGATAAAGGTAACTTTAGAATGTCTAAGGGGAACGGAGGCATAAAGTTAACTTTTGAACCTTCAAATGCAGCAAAGAAAAAAGAGCATTAAAGTGATGAACTTCTAGTCACATCAAAGCAAGAAGTCGAAACTCGGTGCATGTATCACTCAAAAAATCCTGGCTCTTGCAAACTTGCTCTAAGCTCTAAAACATGCTGTCACCGTGCTGTATGAGCACGCGTAGACGTGCATTGAACCTACTTCACTCCAAAACGTGAGGATCCGGCACGCGTTCGATTTTCTAATGTGGTTGCACGCCAAAGCTCGAGGCGTGTTTAACGCCCCTACGCTTGCAAACATCGGAGAAAATGTGTAGTTTTGTTGAAGACAGTAAAGACTAATGATTTGTCAGGCTAAATTTCAAGTGATATACTGTTTGCTTTCATAGTTCAGACACCCCACTTAAGTACGTATAAATATCATGAGCAACAAAGAGCATTTTTTTCAAACTGCTTTGCACGTACGCGCATCCAGAGATGCGCGGGCACTCTTTATCCATAGGATGCGTCCGATATGAGGGTCTAGAGCAAGCCTATGTGTGCAAATGTGCGCCCATTAAATTTTGTGTGCTGGGTTTGGGACAAGTTTTCGGCACGCATTCAAGTGCGTTTCCAGCACGCTTGGCTTCTCTCACATGTATGGAATAACCGTGCGTACCCGACAAACAAGTAGGGTCGCCGCAGAAGGTAAGACACCAATTTAGCTTCTGGGCGGCGCTGCTGCAGCCCCGAACGTTGCTAGGGTACCTCCTGGCCGTGCACCTGAGCTCAGACGAAGCATCATTAGGATAAAGTTCAGTTTTACACGACCTTCGTAGAAGACAGATGCTGATACATCGATGGTATAAGGTTACAGCTACTGTATTGGATGGTCACCGTTGTATGGAAGTAAAAAATATCTCGGACTGGGTTAAATTAAATCTATAACGCATTAGGTTGTCCATCAGTGTAGAAGAGTGAAAATCTTCGAAATTCTTGAACACTTCCTAGATAGTAAGGACTGGCACGATAAATTCCTCATAAGCATTTTTCCTTTAAATTTTCAGCTACTATAGGAAAAAGTCATTGATAATGAGCGATGAATGAAAAGTAATTGAAAACAAGCTCAGTTCTATGGTTATTACCCTCAGGAGAGTAAAGATGAAGAAACTACTGTAGCTGTAAGAAACAGCATACGTTTCACTTTCAGAATATTTTGATCCTGCACTGCTTAACGAAGGTAAGCAATAAATGCCTTCGCCGAGCGAGGTAACGTTAATGAATAATTCAAGTTAGTTCTGAAGGTATAATTTCCTTTTTAACGGCACCAAAATCTGGTCATTTGCGTTGCTGTGACAGTAATAACAGCTTCTGCAATTTCTTTGTGATCCGTTGATAGGTTTTCGAGTTTTGAAGCTGACAAACTTTCTGACAAGTATGAGTCAAACATACAAACAGATCAGTCGATCATCACCAAAATTTAATGACTCTTTCGTAATATGCCTAAAACTCAGGTTAATTTTATAGAAATCCGTCATGATATTTTGAGTTATTTTACTAACGAAAATCTATCAAACATGGAAGCAAACGAACAAACAGATCATCACAAAAATTTACTCTTCGTAATATGCCTAACTACTCATGCAAATTTCATAAAAAATCAGTCCTTGACGTTTTGAGTTATGGCGCTAAGAAAATAAGAGACGTACAAACAAAAAATCAAGAGGTTGAACGGATCATCACTAAAAGTTAATCTTCTGTTACTTTTAACGTAGCTACCTATCAATCCCTTTGAATTTCGTGAAGATTCGTCCGTGACTTTTGAATTATCGTGGTAACAGACAGACAAACTGACAGATAGATAAAGAGACAGACCGACACACAAATTCGACGAAAACCAAACATTCTGGACGGAGGTTATAAGCAGATTTGGAATTATTCGTAAAGCTCACAGCGCTAAATAAGGTTCTATGTTCATGTTTGTAAAGAAACACATTTTTCGTATTTAAAACTAGACCGTTTATAGAATCTTATAGCTTGTCAGCATTTATAGAGACTAACTGCTGCTCTATACCCTAAAATCTCGTCATATTGTTATAGTTGTAATATTTCACTATCATAACTCTCATGGGCGGCGCCAATGATGCCTGGAAATGATATAATACGGAATTCCTCGTACTTAGTTGATCTTCGCGGTCTTTTGCCCCTTCCCCTTCAAAGTCTTTCATGTACGCGATACTTTAGAGATGGACACAATTTTCTAGTGGCTCTTAGTAATGAAAAGTTTAAATTCAAGACAAAAATTCAAAGTGGAACCGTAGGCCTACACGAAGAGAGCCTTTAGAACAAATTATCTTGCAGCATCCAAGGTAACGAAAGGAAGGTATAATGAATTCTGTATAAGGAAAATATACCTATTTAAAAACTTTAAGGGATATATAGGAGCGGTTCTTTCTCTCCAGTCCAGTTATTATTTGCACTTTTTATAATGCATGTATTCCTTTTACTTCCTATCAAGAATACTGTATATGGTTAGGCCTTGTATTCCTAAACTGATATATTGTTTTAAACTTTTTCCACAAATTTTCAACTGACTTGGTTATCTCGTCGGCTCTCTATACTTCACGTCGTTTGCGGCCAGAAAAGTGCATCCCAAAAAGTAAGAATTGTATATAAATGTTGCTCTGCTGATCTCGAAGGCGGCTGTTCCTAACTTCATAGATTTTACACCCAAAAAAGATGATTACTGAAAGTAGGCCTTACGTAGTCCTTCAGTACTGCCTTTGCTCCCTCCACTCCATGTCTTTTACAGATTAGGGAAGTGAGTTTCAACGCGAACTCTTTCGTAGTCCTGCGCAGTTGATCTGGCGGGCCAAATTTGCTTCCCTCCACTCCATGTCTTTCATGTGCCAGGTAAGTGTGATGCTCGTAGAAGGAAGGTGCGACCCTGAATCATTACGTACGCTATGCTAGCACCCACTCGACTCAAGTGATGGAGTCGAGAATTACCTTTGTAATGATCGATATCCGCTCGAGTAGAACCAGCAATTTCCCCTCTCAACGCCCTGTCTTGCGCTGTGGTAAGCACGTCGATTGCCTGGTGGCGCGCCCCTTAACAGCTCCTGCTTCTTCGTCAGTTTCCGGGCTGTATATAACTGTAACCTGTCTACTATTGTTTACATATTTCAGCTAAGAATGCACTTACTGAAATCTAAAGCGAATAACCAAACTGCGGATGATTCACCCCAACCCGGTTCGTCTGACAATTATAGACTGGTTCCCATGCTTTCGTGAGCTTCTTTTTCATCTGAAATAATGTGCATCATCACCAGAAGGAACTGACAGTTTAATCAGCCAGTCACACAGGCAATGTAAGTCTCACGTCGCATTCACTTAGCTTGACTTCTGAATAGAGTTGACATACTCAAATGAAGTTTGCACTCAGCATCTCGATCGCCAACACTTATTGCCTCCACTTATAGGTTACCCTACGTGTTCATCAAGCACTGGAACTTTTAATTTTTACAGTATTCTCTTGTTCTAACAAAATGCTTTGCAGAACGTACCACTAATGCATGGTCAAAAGAACAAAAGCTCGGCAATGTGTAATTTCCATCAATTCTTGTATACTGAATAATTTATACAGCGAGTTCACTGCTAAGGTCTAAGAAAACAAACAGTATTCATGTATGGATCGGCATAAAATTAGATAAAGAGGTAGTAAAATTAATCAAATACATTTACTATCAAATGTACTTTTAGATATGTGTAAAATCAAGCTTCAAACATTACGAGTGTTTTATATTATGAAGTCACTATAAGGCATTCTTATCATTAATTAATCTCTGGATCACAGAGGTGTAATATCACTCGAAATGTATTGCAGTCTTTCACTTATTTTATGCTCAAGCAAAGGATAAATATATTATTGTTAAGCCCAAATTCCGATCATTCCTGACTTGCATCACATTTCCAAATGTGCCGAAATAGTATCGGTGTAGTCTCCGCTTTTTGGCGAAAAGCCTAGTTTTCTATTCAGTAAAGTGAACGTGTTTTTTCATTAGATCGAAAATGAAGAAAATCTTATCAATCGTTATAAAAATAACACCACTTGTATTACTAATATACAATCGGGCCAGCGTTTGATTCGTTCATGTAAACATGATGCGCCTTATGTGAAATTTATGATCTGCAAGAGGGATTTATGAATTTATCACTGGTATTTATAGCGGTGAGTCTAGATCCGGTCCAGAAAACAGGAAAGGTTGAGAAATTCGGCCTTAAAACCCCAACAATTATCTTGTTTGACAAATGGTGTATTGATTATACGTGTAGCTCAGCATCACAGGGTGCAGTCGCTCTGCTCTGCTGAACTTGACATATCATGTTCATCCTTTACACTTGGGTGGATAGAACGGTTCTGAGTTAGGCTCGTCTATCCATTGAATGCTACACAGAGACTCGAATACAGACTAGGTCGACAAAATTCTAGCCTACTAAAATATTTATATCTACATAGTTTAATTACACTCGGGTAGAGGTGAGAGTTGATTTAAGCTGGTCTGTAGATAAGTGCTGAATAAATAGATGCAATAGACACGAGCGTCCACATGCTGAATGGCCAAACGTTAGCTAGCGTAAAGATTTACTGTAAGTATTTGAAGATGATGTATTGAGTCTCCCGTCAATAACAAATAGCAAAGAGAGAGAAACATATGTATAGTAGGAGCCAATTAGCATCATCACTGTTGAGTCATGAACAGTAGCGAGCGCAGTTTGAGAAAGAATTGCAAAATTTTTATATTTGAATTTCTACTTCACGAATTTACTTGATACTTGCACTGCACGTAGTTTTAATGATTTCATCACTCACTGCGGTGAAAAGCACTAGTGAGTAAAAACTTTAGATAATTTCAAGATTGATATTGAATTTTTGAGAGCTCAAACGTAGAAAATAGTTTCTGAAAATCAATAAAATGAGAGTTTTATAGTTCATATTGCAACACCTATTGCAAACATTATTATCATGTCTAATTTAAGTTTATTATACAGATTAAAGTCAATTTGTAATGTTGCACTGTTAAAATATCAATTGAAACAAGTATTGTTAAGAGGCCAACTCTAAAAACTTGTGAAGGTCATCAAACGTACTTTGAAGAATTCTTAAGCTGTGTGATAAAAAAATCTTCAAATAAAATTAGCGTTAAAGTAGGTACGTCTCCCGCAGTAATTAAGTCGCCTAAGAGAACGCAGGGTAAATCTCTAATCAATAAGCAAACATCTCTAAAATATTAACGTTTCGGGAACTTCATTCCCATCATCAGAATCGAAAAGGGAACCTAAAAAAAAGAAAAATTTTACTTCAGTAACACAAGCGGAGACAGGAGATGTTATTAGTGGGAGGTGTAAAATGCGAATGACCGGGGAAAGTTTGGAAGGTCCTAACGGCAATGCTTGTACAGTCTTGCGATTTGAAAGTAGCTGTGGGTCATTGTATTGGGGGGGGGGAGAACTGGTACAGTCGAAGGGAGGAGACATTATTCAGCTGTGGACTGTAATGAGAGGTACAGCCGTAGAGTGACTGTATTGAGGCTGGGTTTTGTTTCATAGATGTAAAGAGATTCCAAAGTTGTGAGTTCTATTGGGTTGGAAAAGTCTACGATAGAGAAGTCATTTCTACTAACAGGGTGACTGATTTGTTCTGCATGAAGATGGGGAGCTGAATGGATAGCTTATGAAAGTGGTAAACTTGTTCTATTAAATACACCTAAATGTAATGCTGTCCAGTGCTGCCAATATACGAAGCATAGCAGCTCCTGCAATGAAATTTATAGACAACACTGGACAGAAGAGGTATGGGAGGTTTGTCTTTGAATTTAAAGTAGGATCATTTGGTAAATGTGTCGTTGTAAGAGAACCTGAAGTTTATATGCGGGTAAACTTCGGAGAGAAAAGTTTTCAGAGTGTTGACTGTATCGACGGTAGCTATGCTGTATAGGAAGGGAGTGGAAATATCTAATTTACAAACTGTAGGTTTATTTATACCGGGATCAAATAGTAAGTCCATGATTAGTTAACAGTATGAGATCTAAAAGGTGGTGTCAATAACCGCTATTCTTGAAGAATGCACAAAAAAAAATCGTTCATTTGAGAATGCAAGGTAAGAGGAGGATAAATGACATACCTTAAACAATAGAGTTTGATAGCGTTAATTTTTAAGTGCTCAAAACAGTGGCTAAAGAAGCTAGTTCCAAGACCGGAAAATGTTGATTTCCTGGAGATTCTAGTGGTTAGTGTTGAGCCCTGATTTGCTACTAAGATGTCTGAAAATGCTATTGAATCGTTTGATTGGTTCTCAACAGTTAACTTTATGTTAGGATGCTTACTATTTACATATGATAGAATTAAGTCTGAATCCGCAGGATCTTTCAAGATAAGGAAAGTGTCGTACACATAACGTTCATAGTGTAGGATCCTTTAATGATGGAAGATCGATTTAGTATCTGCGTAGTAAACTCTATGAAATTTGAAGCAGGTTCTGTGGTGGTGAGAGGGATGCGTTCAGCATCGGGTTTAGACCTCTGCTAGAGCTTCTCTATGTTTAGGGGATTTACTTCAAGCGACTGTTCACAAAGAAATGCTGAAACCGTATTATCAGCACTTCGAATTTTTGAGACTCCGCAGTCCGACTTTTATCCAGCAGAGCGCAAAATGTCACACATGCAGCTAATTTGTTAAAGTCAATTTTTGAAGGTGAAAACATCAATATAACGCTTCAGCCTGCTTAGAACTATCGTATGGATGAAATTAAAGAAAAATATTAAACAGTACAGTGTGTGCTTCCCATAATATAATTTTCATGATCAATTCGATGTCAGTAATATCTAAATTAAAGTCCGGCCAACAGTTGAAAAGGGCACTTCCGTTGAGATTTGTCCCACTGCACAGAAAAAAAATCTTTGACTTAATATTATTCGCTTTTCCACATCTCGTCCAAAAATTGACCCGCTGCCACTAATGACAGAGACGTGCTGCGCCATAGAAAGTTCCGTTAATGATGAAGGACGCATTTCCTCACAAACACTCCAGTTGGAGCATTTGAAAGACATTTCCTTTAGCTTACAATCTGGAACAATAGCCTCGAACAAAACCATTGAATGAAAAAACGCAGCCCATGGAAGTGACCCTACGTGGCGGGTGTTGTTTTGGAGTGACACCAGAAAGGCGCCATTGCCCTCGGACACCCATTAGCTGCTCATGCAAACATGACCGATGCCGTCCACGCAGACCTTATCAGGGGAAATCTTTTGAGCAAATGGACGGTCTGTAATTGAAACCAGATGGATGAGTGTTCAAAGAAGCAATCAAGTCCTGTTACAAGATTTGAAATGAAAGACTTTCTGCTTCAATGAAACTATTCAACAGCTATAGTATGATCTACAGTACACACTGTTGGTCTAGCCACATTTGGTCAAACATTTCAATATTTTACGGTCTATTACTGAAGCTTCAAAAAATTGAAAATATATTGCATCAGCGTCAACGATATACAGTTGCGAGCATAATTAGGGGCCAAAAATAAAAAATTTCATATCTCAAAAACTCTAAAAGGTTCAGCGCTGAAATTTTAACACAAAAGAGGTATTGGGATACCTAATAATATGCTAAGAATTTATCACGATCCGAAGAATAAGAAAAAGTTATACATATTTAAATAATAATTATGAATTTAGTGTGAGCAGAATTAAGGGACACTTGACAAAAAACGCAACAAAACAACAAATTTAACAAAAACCTTAATCCTTAATCAATATTTTGTGAACGATCCTTTAGGTTTGATGACTTCAACACATCTTCGAGGGCAAGATTCAATTAAATTGCGGCATCGTTCAATATCAATCTTGCCGCATTCCTCTTGAAGCTTTGTCCACAAATCCTCAGTGTTTGTTGGATTTCGAGCCATGACTTTCTCACCCAAGACTTTCCACAGGTTCTCTATGGGGTTGACGTCAGGACTTTGAGCAGGCCAGTCAAGAGTCTCCAC
>LQNS02278157.1:8426744-8438181 GCA_001587735.2 Parhyale hawaiensis
GGTTTCGTCGTTAGTATCATTCATTTGCCTAGAAATAGAAGAGGCAGTAGCAAAACGGTCCTTTAATGCTGTGCGTTGGATGATCCTATCCAGCCTAGCAGAAGTTTTTCTGGGCCTCCCAGGTTTCCGACCACTCGAAACACGTCCAAGATCTTCATAATCTTTCACAATTCTTCCAACAATACTCTTTGAACGATTTACCTGTTCTGCGATTGCTCTGATGCTGAGATTTTGTTTGTGTAAATTAACAATTTTCATGCCTAAAGATTTATCAACTTTTTCCGGGTAGCCATGCTTGCAGTACTTGCAATGTTTACATATGACGTAGGCAGTCTTCTTCTTCTTCGAAAACGCAAGAAAATGGGGTTACTGAAGATTTAAATTACAATATTTGGAAAGTGTCCCTTAATTCTGCTCACACTAAATTCATAATTATAAGTTAAATATACATAACTTTTTTTCTTATCCTTCGGATCGTAATAAATTCCAAGCATCTTATTAGGTATCCCAATACCTCTTTTGCGTTAAAATTTCAGCGTTGAACCTTTTACAGTTTTTGAGATATGAATTTTTTATTTTTGTTCCTTAATTATGCTCGCAACTGTATAAACTCTATTTTCAAGAGTATCATAATTTTTTTATATTCTTCTGGCCAGATGTATGGGAAAAACCTTCAATTTAATCCTTATACATATTTTTAGGATCCAAGACACAATTTATTGAAGATGCCTCTGTGGCTAGATAATTGTACCCCTATGTGAATGTTAGCTCTGAATTTCGTAATTATGGCAATTTCTGCTAAGTAAAAGCTCTGCGGCTTACTGTATATGAGTTTCCCCAATTCAATTGTGAACTTTTCCTAATGCTCTGTGGTCTAATTATCAGTCTCATTGAACGTGTATGAACGGTTACCTCATTTATTCACGGTTATCCCGAATTTACTGAGAGCTCAAACTGCCTAGCATACGCCAAGCATGTACCCGTGAATTTCTACGGTGAAGTTACCTGTTGGTCCTACCAGGACTCAGAGAATGGAATCTTCAAAGTATTTTCCATTGTCTTTATTGCGCTCTTAGATTTTCCTACGTTCCTGTAAAATTGGTCATTCTTATTAATTTTATCCGTAGAGTCTCACAGTCCACTACTGTGCAGTTTGTACAGAGACTAGTTGCACCTGCAACACAGCTGGACCTTGTGCCACAAGAGACGGAGGGGCACAGAGCCCCCCGGACAGGCTGAGATTGGGCGCGGACACTTAGACGGTAGAGGCCCATTTTTCGCTATGCAGCCAGCTATCATTTCTTCATAACTAGCAATAATAATTGTAATCCTAGTTTCATTTCTCTAACGCAAAAACTGTAAAATGTTATCCATTATCGAGGTACATCAGCTTATGATGGCCGTACTGCTGACACCGAACGTCAGCAAGCCGTCAGCAGGGCGTTTGTGGCCGCGCTCAAGAGTGCCTTTTAAACGTACAAGAAACTAATATACGGTAATTAAATTGACACGGTTTTACTGTGTATTTAATTTTTCAATTTTTATTGATATGTCTGCAAATAGAAAATGTCAAATTATCAGCAATCGAATGTACTTTAAAGTATTAACAGCGACACCAAAAACATTAAGTTCACTCTAATCAAAATATTCATTTTAAATTGCAATAATCTAGCCTCTATTGCTTCATTTTTCAGCTTGAATGTCTCTGATCCTACAGTGCAATACAATCCAAAGACGAAGGAAGAATACTTTCAGCAAGACTAAGTATAGGCCGTAGACCTGAAACCATGCAAGAAGAGAAAGAGAACTAAATTGGTTAGTAGCAGGAGGAGAGACGAAAGAAAAGCACCGTGGGCACGTGTAACAGAAGGGCTGACAAGCTATGGAGAGATCCTGCAGGCGATCCAATATAATTCCAATGAAAGGAACAAATTCAGCTATTTATAGGAAAAACGTCACTCAAGTGAAAAGAAAAGCCCGCACTTCACGATAGCACAATGAACAAATATGAACCACAATCATAAACTATCGAAGAATGATCCTTTGGCAATCTAGCGAAAAGTGCCGAGCTATAACGCAAAGCCAGCAGAGCAACAACGTAATTGAAGCGACCGCTTGCCGCCCCGTCGCCAGGTTTTTTTACTACAGAGTGTCAATCAGAAAGTGACTCTAAGGACCTTTGTGAAATGTAGGCTTCCCATACAATTTAAGTTGGTATGTAAAACATCACTCTATAAACCATTTTCTCCAATCATAGTTTATTACACTGCCATCCGCAAGCAGCGTAAAAAAAATCGGCCAGTCACCCGCATCATATCTAACCTCCCCGCCATTACTGCCCCTTTGATTGCTTTAGTATATTATCTGTAACGCCTAAAAATTTGTGGTTCCTTCTGCTGGCTGCCGACAGCCCCGACGTGTTCATCACAGGTGGGTCAGTTCCGAAACAGCGACCATCGTGTTGGAGGTTGATGAACAAAGCCATTCGTCGTGTCCCGAGTTTTTTTATTTTTTTTTTATTTTCAAGTCTATTGACCAGATGTGGCCTGGCTGTGGGCACCTGAGTTATAAGCTCAAGTCTCACTGCTAACTGGTGTCACGCTCTAAGTAGCTGTAATGGATATCATTAGCGAACCAAATTATATTTCAGAATTTATATCCTAAATACAGAGGCGCAATCCATCATCTTTATAATAGGCTACCGACGGCTCAATTTTTCCAGTTGCTGAATGCACTTTTTTTGTACCTTCTTTGTCCAACCCAGTTTCGGATGGCTCCAGCGCACAAGATGTTACCGGGTTTCATAACCAGGCTGCTTCTTTATACAGCCCTGATCACGCTATACTTTCGGTGAATTCGTCTTTTTATCTAGCTTTCGTTGCAAACTTAATACTTCAGCGAGAAATTACAATTTGGCCCACTACTGTATTAGTGACGACGCAGGATGTGTCTATTATAAATGAGAAAAAAAATTGCACACTTAAAACTGTACCTAGCACGGGGCATAGCTGCAGAGAAATAACGTAACCACTTCAATAGGCCACTTCATACGAAATAAATATACAGCCACGCCTATTTTTAGAATAATGTATTACACTATACTGCATATACGACATTATCACCGTGGGAGGTTTCCAACTGAGTGGAATCAGAGGAAAAGCAATTCGTAAACAGTGAAATTTGAGCTCAAGGTCACGGGACTGTGAAAACTTTAGAAATCGTTTTGAAAAGCTTATTACAAATTGCTCTGGGAATCATACCGAAGCTCTAGTTATGATGCAGTTTCAAACTTTTAAATGTTATTGAGCTCGCGGTGAACATTGAATCAGATTTATAACTAGAGCTCTGTAAGAGTGCTTACTTCCGCCACGCAATGCAATGTTAAAGGAAAGTTCATATTGGTTTTGAAACTAGGATTTCCTATTTATCAGCACCAATATCTGGTTATTTGTTCTATTTAATAGTAATAACAGCTTCAGCAATTCTCTTGAAGATCCATTGATAACTTCTCGAGTTATGTTGCTACAAATATTCTGCAAAACATTCCCAAACACACAAATAGACCAACCAATCATCACCAAAATTTGTTAATTTAGGTTTTACAGCATTTTTAACAATTCCTGTAAATTTCATAACGATATGTTCATAATTTATTGAATTATTTTGCTAACAAATATAGAGTCAAACACGGGATAAACAAACAAACGTACAGACAGAGCACCACAAAAAAATTGGTCAATTACTTTTCATGATATTACCAACTCCTCGTGTAAATTTCATAAAAATTCGTTGATAACTTTTTCAGTTAGGGCCAATAAAAAAAACGGTTGAATGGATCTTCACCAAAAGTTAATCATCTGTAGGTCTAAATATACCTTACAATCTCTGTTAATTTCAGCAAGATCCGTTCATAACTTTTTGAGTTATTTTGGTGACAGACAAACTCGATGAAAACGTAGCCTCCATAGGCGGAGGTAAAAATATGCTGTCATTCAAGTCTTACTGCAGCTTTCTGCTTGTTGGTCCATATGGCGTCGGTTATTGTTACTACAATATCATTGACAATAGATGACGCTACATACAGTCTACGTTTCTGGAATATCTCAGTTTCGGGAAGTTTCAGGAACATTCTCTATTAAAGGAATTTTCATAAATTCGACTTAAACCCAATCTTAGATAATAATCCCAAGATGGCTCAAATCCTCAAAACGTACGCGTTGACTTACCGACCGTAACTCACGTTCTCTGTCAACGGCCGACTACGGCTTTCCCGCGTCCCTGGCTGTGGTACGGAAAACGCGACGAGCTCAGAACGACTAACCATCGACAAGTTCAGTTAAGCTACCATACCTAAATGAGTGACCTCAAAAAAATCTACCTATTTTCTTATTATTATATTTTCTGACAGTGCAGGGATAGTTTAGGTACCAATCTTTCGCTTGCAATAGTTGAACCATATTTTTATCTCCAGTCATGTGTCTCACTTTACTGACTTGTAGAATCAAGAGCGAGAAAGTATCGAAACACTACATGCAGAGTACTGTACGCGCATGAACCTACAGGTTTTATACCCGTGTAGATTGGGATTATTTCAAATGCTTTGTGTTGAAATATATGAAGTAAAGAAGAATGAACAGAAATATCACCGCTGGTAAAATGCAGAAAGGAAAAATATCTTCCACGAAATGAAGTTCGAAGCATTTCCTGCGCCGAGGTTGAAATAGCCATTGTGATTAGTATGTGATTGTAACATAAGAGCATATATATTTTCTTTACTCACAGCAAAGTAAAAATAGCCGATGTGGTTATAATGAACTTCATAACAAGGATAATTGTCTTAATCGCATATGTTTTTTCTTAACCTCTAAGTGCGTCAATATCTTTGCTTACTATTAAAATCTTCATTTTTGCTATTTTCTATCTTCCGTTCTGTTTCTTCTTGGACTTACTTATTTTACTATTTCGTCGAGACAGAACACTTAATAATTCCAAACCTGAACCGCTATCTGGAATCTCTAGAGGTTTTGCATGGAACCTTTAGTTTTCAGGGGGTAATGACGATATGAGCTAAGTTTGAAGGAATGATATAAGAGCAAACTTTTGGAATAGGTATGCGTGGTATTCCACCCACAACAAGAGAACGCGGTTCTGCACTGTGGAATCTGAAATCTTGGGAAAACATCTGGGTTTATTTACACTGGAGCCGATCCGCAAATCCCAATCGTAGTTCGTGCCCATCATTGTTCTGCAGTTCAGGGAGTTACAGGAAAACCTGTGCGCATAATTCATTTACACCCTACAGTACGTGCCTTGTACTTCAGTTGAAAACAGCACTTTTTACGCTAACCGTGACGCTGGCTGCAAAGCAGGCACTCTTTCAAGGCTGAAGATATAATTTAATTGCGCAAACAACAGTTTTTACGCTGGAGCCACACAATACAGTCGCTGGGACAACATGATATGAACACGTGCAACTCGAGTGCCGTTCATGCTACCGTGTCTATGCTAGCGAATTTAACTATGTTGCAGGATAACGAAGGAGTTGCTCATCCTCACTTTCAGTTGCTAGTGCGAATGCAAATGTGGCCTCGGCATTGTTATGCCAGGGACACATATGCATTTCTACGCCCAACTGGTTGCTAGGATGTGCAGCTCGATGCATAGGTATATAAAATCAGTAGCATGGATACCGTGGCATAACTGACGTCCGAGTCTCGCATGCTTACATCAAGTTGTCAGTGTCAATGCCTAGTGTGTCCCCGGCATGAGGTGCACAAATCTGTGAACACATTTTTGAGTCATGTTACTGACAAGCAGTACTGGTGTAAGTTCTACCCTGTACTCTACCGCGTTGAATCAACTCACTGGTCTCTTGTATCGTGCGTCAGGATCTCTTGGATCAGTTTGCTTCATCATCCAATATGAATTAGCAGCATTTAATACTAATACGAATGAAGGAATATTTTAATTTTCACAGAAATTAAAAAAAAAATTACCATCGGGACCCGTGCAAATTCCACTGTTGAATTAAGTCTATGCCATCCAAAATGAACGAGACCACGTCACGCTACCTATTGCAATTTACCCGAGTTTAACCTGACGCAGCTATTCTAACGTAACACATCCCGTCTAAGTTAATACCAGTCATTTAACCCTGACGAATTTTTTCTAACTCAGTAATGTCTGCATGTCTACCCTAACCTAATAATTACATAGTCTACTCTAACATAAGCCGTGGGTAACCCGTGAAAACTCCATGATTAGTTAACGTTCTCACTTTGTTAAATGTAGCAATCCTAAGCTACGCTATTGTAATTCATTTTAGCTTGACCTGACGCAGCTCTTCTAGCCTAACCTCCCCCGTAAATAACCCCAATCAGAGGGCCACGCCGTCAAAAATTAAGACAGTAATTTTGTGATTCGGCTTTTTATTGTTTCGGTTCCTAGTATAGGTTTTCCTGAATAATAGGTATCATCCCTGCAGGCCTGATCTTCTATTAATGAAAAGCAAGTTGTACAGCCATGAGTATTGCAAGAGCAAAATAATTCCCCCTGCAAGATAAGGCGCGAATATCAGCTTGGCATTGGTCAAACGTTGAGCAGTACAAAGTAAATATAGTTCAGTCAAAAGAAATCACCGGAAATGCCCAGGGGTTTCCGTAACCTGGACTGTTGAACCTAAAGCGTCGAAATTAGGCTGTCATGTAAATTTTATATAAAAAAGGGTCAGCTCAGCGTGATATGTGAACTGCTTATAAGAGATTCAGCTCTAGAAAGCATACGTAAAATGGATTACGCACGGAAGGATCGAAAACTCCTACCGAGACTGAGTCTCTCGAACTGCTAAGAAGGAATTCATCGAAAAAATATACGATATAGCGTAAGTCCGGCAGGATCAAAAACTCTATCAAAGATATTGCCTTAGACGAATCCCGTCTAACGAACCAAGGGAACATTTCTTCGTGCCCATCCGATGACGCTGCTATTGATGCAGCTGAAATCTGTTCAAATTCCACTGAACAGAAGCAATGGTCTTCAGTGATATCTGAGACCCGTATCATCCTAATTACCCATATCTAATATTGAAGGAACCTGTGCAAATTCTACACAAAAGAATGATTGTCCTTGAATTATGATGCCCTCGGAACCATTTCATGCATACAATGGTAACAAAATGTCCCAAGTCAGGCAGTGAGTCTTCTACCTAAGAGCTGTGAGGAGAAGTAGCAGCTAGAATTTGAGTTTGACTCCTATATTCTCATGCACCATAGGTATCCTAACTACATATCTGGCTTGCTCTATTAATAACTTCGAGCACCACAAGCAAAGCGAACATAATATGGTGTGAAATAAATGAAAAGCGGTAGATAAGATACGACTGAAAGGGTTTTCATGTCTTTGCCTTAAAAGTGACTGAATTTTTTTCAAGAAGCACAGGTATGGTTGAACTTCGTTCCAGCGAAAATCAATGCTTCTTGCAAGTTGAAGCTGCCGCTGACTAACAGTGAAAAGCGTAACGTGCAGACACAGGGACGTACACACGGACGTACGGAAGGAGCCTCAAAAAGAATTATAATATAGGAAGCGCTATAAGATATGCAACTGTTCAGTGCTACCTGATAGTGATGTAACGGTAGACTAACTATACAGACGACAATATGACTCACTCTGGAGAGATTTTCCCTTGTCTAGCAGGATATCGCTCATCATTTTAATTAGGAGGTGAAACTTGAAAAACACTCTATCTCTACGCCCTGGAAATGTTGAAAACACACCAAATGCCATAGAAATCTCCACCATCTCCTACCTCATCAGACGATGACTCGCTCTTCGTAGCTCAGAATCCCTGGAATTTTGTTCAGATTTCCAGGACTATCCTTTGAGACCGAAAGTCATCAATCAGAGTTGTCGAAGCATAGCTCATAATGATTCTTGTATCTGGCCCCCAGCCCTACACAACATGTCGGTCATAAGTGAAGAGACGAAGATGTACAGTGATTCTGCAGGCCGTGTTGTCGGGCACAGTTGCATGCTGCTGCATCTGCTTTGGTAGAACGATTTATCCTAGCTGCAGTGTTGGCAAAAGATGCCAATTTTTATGAGCTAACTGTGCGTTCTTGGTCAAAATGCAAAGTAAACATCGCATTAACGATCTTCCCTTGTTTTTTTTTTTTTTCACTCGCATGCTCACTTTTACGTCTTCGCTTTTCTCACTTCACTGTATGAAATTAATTGTGAATTTGCCTTTATAGGAGACGTAGACACAAAGATATTATAGATTAAGCCTTGTCTTAAGCGGCCTTTTTTCAGTCACTACCCTGCGAGCCTTTTAAAAGCTTTGCTACCTAAGGTTTTTCAATGCGCAAGACTGGCCACAACTAACCTTCGGCCCAAATAGGTAATAACGATTCATAAGTACACACTAGAAAACTGTGATAGGATCCTTCCTTCCCATACGACTCAGCTGAAAACTCATATATTGCAGTATCTTGTTTAGAGTCGGTATAGTGTGTTGTTCATCTGAGATTCATGTATAACATGCGTGTCTGTAAGCCATTAATTATTAGGCACTGTTTGGGCGTGTTTGATTGGGCGGCGAATTAAACTTGCGAGGTTTCATTTGTCCACAACTTCAGACAGGGGCTTTGGCTTCGACCCGTAGAATTGACGTTCAGGCGTTGACCCTTGCTCAGTTCATTTTGAGACTACCCAAAACTTAGTCCAACACAGTAGAGTTTTTAGTGGCTTAAAGTAAAAGAGTTGCTTCTAGCACCTGCGACACGATTCGAAACGACAAAGCCAATGCTTCTGGCTGAAGATTAGGACACGTCAAGTCTCAAAGGCTTAATTTCAGGTCCCATGCGAACACGCCCCTTCTACAGCTGAATTGAACATATTCTAAGCCAGAGACTACTCAATACCTTGACTGCTCACTGAAATCGGGCCTTTCGCAAGTGGGCCTGGAGGACGATTCACGTGGACGTCGATAAAATTAGTTCTAGTAATCAAAGTGATCTCAAACAAAAATTAATATTTCGTCGAACCATGAGGAATGTGTTGCAAAGCAGGGAATCTAAATTCACAACATAATATCTTGAGCAGGTGATGAAAATCATACTTTCGACCATTTAGAATACTTTAAAAATTCCTCGTACCTTCTATGTATATTAGAATTTCTTCAACGAAATGAGTACATAAATGCTACATATAAAGTACTTTGGTATCACAGACAATTGAGCTTTTTCAACTACAGATTTGAAGCAATAACCACAGAAATTGATGGATGTAAAGCTTTCGGTAGAGCTCATCCCAATAGCCGCAAGAAAAGGGGGTTAAGGAAAACCAGTAATGATGAAAGTATTAAAATCACAGTCATACTACAGAATGAAACAACATTAGTACCCATGGACTAAATATGCATAAAAAAATAATTAACTATGAGATAAAGATACCAAGAGAGCCGCTAAATGATATTAAAATCACATTTGGGTACTAATACAACCCTTCATTAGCTACACATCGAGGCTGTCCGTCATTTCACATTACTGCCTTGGCATATATTTACTACTCCACTTTGTGGTTTCCTGCCTTTCATCACTTCATGGCTGCCTAAGTAGAATCATTTCATGGCTGCTTAAGTTGAATCATTTCATATCTGCTTAACTTAAATGACATCATGGTTTGGTTGTTGCCTATACTACATCACGTCATGGCTGCCTACGTTACATCACTTCATGTCGCATTTCATGATGAAAATCTGGAATAGATTCCTCTTCGACGTTGTTGATGGGGAGACAACTCACGCGTTTAAAAATCGTCTCGACAAACATTAGAAGAGACCCCCTCTACAGTTAAGAGCCCATCTTCTACCTTCAGCCCCAACTAACTTGACGTCTCTAAGCTCCTCACATCTTTACCTATAAATCGTGCTTGCATGATTATTTCTTCAGCTGAAAAAATTTTCCCCCTCTTTTCTTTTTTTTTCCTCAGTCATCTATATGATACTGACAATGGCATTGCCTCATAGAGGTGGCTCTCTGGGAATGGGCCTGCTGGTCCGTCTACTGCCGCCTATATAATCTAATGGATGACTATGTTATATCACTTTATAGTTGCGGGAGTTAAATCACTTCATGGGGGCCTACATAACAGTAAGTAATGGCTGCCAATGCTGTATCACTTCACAGCTGCCAACGCTATATCACTTCACGACTGCTAATACCATATCACTTCTCGGCTGCCAATGCTAGATCACTCCAAAGCTGCCAATGCTAGTTTACTTTACGGCTGCGAGTGCTAGCTGTATCCCTTCAGGGCTGAAAATGCCACATGGCTTCCCGGCTGCCAATCCTAGAACACTTCACGGCTGCCAATGCTATTTCATTTCACAGTTGCCAATGCTACATCACTTCTTGGATACTTGGGCTACATCACTTCATAGCTGCTAGTTGCTCCAACTCACCCTTCAGTTCTGCAGTCTGTTCTGATTCTCTTGCTTAACTCGTGTACCCAATAATATTAATTAACTTCATTAGCTCTTTATTTGGCATTTCATAACGAATCAAGCAAACCACGAATTTGAGAATTCTTTGTTTTACAACTTGAGACCGTTTATTTCAATAACTATTGCGAAATCATTCTACTTTAGTGCAAAAGCAAAGGATGTCATAAACAGTTGAGTTACGATATTACACTACAAGCTCTAATATTCTTGTGAACTTGGTATGTATACAAGTGTTAGAAGTATGTACAGGTTTGTTAATCATTACTGAATGTGAATTAAGAAGTAAAATATCCTAACAACGTATGAAAAGTATTGGCACGACATATAAAAACATATAAAAATGCGTCTGCAACACTGCACAGTCAGTCTCACTTGCGAGAAGTGATATCTCCTTTACCGCCAAGTGGCTACTCAATGTCCCTGTACTCTGCGTCTAACATAACCGATCATCTTCGCTACCAACGTACGATTGATTGAGTGGTCAAAATCATTTTGCACTAAGCCCGCTCGACTTGACTTGTCCGGAACTGCTGACAGGAATTTGGAAAGGGTGTTCCGTAAACACCTAGAGCACCATCTAGAGAGTAATGAACTACTCACATCAAAACAACACGGTTTTCGACATGAACGTTCCACTACTTCACAATTGTTGAAGCATTATGACTCCATCGTAGAAACATTGTGCCAAGGAAAGAATGTGGACGTAATCTATTTAGATTTTGCTAAAGCTTTTGACAAAGTTGACCACGGAATCCTATTGTTGAAACTTTCCCGCATTGGTATCCGTGGAAAATGACTTCGGTGGCTTGAAGCATTCCTGTCAAATAGAACGCAAAGTGTAATTGTCAACAACAAAGTGTTATCCAGACAGCCGGTACTCAGTGGAGTACCACAAGGCACCGTGCTTGGACCTGTTCTCTTCCTCATCATGAT
>LQNS02278157.1:8439117-8471070 GCA_001587735.2 Parhyale hawaiensis
CTGCTGGCTCTCTCTTTGGTTTCAAACTGCGGCACCACAGAAGACACCCAGCAGAGTGACTCCACACACGTAAGGTGATGTGAGAAACGTCACCTGGACTTCTTCCGAAGACTCTCAAGGTAAGGTAGGAGCTTTGACTTTGTCAATCTAAAACGTATTGCAGATGTTGAAGCACTCAGATTATGTTGAGTAAGCTGAAAACTCTATTTTACGGAGTAAGACTGAGTTCTTGAAAATTTCACTGGTTCTCGATTAAGGATCAACGCTTGAAACTTGAATCAACGGGTCGAAGCCAGCGTACGTGTATGAAGTTTAGAATAAGTTAAGTCTCCAAGGTTTAACTTCCCTGCCCAATCGAACACGCTGTAACATAACGTACTCTAACCTAACATAACTTACTCTAACCTAATCTAACATACTTTGTGAGGAGGGCCACATGCAATAGCGGACCCTTTATTCTACCGGCTGGAAAGGTCGCTGGGCCACTGACCGTAAAACCTACATGAAATGGGACAGGACCACAGCGCTTAGAGGCTCCAAAAAAGGGCATTAGTTAGAGCGTGCATAGTTAGAAACAACTAATTACTATCATAATGCCGCACCCAGCTCTAGTTACGAGAGAGAGCAATGGCCGCACTATCTGCCATCTTTACCACTAAATTCCTGTTAAGTTATGAACTGCTTAGTTTGAAAGCTGAGAGCTCATACTGTACTCAAATATAACTCAGCGCGTCGATCGTGTCATGTACTTTATTTTGGTAGAAAAATATAGATTATTTGTGCCTTTGTGCCTACTTCACTAGACACATCAAGTCAGTCTTTGTTGACTACAATAACTCAACAAGAATTTCACAAGAACAGAGAGCTTGTTCTAGGGCGTACCCATTATTTTAATGCAGAGCGGAATCTGTTTGCATTGGGAGCTGTACCGTGACACACACAGTGCCATGTGCGTTGCCTTTCACGCCCGTCATTAACTTACAGTATAGCATTGTTTGCTATATGAGCAGTTATATTTTTTTGTTTTAGTAGTGCGAGACCGTCCTAGTCTCATTCGTGAGTTTACTGTTTGTTTATGCATCAGATAACTTACAAAAATGCATCAATTCGTTGCTCTGTTGAAAAAAGAGTAACCTCTGCCAATTTAAAATTTCGTTACTTAATTTTATCCTAAAGATGGCCCAAGAATACTTTGTAAACTTGAAAATGGGAAGAATTGTCAGATTATCATAAAATAACTCTACATAGCACAAGTTTCATAATTACACTGAATTTTTAAAATCTGATTATTCAAACTTATTATAAGTTTTAATGTAAATTTACTAAATTTCTCTTCCCTCCTAGCGATTTGCAAGCCGTTGTCTAGTTGGAGTTAGTGAGGTCAGTTATTTTATAAAAAGAGCCTTTCTTATAATGTGAAGGTAATCAGTAATATCAATTTCATCGGGAAGATAAGCTTCTTCTTTATCTATCATGCAAAGGGAGTTATAAAATGATATGATGACAGCCCCTGTACGATGTAGACAAAGAGAATGCCTGCCTATCATTTTCTGCCATCCGTTAGTTGATTAAGTTAAAGAAAAATTTCATTTTGTTTATTTTACACTCAAACCAAAGCAGCACTCCTGCAGAGCCTCCCATGTCACTGTGGCAAGCTTCGACCCATGATTTTTTTTTTTTTCGTCTAACTACCTGCCTGCCGTCGGGAAACATCACCTAATTAAAGTCCTAATGATCAATCCATTTCCCATTAATGGCACATTTCAGGGTGGACTTTGGTCCCTAATTGGTGGATGGAGGGCGGATGTTTTACACACTCTCTAACAGTTCTCGTTTTAGGCTTCGCGCATGTCTGTCAATTCTGTGGAAATATTTAACTCACAATTCCTAAATTTAGTAGAAACGACGTACAGTTATAACGATGAATGTTTTATCAGGTACACAGAATAGTGAAGGTTTACACATTCTCAAGAAGTTTTCATTTGCGGCGGCAGGGATATTCTGACGTCTGAGCGATTATTGAAGTCAAATTTCTATACTTAGTGGAAACGATGTACATTGTACAGTTAAATAGATCAGCTACACAAAAAAGTGAGGTTTTGCTCACAATTTCTAGTGGCCTTCTCATGTGGGAGCTAGACGGATGTTTGTCAAGTCAGTAGGATTACTGAAAATGAAATTTTTAGCTTCAGATGGAACGACAGAGAGTTAAGGAAATCAGGTTTAGATCAGCTGTATAAATTTTGAGGTATATCAGTTCTTGTTTGTTACTTCGAGTACCGAGACAAAGAAAAAGGTCAGTCTAAGAATTTGGCTAAGTTGCCTGTGCGAGCGAAAAAAAAGTCATTTACTCTTGCAGAAATTATTTGCAGAAAAGTTTGTGTGGAGTAGTCTTTCCAATGCCCTTCTTAGTCTAAAAATGTTAAGCAAACAGACGACGTTATCTAATCTGATGTTTCTTTGTTACATGTTGGTTGTTCGCTTTACAAATTCTCCAACGCATCAAGTATCGTACCCTAATAAAAATCGGTGCCTTTTATACAGCCTATGCCGCTCTAGATGCAAGTAAGCCGTAGCAAGGTGGTAAAAAAGAGCCAATTTTCGAATCTATCTATCCGTTTGTTTTATATATTGACAACTGCGGCACAGCAGGTCCCCAACACTCCTCACTCCAACCAGTCTCAGTTGCGTTACTCGTATCGAACCTACTTGGTACTTATGTTTGCGGCCTATAAAAGGTAAGGTCCACTTGACCGCAGCGCCTACTGAAAAAACCATAAGCACTCGTTGGGGCTGCGGATATAGGCCAACAGGCCTCAGAGGAGTGCTCGGCTGCAGTTGACTACGGATCGTCAAGAACTATAAGGAGCCAGCGACGGAAGGTTCTAGGGCAACGACCCGTGCCTCCTTCCCTGCCCATATCTTGGAAAGTAAGTTCCTTCACTGCAGCTGGGTAGATACCTATGAAATGATGAGTCAGAGCAGGCGCTGCAGGAGCTCGATTGCCTGGGTTAACACTGTAACGTTCAGAGTCATGAGTTCAGCCCCCTAGGCTGGTGCTACCGCTGGCATAAACCTGTGCTGCAATTTAGTGCCATATGCCGACTTGTGAATGACGGAACCGGCTTTAAGCTGAGTTAAGCATGCTCAGTGATTATCCGCACGTAAATCATATAGAATACATACTATAGTTCCTTCCCCTTTTTTTGGGGGGGCCCCATACGTACTGTGCTACTCAGCGATTGAATGGGTTGTGCCTGCCGAATTAACGCAAAAATATCTAGCTCTCTTATAGTTTCACCTAACTCCAATTTGAAAAGATATCCAAATCCCTACAATACAATGATTCCTACGTCAACTGCCGAGATGGGTAACATTTGGTAGATACAGTTATGGCTGCACGGTTGCGACAAAGCCCTCAAACGCTGAGTAGCACGTATGGGGACCAAAAGATTGCCGTGTGACACCGACTTAAAACAGCAAATGCTGTAGAAAATACATCATATTTATTTCTCTTCAAAAAAAAACGTTAATTTTTTTTCAACTTCCCACACTAGTCTTGGACGTCTGTATAGAATTAGAAAATTTACGCACGCTTGATTCTTATGCTCTAAAAATAACTGCGCAAAGTTTTTTTTAAAGCTTCAGGATGCTCTTTTTTTGTACCTCGTTCGTTTTGAAGGTGTCAACGTCGAGACTAATTTCAAAATACTTAAGTTGGTCTAAGTCCATGCAGTTAGTTACTTTTCTGATCACTCTATTGTTATATGAGCTAATTGAATTTTACATCTATTTAGCGCTTAGAGAACTTTGTACTGTTTTTTTGGAGGGTGGGGGGGGGGGTTAGTGAATTTTGTGTTGTGTTTTTGCTGTGCTTGGCTATAAGTTTGTAATAGTTTTCTCTGTTCAGTAAATTTCATTGTAGTTTTCTGCATTTACTGCATTTTGTATTAGTTTCATGTGTTTAGTGAATAGCGATGTTGTTTACTCTCTCTGGTGGATTTCATTATAGTATCTTGGTTTAGTGAAGTTTGGCTGGAGTTCTCAGTGTTTAATTAAGGCGCCTTCGACTGAGCCTTAAGCCTACTTATCCAAGCTTCACACAAACAGTGCTGGCTTGACTTTTTAAATTACGTTTCTGGTATTGACCCTTAATCGAATACGCTGAAAAGTTCAGACATTCAAAGTTGCTCCCTAAAATAAAACTTTCGGTCGGCTCGACGTAATAAGGTTGCTTGGTATAGGCCTACTGATAATATGATTCAAGCTGGCAAAGCTACAGCTCCTACCTAAAATTAAAAAAAAAACTAAGCCTCGAAAGTATAATTTCCGAGCCCAATCGAACGTGCTCTTGCACTTGAAAAACGGATTTAAAATTGCAAAACAAATACTTCCGTCTGAAATTTCGGACGGGAGCTTGGGTTTTTTTCAGCTTTCTACCTCACTGAAAGTGTCAGAAGCAACTGGAAGACGTTGGGCCTGCTTAGTACTCCAATTAGAGAAGAAAGATTGAGTTTCTGGAAGTCTCAAAGACAGTGTCTAGAACTCAATTCAACGGGTCGAAACTGAGGCACCTGGTTGAAGTTTCGGGCAAACAAAGCCTCAAAGGGTAACTTCGGTGCCCAATCGAACACGTCCTTGATTTCGTTGGTGTTTTCGGTGTTAGCAAATTTCACTGTAGCTTTTTGTGTTTCGTGGATTAATCGTTGTATCTTTCTGTGCTCGGTAGATTTCGTTGTAGTTTTCTGTGTCTGGCGTCCTTCCTTGTAGTTTCTGTTATCAGTAGCTTTGATTGCAGTTTTCTGGGCTTTGTAAACGTAGTAGAAGTTTCTATCTTAAGCGGAATTCATTGTAGTTTTCTGAGGTAAGCGAATGCCGTTGGAATTTCTGTTTCTAGTGAATTCCCCGTCATTGTGAGCGCTTAATGAATTTCGTTACAGTTCCGTACGTGCGCTTAGTGGCTTTTATTGACAAATTTCGGTGCCCCTTCCACTTATCTTCTCTTCGTGTGAATCTAAAAACATAATCATAATTGCACAGCATGTATCTGCGGACTTTGTGCTTTTAATGCATATTTAAGCCCAAATTATTCTAAACTTTAAGTATAGGTAGGTACGCTCACAATTGTTAAACTGTAGAAAATTTTGAAGTCAAAGGCGTTTTCGATTCACCATTCCAGCAAATCTTCGCTCGAGTTTGCTTTGCATGATCACTGGAACATTGAATCGATAAGGTTAGAAAATTTTTATTATGAATCGAATGCAGATTGCACTTGTAAATTTTGCAGCAATGTAAAGCAATTTCAGTTTTTCTCTCTACTTTTAATCTAAATTTTGATTAACATATGACTGCTTAAAAGCGAGACTAAATCGATCATAAAGGAGATAATCTGGAATCGGATTGCAAGTCGAGGCGGAAAATCGGAGATGGTAAAAGAAGTTAAATGCTTGCAGTAACTTCAACACGGAGTAAGAAGTAATCCATCTCACTCATGACACGATGCGATTATTCTCATCACCGAACAAAACCATGCACATACCTGGCTATATAAATTGTTCCGTATATGCTTAGAATACATGAGTTTTCCCGGAAAGCATCATACTTTACCAACCAACCTTAGAATTGCTTCGCATGAGGTTTAGGTGACGTTTTGTATTCCATCCAACTTGTGCAGATGTGATGTTGCCTACCGTGACCAGTGGGAGGTTCAATAAAATGTTTAATTAGGTGCTCATCGCAGCATTGCATGGTAGGTACGCTAAGTAAAGTAACTTATTTTACGATCAAGCGGAGGTGATATCGCAGTATTGATAGCAGCGACTGATCTCCAGGTTGGACGTAACCTCTTACAGCTGATCTGTCTGGCACTTTCGAAAGTATTTCTGAACTGTCCAGCTTCAATGCTATTGGCGTTTGGAATTCGACGAGCGTGATGAACAGATTTTGGAAAGTGTTATGGGTTATTAGGTATATGTGAGCTCATCATAACCCGTTTTTCGTTCTGCGCACCAGGGTTACGCTTCATGGTCGAAAAGTTCAGGGAGAAATGCAGGACATACCTTGGAAGATTTTGTAATATTGGATCATAAGGAATTGCTAATTTAAAAACACTAACATACATTTGCAGCAATGAACACAGTGTAGCAGACTTATGAGCTAGCTGTATCGTCACCTACTTATGTTGCTGGTATTACTGATAACCTGAAGACCAGTGTACAGGCACATGCACAACGATCCTCTTGCAGTCTCTGAGTGTAGTTCTTAGCATCTTTACAGAGTAATTATATATCTATTTATTTATTTTTACCTCCGCCAAGGAGGTTATGTTTTCGTCGTGTTTGTCTGTCTGTCTGTCACCAGAATAACTCAAAAGTTATGAACCGATTTGGATAAAATTTACAGGAATTGTTAGGTATGTTAGGAGGAACAGATGATTAACTTTTGGTGAAGATATGTCCATCCGTTTGTTTGTTTGTTTGTCTGCGTCATTTTTCTCGATGCCATAACTTAAAAAGTTATGAATGGATTTTGATGAAATTAACATGAGTTGTTAGGTATATCACAAAGAGTAGATTACCAAATTTTGGTAAAGGTCCGTTTTTTAGTTCGTTCGTTTGTCACTGTTTTTAATTTTATGCTTTTTAGCACAATAATTCAAAAAATAATGAATGGATCTTTATGAAATTTATAGGAGTTGTTAGTAATGGTAAAAGACATGAATGATCAAATTTTGGTGCAGATCGGTTGGTTCGTTTGTATCTTTGACTCATATTTGTCATAACGTTTGTTAACAATATAACTCAAAAAGTTACTAACGGAACTTCAAAAAATTTGAACAAGCTGTTATTAATATAAAATGGCACAAATGATTAAATTTTGGAGTTTATGCAAAGAAAATTATGGTTTCGGAGCCAATTTGAATTTTTGCTACCGTTGGGTCACTTGGCGGAGGTATGCGCTCTCGGAGTGCTCTAGTTTGTTTTATTTTCGTCAGATCGTATTTGCATACGTTTCACAGTAAATGCGTACCGACTTTTTGCGTTATTTGCTCGATCAAAATAATAGTAGATAACGTTTTCACTTAGTTTTTTTTTTTTTTTGTTTTCGTATGTGAGACATCCAGGTGGAATCTTTATAATATAGTTTCAGGCCTCGCCCTTAGAAATACTGATATTTAAAAATATTAACAATTTGTGTTGTGCTAGTGGTGCATAAGACCTGAAACTCATCTTATTTTAAACACTCTGATATTCTTTTATTTAAAAAGCACCAATGTTCGTTTTGGTTCGTACTTTCCGTTTCTATTACAAGTGAAGAGCAGTCATTTTCATTTTATTAAATATTTTATTAGCCAATGTACAACATATAAAAATAATGTATTTGTATTCATTCATTTTTTAGACGAGACTTGAGTTCTTCGAGCTCGGTTCCGTTGCTGCTTCTTTTACTTTTTATTGGCAATGAATTTGCAATGCTTTTATTGCTTTGTTAATTATTTTCTGACATTGGTAAGCAGTAGTTTGCTTTGATTTCCCTAAACCATTTTGATTTTTTATTATCTAAACATGGAAGGAAAAAATTCTTGTTTATCCGAGAAGCCAGAAAAGGGGTCTAAATGCAGCCTAGAATGTAAAACCGCTGTAATATCGCTTTTGTTTTTGTGACCTGTAAATAAGATACGTACTATACGATGTGTACAGTGTAGTGTTTCAATGAGTTTCACGTGATGCTTTCATGTGGACCTGAAGGGGTCTACTCAGATTATAGAAAACTTTTTCATATGTGGATCGATTGTTCTGATATTTGTACAGCTTAAGTAAATTTGAAAATAGACACATTTCGCCTAAGTAACATTGTCGATTTTGGCCTTAAATATCGAAAAAAAAAGTTTTTTACAAACATTTTAAAGGAATAGAAGTCTATGAGTTTCTCTGCTAGAACAAAAAACTAAGACAGTTCTGGAATCCTTGTGGCATTCCTAACAAAGTTGCAGAGCCGGATTTTCCATTTCCAGTTTCGTTTTTTTCTGATATGCCATTTTGATCACGAACTACATATAAAAAATTGAATTTTCAGTGTTGAACTGTAATAAATAGAAAATGAGGGCAAAAATTGAAAATATCTCTCTATTAGTTTGTCACGAATCTTTCAAGAATTCCAAAAATGTCTTTCGTTCTCTTTTTTTTGCATGAAAACTCATTGACTTCTCTTCATTTGTAGGAAAAAAACAAGTTGTAGGAGAAATAAATCGTTATTTTGACCCACCTCAGTCCCCCTTTTGGGCCTCTTTTTGGGGGTTTTTAGTGCCCGTAGCCCCCCAAAAATTTAGGAAATAAAGTCTATCGTCAAATTTATTTTTTGCGACAAAAAATCATAATTTTTACTCCCCCTATCCGATTTTGGGCGACTTTTTGGAGGTTATAGTGCTCGTCGCCCCATAAAAATTTAGGACACAACGGCTCACCACCTGAGGATCCTCGTTCAGCAAAAAATATATATAATTTTGACCATAATCGGTGGGTTGACCCTCTTAATATAGGGTATTATTATTATTATCATTGTTAGGGTAACGTTCGGGTAGCACGAGGTACTCTTCATTTTTCACATCGCTTTTCGCCGTCTTTATTTACATTTTGGCACGGGTGAGGAGTAGTTTATTTAAGCTTCCTTGCATCATTCTTCGAATCGACTTTTCAAGAGTTAGCGGCTATTAGCCAAGAGGGGAAGTGATAAGCAGCAATCTTAATGCACCCTTTTGTCACTTTTTGGAGTGTCCGAGATAATTACTTAATGGTTTTGTGTGGGTGTGATGCGGTGACGATAGGCAACTCTAGGATAACCCTTCGACACACGGCCTGATCGATTGCCGTCACAATCCAAGCGAACGATAGGATTGTTATCAGTAGTCATGGCGGCGAAAGAGATTAATAGGGCGCGTGTGGTGCAGGTTTTGGTCGCTTTAATTGCGCACTGTGGTATTGAAACATGCCTCTATTTTCCAGCCAGGCCTAACTTCCCAATGCTTCAGTCCAGCGACTCGGCTGGCCCTAATGTAAGCGTTTACGTTACGATAATTGGAAGGCAATTTTAACTAGCACAGCAGCCATTAAATTTTTCTTCACCTATACTCTGTCCATTTTATCTAGGCAGTTCGGTCCTAGTCAAATTCCTCTATTGCGTTGCCAATTCTATGGGTATTTCTGAGATTTCTCTATCTACAGGTAGCGGGGGCCTAAGATATGGGCCGAACAAAATTTCAGAAATACCCATAACATTGGCAACACTTTAGAGGAATTTGGCCCCGACTGAACTGCCTTGATAAAATGGACAGAGTATATAGTAGAGTCCACTTTTGAGAAATTACTGAACTCGACAAAATTACGCTCCATATAGTGGTGGGCTCCATCCGCAATAATGTCATAATTTCTTCTCTAAAATTCAATGTATAATTCGGGTTAGTGCGCTATTCATAAATGTATAGAATGGCTTCCCTGACAATGATAGCAAGACTGGTAAGTCTGTCATATAAATTCAAGCGAATTTTTAAAAGAGTAACTACACTTGTCAGAACAGTATTGGAGGGCTGCATTAACAAGTGCAGCAGTAGTATAAATTTTTGCCCGAGAGTTAGTGCATTTTATCGTCACACAACTAGCGGTTACTAGCTGATATGTAGTTGCGAGCAGCAGTACTACTTAATATATATGTATTTTTGTTCAGCGCTTCAACTATTCACTGGTTCTCTATTATTTCTGCTACAGAATAAGGAGCATCAGTGACAAACTCCACTCTTCGATACATATTTACAGCAGAATACTTAGAATAGTTTGACCGACAGATGGTGTAGAGCACCATACATAATTCTGGCTCTGTAACATTCAGCCAGTCGCTTGTGCCGACGAGTGCCTATCATTGAAGACTTTTACTAAATTATTTAATGATCGAAAAATTTTGAATTCATTGCTGCTTGACAAACGACTCCATTGATCAGCAGGCTGCCATTCAACTCGAAAAGAGGCATTTTCGATTTGTCCATTTCAATCAGAACTAGAGCACTCTCAGAGCGCCTTCCTCCGCCAAGCAAGGCAAACGTAATTAAAAATCCAATTTGGTTCTGAAACTATGATTTCCTTTGTATCAACACCAAAATCAAATCATTTGTTTCTTCAACGGTAATAACAGCATCTGTAACTTTGTTGAAGATCCGTACATAACTTCTCGAGTTACGCTGCTAACAAACAGTTTAACAAACAATAGTCGAACACACAAACAGACCAACCGCCCATCACCAAAATTTAATCATTTATGTATATCAACATTACTAACAATTCATGTATATTTCATAGAGGTCTGGTCTTAACTTTTGAGTTATTTTGCTAACAATCATAAAATAAAACACAGAGACCAACAAACAAACGAATGGACGGATCGTCTAGAAAATTTGTTCATATTCTCTTCGTAATATACCTATCAGCCCATAGAAGTTCCATAAAAATCTGTCCATAACTTTTTCTATTACGGCATTAATAAAAATGAGTCAGACAAGCAAACAGCCGGATGAACGAATCTTCACCACAAGTTAATCATCTGCTCCTCCTAATATACCGAACAATCCCTGTAAATTTTGTTTTGAAACCGTCCATAACTTTTTGGGTTGTTTTGGGGACAGACAGACAAACTAACTCGACGAACACATAACCTCCTTTGCGGAGGAAATTATCTTATCAGCTTAATTAAGCATAACATTTCTTGTCAACCAATCTTAAGCTTTGCAATCGGCACTTGGATCTTGTTTGAAGCATCAAACCAGGGCTAGTTGCCCTTGAGAATTCTTTCGAAATTCAAATCTGTACACACAGAGAACAGTTTGGTTATATTCACCAAAATTTGGTTGATTTAACCTAGCTATTTGGTCAGCTATAAGCCAACCAAATTTTTGGTGAAAATGAGCAATTTTTTGGTTAAAGAATTTAAAAGTATTTACGAATTTGTAGTAAAAATTACGAAAAAGAGTTTCGTAATTTTAACCAAGTTCCTAAATTTGTTTGTATTTAGCAAAATCTAGTAACAGTTACCATTCTATTCAATACATGTACCAAGTTTTGTCATAATAACCATGAATATCAATGTATTTTTAACCAAAAAAAGAAGTAACTACAACAAAGCCCTTTTCCCCATATGTTGAGAATTACCAAAATATTTAGTGGTTCCAAACAAAATGCCGTAACTAAAAAAAATTAGTCAATATTACTACCCTGTTCACTGTGTGTATGAAGCTCAGCCTAGTGGAACACGCACGAGTTTCGGTTGTCTCATGAGCAATCAGTTAGCAATTAACACCTGATGCTCGTTGCAAGGTGGAGAATCAACGTCCTAAGGGTGACATTCGGCACAAGTTAAAGCTGATCGGAAAATTTCTGACATTTTCCAAGGACAGTTCCCTATACCACGCGCCCGTGCTTCAGTTAAGGACTGTGAGTATGGAATCTATTGTTGAGTATGGAATCTATTGTTATCTACATAGGGCTGTCTGGAACCTTGGGTGGCGTGAATTGATTTGGATTAGCTAGTGACCGGACGGAATTTTAGTCAATGTTAAAGCTATAACTGCTACTGGAAAAATTGTTAGTTTACGAGTTTTTGTCCTGCGGTTTAAGATACAAAGTATATCATATATACGTCAGTAATTGCAGTTTTATGCAGCATAATCAGCCCATCCATTCAACTGCTGATGATTTATGTCCATAACAGTTTACAGTGTGCATGAATTCCCTCTCTAGATAATCTAAGTCAACTTGGCCCACATAATATCGGTTCAATGGAATTTCATCATCCTCATTTTTTTCCTTTCCGGTCATCCCAAGCATCAGCCATTAATTATCGATGGGAGGGAGCGGCCAAGTTTTGCTCATCGGCTCATCGATGCGATGTAGTCGGTACAAAACTGCTCATTAGCAGAGAGAGACACTTACGGCGGCTGCGTGTACCTCTCATCAGTTAATGTAGTCGTAAATCCCTGCTCGGTTTATGGTATAACGCGTTCTCGACGTCCAGAGCGCGCGAAGTGCTTCTTCTCCTTTAAGATAACCAAGCGAAGGACGACTTCCCATGGAGGTGTCAGGGCTTCGCTATATTTTCCTCTATGAAAGCAATAAAGATAGGGCAATATCAGAGTAACTAGGGAGAACATGCCGCTGAAGGGCTTCGCGCATCGTGTGAAACTGAGCGTTTCAGCAACCGTCACTTCGTCCAGCCGTAGAACGACACAACCCCTGGGCTTCTGCTATTAAACGAGGATTGATTTCCACGCCTAGTGCGAAATCAGATACAAAATAAACGCATACTTTTCGAGGTGGTCTTTTTGCTCTGGTTAAAGGGGTTGAAAAGTAAGAGAGGGAGGAGAGAGAATGTGCAAATAAATGTATGGAAGTCGGCATCTTGTGAATAGCTAAGAAGCAAAATTAAATGTTTACGAGTTTTTTTTTTTTGGTGCAAGTAGAAATTCTTGAAGTGAATTTAATTAAAATTATTTAAGAAATGCCAGAGACATACAAGCAAAGTACATGACTATGTAAATAAAAAAAAGACAGCATTATATACGGTAACTCATAACCTAGAAAAGGCAGTTATTTTAGAATCGCTTTCACAGCACCTGCTCATATGTTAAATATGTGAATTATAGAGTGCAAAAACATAGTAAATCTACAATAGTCGTGCACTAAGGCAGAAATATGAAATTATCCGTATCGTTGGTGGTGGAAATGGGTATGTGGATGTACAGTATAGTTATAGTTTTGCAGCGTGTACGCAGCACAATTACTGGCAGTAATATTAGAATATTAGCTACAACAGGTCATCATCAATGTATTCTACTCTGATGCCAATAACGAGAGGTCGGCGGCAACATTAAAATACTACTTGCGAGAGAGGGTCATAGATTATATTAATGTATTCCAATCTTAGGCAATAATCAGGAACGTCCGCGTTACCTCGACAGGACGCGACACCCTAGTCATCTCCAGCACAAGTATACGCACGCGCTCTGCTCATTGTTTCAAATTATCCGTCAACATTTGCATATTTTGCACTTGGGCGCGCATTACCATAATGGATAAGGAGTTATTATGGCAAATGAGTGTCCCACAATGACACATCTCGACTGGGGGACTTCTCAACGATGTCAAAGGCACCGGAAATTCTCTATCGGTAATTGCACACCATAACTTTGCTTGAAAACTCATTAAATTCTGACAGCATTTCCATTTGTTATAGAGTTGTATCACTTAATTGCCGGTTCGAAACATTCATTGCCCATTTGTTTCCAGCGACAGAGTCATTACCTTCTGCCGGCCCGCAGAGGTGAGAACTTCCACAATTTGCTCCCTTTAGACATCCTAGCCAGGAGCACTTGCTGCGTAGTCGCTATATCATTTGCTGTTAGTTACTTTTTTTCATTCATCAAGTGGCGATAATGTATGACATTCTCTGTAAACTAGTGTTCAAATCTTGCCGTAAGTATGTTTTTAGGCTGCTGCATAAAATGAGAAAAACATATTAGGTTAATGACTCATAAAAGCTGCTTTTGCACTGTAAGACATTAAACGCACTCTGCATTTCAATGTTATTGAACATGCAATACCCGTAATTACGGCGATAATGAAATTATAATAACATTAGTGATACTTTCTTGAGATGGCATTGTATCAAATACTCAAGAAAACGATGAGAAGCGCAAAGTAGAAATTTAGTTATCCACGACGTACTTATCGCTATCCTCACTCAGGTTGGAGTCGACGTAGCGGACAATGTTGCAAAATTTAAGGAACATTTGCTTGTTTGAAAATTGTATTTATAGCTTTAGTTAATTCGGTATTACAGCTACATATTACTGTGTTGACCTGCCAAAATTTCTGCAAAATCCTTATGTTTTCAATTTCCACCATCTTCGACCCTCCCACCTGAAGAGCTGAGGACAGAGAAACGCATATCGTGGGTAACTAAATTTCCACTTTGTGATTTTCATCGTATTCTTTAATATTGGTAATAATAATAGATCACGATGGTTATCAAGTGAATGAAAGTACAGCGTGGTTTGAAGAAGCAGCCATACGAAAGTTGACTCTTTTGCCTATCTACATATAAGACTAACGCGTGCGTGTATATATTATTTAAGTACATGGACTGAAACTAAAAAAGACTTTGAAACGGATTTAGAATCAAGGATCAACTTGTAGTGTGTTAGCCTTATCGGCATGGACGGATCAATGAACGAGCACTGGCGAATGAAGCAAACAATAATCATTTTATTCTGCAACATTCTGAGTATTTTTCGCAAATAAGCAATATCAGTCCCTTATACAATATTTTTTAATGGTAAATTTTGAGAAGAGAAATAGATCTTTAAAATAACATGGTAGTTTATTGAATTGCTTGCCTTTATTACAGTGGTTTTTCGTGTTAAGAGAGTTTTTTAATTAACAGTTATGTATTTTCGACCATAAGCATGCGCAGTATTGATGAAAAAGCTGTTACTTTAAAAGCATACTTTGTGCTACAATACTTTAACACCAAGATAAGCGGCTTCGCTGAGTACAGAAGTAGAAGTGTTGCGAATTGACATCACCATAAGTATTTGAACTATAAAGAAATGTTTCTGGGTTGGAATATTAAACAAGATAGGGTAGCAAAAACTATACTTATAAGGAAACATGAGCGCTAAAAAGAGCTCCATGGACTGAGGAGTCAGAAATAAAATAAGATCAAAATTAACTGCATGCTGACACGTACGGGAAGATGCTAACACCATCATTGACGCTACACCAGTTTTTTCACACTGTTTTAAGGCGTCGCACTACGGGGTACAAGTATATTGCTAACGAAAGGAAACTACTCATAAGTCAGCTGGGCAGTGGCGGGGTCCAGTGTTTATCAAGGAAGTCGAACGTGGACAAATGAGGCACGGAAGTGAAATTTGTATGCTCCGCACGATTACCCCAATACACGCAATGTCGAATTCTGGTTGATGTGCTGACCAAGAAGTGTATATTGGACGCTCACGGCACGTTATATTCAAGCTTGTCCTCGTTGTACGTTGAAACTATAATTAAGGATGGAGAATTTCATCATCCGATCACGTTTTGGACTCGATGATCGCTGATCGTCGTTGTGTTATAATTTTCTTACTTGTGTATGACAGTGAGAGGCCAGTGCTGACATACGTGGTACGTACCAGTCTTGCAAAAAGGTATGCAGCAAGTGCTGTTTAATTAATTATGTTCTGTCTTATAGAAGTCGTCTGAAATAGTGATTATTTGATTTAACTGACCTAGAGAACTTTTTGTTAAAGACTGTCGAAAATAATTTGTGGCCCATTTTGTAAGTGGTCCCGCGTATGCTCCTATATAGATCTGTGCCTGTATCAAGAAACTTAGTTATATAGTCGAGCTCACAGATGCCCTTGCTGTTGGTTTACCATAAACTGAGTACCCTGGTATATATACAAAAGTTAACGACTCGATCTAGTGGTGATTGAAAGTAACTATCGATCGTAGTAAGTTGTGACCAACCAGCGGCTGGTACGGCGGCCGGATCTTATGGTACGAACTAACGTACCACGCTGTCAAAAATGCAAGCAAATATATATATTCGTATAGGTGGGCAGCAGTTCATTTATCAGGCAAGTCTCGTTGAAACGGAGATGACATGTGGATTTTACTCGTTTAATTTCAAGCCTTTCGAGTTTACGGAATGCTTCTTTTACTTCAATACTAGAGCTTCACAAGCAGTGAAAGGAACCACTTGGCTAAAACAGTTTTAATCGGATCCATGAGCGACGTTTCGGGTACCTGTACCCATAGTCATGCAGAGTAAAATGTAGGCGGAGCAGTAGACACGCGCTTATAAGTCTACCGGTCAGATGCCAACTAGTACTTATTCTACACTTTATCTGCAAAGAATGATGCAAACTCGAAAGGCTTGAAACTAAATGAGTAAAATCCCCATGTCATCTCCGTTTCAACGAGACTTGCCTGACAAATATATATATATATTTTTTTTTTCACGAACTCTCTATAATTCACCCACGTGGCCAAATTTCCGTTATGACCCGCACCAATTTTGCCGAAACAGTATAAAGAAATTTTGAGTACTGTTACAGGCGGAACCAAAATAAGCTACACTCTAAAATATCAGTGATTTAAATCTATATAGCGACTCTTGAAGTTCTGTTCATGCAGGCTGAAGTAAAAACGATTTAACTTAGACATAATTGTATGTATTTTTTTTTCGTTGAAAGTGATGTGGAATTCTTAAATGGATAACGGTTTAAATAAGTATGTAAATAAAAAATTAAACAATGATGTTTATTACTGTATTCTTACACGACAAGAGGAGTGCGTCCATGCCACCCACTTACATTGAGGCTTGGAAAAGAGCCTTATAAAGAATTATTATAACATCTTTATAACTACTTGTTACAACTGTAGAAAGCACGGCTTTGGACATTGGCTACTTCTTAAGTTTCGTCATGTAGTAACATAACCTCGAGTTATCAGTCAATAACCAAAAATCAAATGTTTTGAAATTTCCACATACGAAATTCTTTCGATGTCTACAACGGTCATTTTTACTACAAGTGTAACACTACGGTTAAATACAGAACAATTACAGTATGCAACGAGTAATTAAGCCTCTAGATGGCTACCTAATTATGCAGCAATCGCTTCTCCTTCTATGGGCACGGTGCACTGCTGCCATTATACATGTATATACCGATAGCGTTACGTATATATGTAAGCCGGATGATCGATGCATGGGGTACAATGTGTCTGCCTTCTGCATATACTGTTTAAATCTTCGGGAAGACGGGAATACGTTGAATTCTTTAAGACAGAAAAAAAAACTTTTCATTATCAACGACCATTATTGCTGGCAGTCATTCGTCACTTTCACATTTGATAAACTTGAGCAAATATGGATGACTGGGTGGGTGACAAATCGGTTCACCCAAATAGGTACTCAAGTGAGACACAGGAAGCCACTTAAGAACTCCACCCTAATCGCCAACGGAGTCTTAGACTTGATGTGTCTCCCAGTACAGCAACACTGGCCTTCTTATCAGCTATCGAGCAACAATTTCTTGAAGCCTAAATAGCCAATTCATTGCAGTGTTCTAAGACAAGCCAGCTCTACCGCATAAAAGGACTCCACCCTAGAGCTGCAAACACCTGAATAATCAGTGGGAGAAAGATCAACTTGCTGCTTTCGAAGTGATATTGGTAATGTTACCACTGGCGTGTTGTAAACAAAACATCGTTGGGCTACCGCAACAGGATAAGTGGTAACCGTACGTAGCCCAAAATGTGGAGCAGACAAGGCCATCTATCGATGGGCAATATATTTGAACAATAATAAAATTCTATGTTAACTAGAGTGCCCGCGCTGTCAAAAATGACAACGAAGAATTTTAATTGAGACCACCCGTCTTCATTAATTTTAATATGCCTCTGTCATTAATATACATCTGAAACATACGCTACAACAGCTGACTCAAGTTGTAACGAAAGACTAGAGCACTCTGAGAGCGCATACCTCCGCCAAGTGAGGCAACGGTAGCAAAAAATTCAAATTGGTTCTGAAACCATAATTTTCTTTGTATAAACTCCAAAATCTAATCATTTGTGTCTTTCTATATTAATAACAGCTTGTTCAATTTTCTTGAAGATCCGTTCATGACTTTTTGAGTTATAGTGTTAACAAACGTCATGACAAACATAAGTCAAACATACAAACGAACAAACCGATCTGCACCAAAATTTGATCATTCATGTCTTTTAACATTACTAACAAACACTATAAATTTCATAAAGATCCATTAATTATTTTTTGAGTTATTGTGCTAACAAGCATAAAATTAAAAACAGTGACATACGAACGAACGAACAAACGGATCATTACGAAAATTTGGTCATATACTCTTTGTTATATATCTAACACCTCATGTTAATTTCATCAAAATCCATTCATAACTTTTTGAGTTATGGCATCAAGAAAAATGAGGCAGACAAACAAACAAACGGATGGACATATGTTTACCAAAAGTTAATCATCTGTTCCTCCTAACATACCTACCAATCCCTGTAAATTTCATTGAAATCGGTTCGTAACTTTTTGAGTTATCTTGGTGACAGACAGACAAACACACCAGACAGACACGACGAAAACATAACCTCCTTGGCGGAGGTAATAAATGCTCTCTTTCAATCTAATACTAAGAATGACAGTCGTGCATTTATATATAAATATATATATTATATGTTTGGTGTCACGCTCTTAACGAAATAGATAGGCGGAATTTAACCCAGGTTGGAGGCTCTGGTGGTCCTCTCAAGCTCCATTGAAAGTGATAGGCAGAAAATAGGCCGGGTTGCAGAAGATGGCAAAACGAATCTTGAGCAGGGACAGATGAAATTCCAACAATGAAGACATAACAGGCTTAGTCTGATTTGTACGATTATTAGCTTCTCCATCCATCGAATCTACGGCAAAGTATATATATATAGGACAACCTTATGTCTGAATGCATTTCTTGCATTGCCGAAGTTAAAATCGCAGCACTGAAGATGTCTGAAGCTTCCGTTGGCACTCACATGCTTCTTAATTAGTAGTTTCTTCCCACAGATGATTTCGTTGCATCAGCTATTCTTCCCACTTTGATGCAATTGTCAACGAAACCGACGAAACATAAATTTTCACGAGCAGTTGATAATTATTTCTGTTAGCATACAGTTTTCCTGTGACGAAGCAGTTTTCTCTTCATAGGTCAAAATTTGAGCACCTCAAATGAAGCAGATATTTGAGGTGGAAAGACGGTATCAACGGTATCTGTGCTACGGACCGAACACATGTATATAAGCTGGTATTTTGTTTGAGTTTGTTGAAGTGTTTTTTTTACTCAAGATGTTACTTCTGCCTGTCTAAATAGAAAGATGACAGCACGACAAAGGATCAATGAAGAAAAGAAGAAAATTAAGAAGCAAATAAGAGAAGAGGAGATTCCGCACCGGCCTAGAGGCATTAGGCAAACGTATAGGTTATTGCGTGAATTCTTCACACACGGGTCCACTAGTTAATGTAAGAATCACAATCGTTTCTTACCATAGGTCACATGGGAAAAAATCTTACATTAGCAAGCAGCAAAGCCTCAGTGAATTTAAATAAACTACCCGCCGTGTATCCATGATACCGAACAAGCCTTCAGCACATCAGAAATTTTGTGTTGAAGCAAAATTTGCTCGGTGAAAAAAAAGACAGCTAACTGAAAGAAATAACGTCTATTGTCGTGAAAAATCATCGCTTCGGCCGCCCTTTGTTCATCAGCTTCTGAATTTGTACGTTGCTTCTAATATTCCATGGTAAATGATTTTTTTTAACATGTGTGCCCCATACATTTTCAAGGCGCGTTTGCCATTGACAAGTTTTGAAGTCAGACAACGACAAAATTCACAGTTGAACAGTGACAACCAATTCAACGAGCTCCCTATAGAGCTAAGGTCAAAGAAAACCAAATGACAACAAAAGCTATAGGTGAGAAAGCGCTAGAGCTCATCTGTATAATTCACAAAATAATTAAAATATAGTTGAAATAACAAGCTTAACCATAAAACGCATATATATTATATACATACGCAGCTCACGCTAATCAAAAATCATCGTCAAGATTAGGTAGCTGGGCCACCAAATCGACAACAATACATCCATACAGCTCAACACACTCCGGACTTCGGTAAGCATCATTAATCTATATACCTGCCTCTTCACACCTTCCAGGGAGATATTTATTCCTGTGTTCAGTGGGCTTCACAAGTTCATACTCTTTATCTGGGTTGCCGGAGCGATACGGCGCACTACCTACCACTAATGAGGACCACCTTATCATGACATTGCCTTACGCTCCAGAGGTCTCGCAGATTGCAGGCCAACACGGAATTTGCTGTAACATTAGAAAACAAACTGGTTTTTAAAGCCGGGTGATAAGGCCCAAAGAAGATTATTTAATTCAATAAACTGTTATTGGCGTAGAGTAAATTGTGATAAAATTAGGACATATGTGTGTTGGAGATTACCTGATCGATAATTGCTTACGTACTTGTATGGACTCGCTGTTGATTTATGAAACTGTTGCGGCAATGAATCACTGTTAATTGGAAATATACATCTCGAATGGTTAAAAAAACACCGGCAAAATAATAAGTAATAGCCGCTCAAGCAAATTGTTTACATTTTCCGCAAATGTAAGCCTTTTCAAATTAAGTGACACGTATACAACAAATATCTCGTCACTAATTAAGTTTTGCTTCTGTTTTGGTAATCATCGTCACTGGGAATTAAAGAGCTTATTCAAATGGCACATTTTGTTGAAGATAATCTAGTCCTTTTGGCTCTAACTCGTTGAGGCCTTAATTCTTGGGCGCTCGGGTCACCATTTGGGATGAAGGCTGTATGGATGGCGTAAATCACGAAGTGATTGCACTTGAGACTACCGAAAACGAAACTCAATACAGTGCAGCGCATTAAAGGCTTATAATTGAAATTTAAGAGAAGTTAAAGCTAATCGGATTAGATTTTCTAGATCGTTTTGGGCTAATAGAGCAAAGAAAGCTCTGCTATTTACATCTAAATTCCCACTTTCGTATACTTGCTAAGATAAGCATCTTCACTTATTCGCTTAAATAACATCAATTATATTAGTCTGGTGCGTCGAGTATCTGCTCCTAATTATGAAAAATTGTAACTCGAACATGATAATTCTAAATAGACCTTTACATGTTAAAGCACAGGAAGTCCATGCTACAGATCACACTTGTTTAATGCAGTATTTTGATTCAGATGGAAACTGATTAATTTCACGTATCCGGTGTATGTAAACTCTTGACTCAAGAATGGGGTACATATGTTAGGAACTGAAAAGTTTGAAGCCAGTATGACATATAGCGAGGATTCCCGGACACTCTAAGTTAAAAAGAACAGATCGGAAGGTATAACATATTAACCTCTTTCCTAATGGCGGCGATCTTGTCAAGTACAGTAACCCGCAAATTTAATGGACCCGCATTTAACCCAAATAAAAAGCATACGCACAGTTTGTTAACACGGCATAAGTTATGAATATGAATTATTGGTTTATCTTTAGCTTGTAAAAAGATGAGCTTGAATGAGGCCAAACTTTCTCAAATTTATCAATATCGCTTGCTATTTTGAAAATGACTATCATTAAGATAATCAATTTTGAGTATCTTTGGGATTTTGAGTGGCACCAAGTTCGTCAGAATGTCTCCCATACAGTAGCCGTTTCTGGTGGTACAGGTTCTACATGAATCTTGTATTATTGATGAGAGTAAAACAAAATACTGTGATCAAAGCTGTACTATGCGCATGTACTTCGCACCATTTTGTTTGTTACCATGCCAAAACGTGACATACCGGTAAAGAGAATTGGTAAGTTTACTGCACTAAGGTTAGTATAGTAAACTAACGTTCTTACTATGTACAGCATGTACGCATGTACCGCGTTTCATAAACTGCACGCAGCTAGCTTTTACTACAGAGAAAGAGCTGTGAATAAGATATAACTATCCTTTATTTTTGGGTTCCACTGTAGCTGAATTTAGTTAATTTCTGCTTCATCGAGTGGTAAGTACTTGTCGAGTGTCGATTAGCTCGGGATTCAGTTAATAAGCAACTTACATAAATGTTTTGTTGTGCATTTGGTTGCGATTCGACCAAATACTTGCATTTGATCTGAACTACAATCAATTAATAACCATTTCCCATCAGACACGTTCTCTCTGCAAATTTCCCATATGCCACAATAGTCACTCACCGCTTCAGCTTACGTATACTCAGGAAGGTAAGTGCGAGTATCAGCTGCAGAGCCCTCGCTGTATTAGCAGATGAGCGTGTAATCTTGAACAAATGCGGTCGTCTTTAATGAATTGTCTAGCGCGTCATCATCACCAAGTCGATCACAGGCATCTGCTGAGTTATACACCGGGGCCTTAACTTGTATGCATCATTAACGAGGTGGCAAGTTTTTGTCCCACCGTCCAGTAATTAAGGAACCAGCAAATTCTGGCAACAGCGAGTACATGCCACACACGCTAGGGCAGCTTAATTAGTTGCATTCTTCAGACCTGCTATGTTTGCCAACTGCGGCCTCTCTTGTCAGACAAATATTCCTCCTCAGAGAATCGATGAATGTTCAGACTGAAGCGGGGCGATGGAACGCGAAGATAGACTTATCGCCGCCCCCTTCAATGCTGAGCGTCATAGGGTCTTCTTGGAACGAGCTACGTGGTGGCCGGTGACGGATTATAACTATATTATCTCTTCAAGACCTCGACACTTGGACAGAAGGCTTGACTTCTTTTACGATTAGAGACATCGTGTCGCTACTATCTGTTTTGGATTTTGTTGTGTGCGTGAAAAACGTTAAGGAAAACATACACTGGGTGCTCGAGCATTATGGGCAAATTCTTCTTCGGTATTTTTACTTAGGTATTAGTGAATGAGAACATCTATAATTAATATATTAATGCATGAGACCATCTAAGTACGGCGAGGGATCACAAATTGACTCTTGACACTGACTGCTTTTCCTCCTCTTCACACGACAAGTTCATCAAAATTCTAGAATTAAAGCTAAAGAAAACCTCGTGTGTCCACTGCATGCGAGATATTAAATGATCATAATTATTATTATATTACTTATTACTGTGAAAATTTTTAAATTTTTAGTAATGTTGCATTAGGGCTCTGCAGCTTACTGCACTGAATAAGTAAAAATATCTATCCCAGTTTATTCTTTTCAACAGTTGAGGAAAATGCCCAGATCATCTCCACGAACCATATTCTGTGTTGTCACAATGTTGAAAACATTTGCGTTTGGCTGCTTTTATTTGAAATTCATTAGCAGTAAGCAAGCTCAAATTAGACAAATATCTACTGGCGAAATCGTTCATGAAGTTGTGGCAGTACCGAAATAGCTGCTAACAATTAATTAACCTAATTACGAGAAGAGCATAAAAATGGAAAAGAATTGACAGAGGCTAATTGCTGTATTTGGTACTTAGGTTCCCCATTTTTCTTGGTATACTATAGGTCCCTTTCCCTTCATCTTTTTTTCTTGAAATACCGTTTCGCATCCATCTAGCGAGACATATCCCTTTCTTTCATGCCGTAACATATATATTACACTTCAGAGAGCGTTGCTCATATGAGAGAGAGAGAGAGAGAAATTAGTTCTTGCAAGAGCAGGTTAGGCCCTATTTTTCTAAATTATAGTGATTGAGTTGATGATTTCTTACGGCTCGCCATACGTATTTTATTTTAAACTGATGATCTCTTAGTCTAACATATCGTTTTTTATTTCAATGACTGAGTACAACTAGTGACGAGAATGATGGAATTTTTCTCCATGCTATAATAATATTTTCTTGCACAAAGTATACATTCATTCCTCACTGTTCTTACGACCGAGCAGTTCTCGTTTGTTCCTTCTAGTGTTATTATGTGCCACTTCTATTTCTTTTATCCTTACTCTATTGAAAATCCTTTACTAGAGCTATCACATAGAGGCAAGACGCGCCGCGTGCTAATGCATATAGTCAGCTTCAATATTAAGACGTATATTATCAAGCTCAATGTGAGGCAGACAAATGCACAACAAAATAAATGCGACTAAGAGCTACCCCGTCAGTATGAGAGGCTCTGGATGTGCTGCACTCTCGCCCACAAAGAATTCTCCACGACATATTTTCAAGGCATTCAAAGTGTCCAGCAATCTAAGATCACTAACCTTTACGCCTCAAGTTCCAGCTCCTGGCAGGTATCCAGCCACTTTATCTGCTCTCGACGTGTGTCGTTTCTTAATCTTTTTTTACCCCCTACTAGTACTGTGTTAGTGGTCTGAGTCTACAAGGATCTCTGACAAATTTATTGGTGACACGAGACCGCTGAGATGCTGTACAGATAGCGCCACTAGACAGCTCTTTCCAGTAGGATACATATCACCTAACGAATTACTAGGGTGGCCCAATTTAATTTAATTACATTTTTAATGGCTTGTAGTGATAATTCTTGAAGAGGTTTTATACCCCACTGCGCACCAAGGTTGAATTCAGTGTAAGGTCAAAAGTATTTACAACTTTATTCTAGAAATTTAGTGAAGAGTAATGAGAGAGAGAGAGAGCTTCTTCAGAGGAGGTAGGTGTATAAGATGTGGAGGCAGAAGCGAAAGATACAGTGGACATCAACATAAACTGAACATACAGTGTTTGTTTTAGTTGGTGTGCATTTTTTTGTCATCCATTTTAACAAGCCACTGCTGAATGAATCGATATTTACGCTGAGTAGTTGCATTATACGAAACTGATGGAAGATTGCCTGGGATTATTCCTTGGAGTTATGTCATTAACATTATCTAGTGTAAGTTTTTACATATGTGCTACGGGCTTTGAGTCAAGAAATAAATAGATTTGTTACAGTGCTGAAATTTGTAGCCAAGTTAAATTCCAGGAACAAATCTGGTCGAAAACAGTTAACTGCATTACGTGCGTATACCTGCAGAAAATTAGATAGAATGCACAATATTTTCATTGATATGCTGATCATATATCATATAAATCATATATCATACAAAAATTCTTGTGTACGTTTGCAGTAACTGATTATTGAGAGAGATTTCATTAAAGCAGGGATGACTCTTTTTTTATCCGTTTTGGGAAGCTTACTCTAAGGCTCTAGCTATACATATCTCCACGCAACATCTTTTCTATCTTTATTAAATGTTCTAACGATTATAAAATATAATCATTTTTTAAACATAAATGTATCGTTTCATACATATATAAACACAGTACTGCAAAGTATCCTTCATGTACAGTATTATTATTATTTTTTTTTTTTGTGGCATTGACTTCTCATCTCTTAAAATTATAGAAACTTGACTCCATTTTAAACTTTATTCACCATGCGAAATTCTTCGCTACACTTAAGAAATTCTGCACAGAGTAGCGTGGCCGTTATTTTCTATTCGACAGACATCCGAAAGGACGATGTTTCAGTACGACTGAAGTGATTTTAACGTCGCCTGTTAATCAGTAATTTCCCGGAAACGCACCTTCCGATATTGTGCCTCCATTGTAAAGCATTACACTCCCTTGCAGTTTCATTCATTGTTTTTATGTTTTTCATGCCTCGAAAGTAGCAAGCGTTAATAGGTGTTGGAAAGTCTTCCAAATAGAAGCTCATATCAAACCCAAGCAAACAGTTACACACCAAATTGCATCAAAATTAGCCGCATTCCCTCTCACTATTACCATTCTATATGTATACACCACAGGCACAGCAGACAAAAATATGCTTCAGAAAATCTCCTGACCCTAACTGCACATATCTGCAGGATTCTACAGAATAATTGAATCGAAATGAATCATGTTCACTTGCATTGTCGCCCATTGCATCCATCACTACACCACAAACGCAGGCAAGCGTAAACAGGGGTTCGAAAAATCCTCCCACTCCGAAATTCTTGCAGTTTGCCTCAGCTAAGAGACTGATTACATGCAGCATCAGCGCGGTACTCGTAGTTAATATAAATCAGAATTAGGGCCTCAAACACTGCCCGCCGTAAATCTATCATCAGTTGTCAAACAGTGCAAAGTTAATTACGGTAGCGCTCTGTTTGCAACAAAGTGTCCGCACTTTCACCACCTGAAGGCAGTGGCGCTATGAGGCGCAAGTTGAGCTCTCGAGCACATCTATGAACAAGGAGGGGAAGGAGACAGAAGTTAGCGCCGATGATCAGACAACACTGGAATGTTAAAGATCTCAAAATTTTCTGTCGGTGTGAGGACAAGATCGAGTCAGATTGGGTCTGGAGCTAAAAGGGCTAATTTTGCAATAGGTTTGGGGGTAAAAGGGCTAAATTTACAGGCGAAAGTATGGCAAACAAGTCAAAAATGTTTTTGACGTTTAGAAATTGTCCATTTGGAAAAAAATTGTAGGTAAATAGAAGACATTAGCCGATAATGCTCTCTTTTCTAGACGGCGGCTCTTGGCGTAACATTTTCCCATTGGGTTAATTCGAACGGTAAGTAATGTGGTACTAATTGCACTTTCAGTCTACAGAAAAAGAACGCTATCCAACCAGACGAGCAGGCAGTTACTTTTGTGCAGAGTAGTTGAATTTACATATACACAGTGTGCTGAATCTGAAATCGTTATATGATGTCTACGGAGAGATTATTTATTACTGAGGAAATTATGCGCACAAACAATACATTCATATTGAAACAGATATACAATGTGTATAATTATGCAGTACTGAAACTAACGTTTTTTTAGCAAGGTGGGCCCTATGTAGATGCACAGGGTTCATTTTCACTCACGGTGTCAAGGTGTCATTAAGAGTAAGGCCAGTTATCCTCTTTCGAACGTAGTCAGATCAAGAGCTGTATAAGCAAGGGTTGTCACAGCATGCTATCGCAACTAAAGACTAGAACGCCTCATGGCCTAAAACCATCACCCGCGATGGGGGTAAATTAAACGCCGTCGTTTTTTTTATGGGCAGCTTACTCTAGGCCCTATAGGATTTTGGCATTTTTCACATCTCGTCAACACACCTGACTGCCAAAAAAAATTATTATTATAACTCTACTCCTTTAGACTTTTTTTTAGGTGGGCAGACTACAAAATTCATCGCCGTCATTTTTTACGGACAGCTAATTCTAGTGTTTTGGCATTGCTCTCATCTAAGTCAACATACCTGACTCCCTACAAAACACATATTATGAACATTGCTCAACTCCTTGTGCCTCTTTTTGTGTGGAGTTACAGTTTCAACGCCGTCAGTTTTGATTGCCAGTTAACTCAAGATTTTGCCATTTTTTACAACTCAGTCAACCCACCTGACTGCCTAAAAAATATTTTTGTCGTGGCTTAACTCCTTCTACCTCTTTTCTGCTGGACAAAGATATATACAAATGTATACTTCAACTAGAAGCAGTTAAAGAAATTTTGATACCCACGACGCGCGTTTCGCTGTTCTCCAGCTCATCAGGTGGGAGGGTCCATGTTTGTAAATTTAGTTCTTGAAATTTTGCGAGACGTTAACATAGGAAGATGTAAGTATGATACCGGTTGTTCTAAAAATATAGATTAAATTTTCAATTAGGCAAATGTTTCGTCAATTTTCAACTACAGTCCGCTTCGTTGACTCCAATTACTGCACGTTGCAGACACACAGATGTACCGAGGGCGACAGTTTACTATCTGTCGAAAGTAAATAGGCTGGCACATCATCATGGTAGTCTTGAAAAGTTTTCTACCATCATCAGGAGCCTACCAACGCTTCAAGTTAACTCTAAGCTATTGTGTTGTGTGTTCTCGTCAACTGTGGGATTTGTAATTATTACGAAGACTACAATGCTGATGTGCCAGCCTTTTACCTTCGACAGGTTGTAAACTGTCGCCGTCGGTACATCTGTGGGTCTGCAACGTGCAGTAATTGGAGTCAACGCAGCGGGTTGTAGATGAAAATTGACGAAACATTTGCTTGATTGAAAATTTAATCAATACTTTTAGAACCACCGGTATCATAGTTACATCTTCCTATGATAACCTCTCGCAAAATTTCAAGAACTAAATTTACCAACATAGACCCTCCCACCTGATGAGCTGGAGAACAGTGAAATGCTCGTCGTGGGTATCGAAATTTCTTTAACTGCTTCTAATCGAAATCTACATGTATGCCATCTCAAGATAATATATATTTATATATACTTAAATCTTTAACGAAAACATTATTAACTCTCTCACTTCGTTCGAGGGTGATAATAATCGCTGTACGCAGCAGTTTGCATAACCCTAAAAGATCCAGATAGTTCAATCGCGTGTCCCGGAAATCTAAACAAATTTTAATCTATGGTTCCTTAATTACTATGAAATAAGCATATATATCACTCTGTACCGGCGTGTCTCGAAGTTACGAAGAGGTAAAATTTACGAAGTGGGATTCACTGCACGCACTGGTGTGTAAATGAAAATTCAAATCAGATTGTGTTCATATCTACAGGGGTTAATTAGGTTAGATAAGTACGGTAGATGTACAAAATTACGCCCATCGGCTTCGATTCATGCGTAGAGGCCCTAGTGAACCTGTGCAAAGATACCCGAAGATTCACAAAACCTCGCACAGGCTTCACTAATTCTGCCAATAAATTCATCTTTGGACAGAACGGGTGATTCGTAGACTAAACTCCTCAAGTGTCCCCAAACTTAGAATTGAAGAAGCGCCATGTCAGAAGACCGTGGTGGGATATCTTTGTCTGCACATTCCGGCTATTCTCTTAGATTTACAGACCGACTGCTCAGTTTAAACAAGAGACTCAAGTACAACTTTTTCTTTGCTGTAGTAGTAGTAATCCAATGCAGTACATCGCACTTCTTAAATTTTAACTCCTCGTAACTATTAAACGAAACACTTTCGGACATGCTTCTGTTTAGTGAAATATGCTTATTTATTTGCAAGGAAACGTAAAATAAATTTTGTTCAGAAAATTCTAGGACACCCTTCATCACAGCAAAATTTAGTTGTAGACAAAAAAATCTTCAACAGTTGGTCGGAAAATCTGTAGGGATGTCCGTCAAGATAGGAGACGATTTTCGAAATTGTACGTATGTAATTTTACTGTAATAAGTTAATAACTACTAGGAGACGCTTAAGGCAAACAGGGTTGAAAAATAAAAGTAGATTGTAGATTGTTTAGAGTTTACTAGCTAGGGAACACCGAACATGGGACGCTACAAGTGGAAAAAAGTTTCGTTTTCTGATAAGAAAAAATCAGCTTAATAGGCCCTCACGGCTTCCAACGTTATTGGCACAACTAAGGGTTGCCCTGAGTCGATTGTTACAGAACACAGTGGCCGGGGCTGCGTTATAGTGTGACGTGCCTTTTCCTCCAGAGGGGCAATGGCAACTCATGAAACTCATTTTATTTATCTTGTGAATACCTGAGCTAGACTAAGTATGCTTTTCGTTACTTCTCGTTTATTACGGCTCCACATGCACGTAATAACTGTGATTCTTTAAAGGCGTTTTGTTTTAATGATACAGCTTCAGTGGTAACTTTAGCACACCATTAACACATATACGCTGAGGCTTCCAACAATAAAGCTGATGATGCTTCATCAGCAACGGATTTTAATTGTACAGCTTGAGTTCTGTGTACGACAGCTGGAAGGATATTCTAATGTTAATGTAATATTGACCTTAGAATCTATTATTCTTTATATTACTCCTTCAATTCTATGCATAAATGTTCTAAACTTGACTGGTTAAAAATATGAAACTGATTAAAGAATATAAAATTTCATCCCTTTTTGCGTTTCGAGTCTATCTGAACTGGCACATGTGCATCACAGCTTAGGTCATGACCTCGTGTTCCATTGTTTTATACACATCGCAAGCTGAGCGTCAACCATATTTAAAAAAATCATTAAAATTACTTGTAATCGGCAACAGCTAAAACAAATTTTCAATGGTCGCTCGCTTCTTTACCAATTCATATCACCCTTCTAACGGAGATCAGCTAGCACTGCCTTTAGCTAGCAAAACTGTATTAGTTTTATTAACGTTCTTAACATTGCCTTGATGATGCAGTGTATGACTAAATAATTATCAGTCATAACACAATACGTTTATTTGAATATTTCGTTGATATAGCTTTATGATCAGTTTTTCTGATGTATAATTGACATATATTGTGCTGTCTTACTTTTGAATCTGTTGTACAGTATGACGTAACTACTTTCCAAAGTTGTCTTGTCAGCCCGTTCACTAATCAGGGCAAATATAAGTAGCCAGTATCATTTGGTGTGACGTCCCGCACTTAGATTAACCCAGGTGTTGAGTTCAAGCAGGAGACTGGGACACCTACCTAGCCGGCACTCCTTCTCCGTCAACTGTGATTACCGCCGCACTGAATGCTGATGACTATATTGCTACACAAACACCAGGTTGTAAAATTGCGCTCTGGCGGGCAACGGCTATAGTGATACAAGGCCGAAAACAAAGTACACGGAATTAGAGATACTAAGGACCCTGGGATACACAACTGAAAATAACTATTATTTATTTTCTGAAGCCGCTACTTACCGTATCACAAAATTATACATTGCGATATACTATCGATAATGATCGACCTAATTTGCTTGCAGATCACAGAGTTTCGGGTAAGAACATTTGATGTTTTAGAGTGCAATTATTGAAGCCTTTTAAGGCGCAAACGATCCCAAAATATAATCACAAGCTATGAGCAGCATCTCGATCCTACATTATGTAGGAGCAGCCTCGGCATCGCCGCCGACTGAATACAAAACCGACCTCCACGAGCTGACGCCATGTGAAGTATAGCTAATTACACTGGAGATCTAATGTTTTTTGTGTCTTTTTATTGTGACGTTGAAATGTGGGAGAATTCGAATTACACACAGAGAAATTTGTGTTCATGTTCACAGATGATTCACCCGAGGTTATTTATTTGCTAGGACTAAAGGAAGATATAGTTCTTCGTACTATGTAAATGCAGTGAATACAACTGACCTCTTAGCGATGGAAATTGATCGTTTCCGCTTGAGTTATTTAGTGTAATAATGAGGTCATCGATTGGCCATCGAAATTAGTCCCGGTAGGCGTGACTAGTCCGGGCCTGTATAGACAGGTGCGCTGGTTTTGCTCCGTTAAATAGACTACCAGGCGTCAATCCTTAATCGATTGTCAGTAAAACTTCTGAAAACTCAATCAACCTCTAAAGAATATATAAAGTTCTTCGCAGTCGCATTGCTTTCCACATTTTGGAGCATCAATCGAACGGGCAAAACCAAAGCTTTTTGCTCATGTTTTGAACTTGGCAAATCAAACGGACTCGAGCTCGCAGCACCAATCGGTAAAACCTTTGCTTCAGAGTTCTCTGGATGAGTTATTTGAGTTCGATGAATATCTTTTGAGACCTTCACAACTAAATATGCTAGATTGAAGCTCTCATATGCTTACATTAAGTGGTCAGTTCTCTTTAGGCAAATTATAACTGCTCAAGACAGAGCACAAAAAATATTCCATGACGCAGTTCTGAGAAAGGACCAGCACGACTCTTTTACTTTGAATGCAAAGAAAGCACCAATATTCAGCTAACAGCAGATATTTCTATAAGAGGGACCATGTGATAACATAAGCTGTCTACTAACTGGGTAGAAACAAAAACACAACATTCTATAATTGGATTAAAATGGAGACGGATATAAGGAAACAACAGGGTAAGAATAATTTTCGGGTATAAAATGCGTTCAGGGATCCACAGAGAAGATTCTTCTCATTTTATTCAGGGAGCTTGTCAATGGTCTTCATCGATCACATATGGCCAATATTAGCTTGTCCTTGAGAACTTGAATAGTGAAAAGTATAACACGCACTTAATATTTACTGCGAAGCGGAACTACAACGCATCCTATTCACAGCTGAAAACTCGGTGTTGTAATAAAACAATTGTTTCTGCACAGCTTAGAGCGACATTCTAAAGCATGGCTTCTGCCCAATGGAAAGAGGCTCGATTAGCAGCACGGTTTTGAAAATCATTGGCTGACTCATTGGTCTAGATAGCTAAGTATTCAAATGCACAAGAAATCTAATGTTAGAGACATTCTACTCTGTCGTGGTTCTTCATAGTTAATTTTACTCCCAGTAGAAATGTATATAATCGAGAAATAGTTAGCTGCTATTTGATTTAAAAATCCAGGAAAGGATTTTCATTTTTGTAGATGAAGTCTCTGATTGAGAGATGCTGATGCATTCTTGTGATCGGCTTTCCTATAGCTTAACCCCCCCCCCCCCCCCCCCCC
>LQNS02278157.1:8471106-8530101 GCA_001587735.2 Parhyale hawaiensis
TGCCCCCCCCCCCCCCCCGTTATAATTTCTGCACGTGTAGGTAGTGGATGGCCCATAGGCGCTACATATACTCTTACTATTTGCATTGTGTTGCTCTTATTGTCCATTCATGTATTGAATAGCATGTTTAACAGAGATAATTTTCTCTGAGTAGTTACCCTCTTTCCACATTGCGATACATAGATAAAACAGACATAAATGAAATTAAAATTGCATAGAAAACAAAAGAATGAATGACATATTTTTGTCCACTCGGCTTAAGAACAAGAACTAGAACTAAAAATAAATAAACAAGAAGAAAATTAGTACTCTAACATGCGTCAGAGTGATGTCAATGATACGATATCTGCTGCAAATAACACATAACTCCCCTCCATCTCCAGACCATTAAGAGTGAAAGACCTGTAGCGTACGGAATCCTTCACTTTGTTCAGAAAGAACATGTACCTGACAGGTGGTACTTTTGTTCAAATTTCAGTAGCTGAAGGATCAGCCATACAGCAAGAGAAATATCAACAATAAATGTAACTTTGCCCCTATGTTTACTGGCATAGTTTAGAATAAAAATTAGGAGGATGTTGACGTTAGAAGCTGTTTTAGGTTGTCTATTAAGATTAGTCTGGTGACAAAGATCGAATTTGAGTGGAATCTAATAATTAGATAGAAGACCATTGATCAACCTTCTCACATGAGTCGTAAAGGCAATGAACTGGTCGTCTTTTCTTCCTCCATAAGGTGAAGGAAGTCGTCGCAACTGTACATAAGGGAAATCATAAAATAATTTTTTTTAGAATAAAGTTGCCGATAAAGTCATCACGACGTACAAAAGTGGTTATTACGTAATCGATACTGAACAATAAAACGATATCTTCTCATGAACTATCGAATGTAAAAAGTGATGAAAAAAGTCAGTGAGAACATACTGCCAATGTCGGGTGTATACTTAGACTTTCACAGCGTTACCAAGAAAGGGTTCATCAGTCCTGACGGAAATGGCACTTGCACAAATAGGGAAAGAATATTGTGCGTCAGATAAAAAAAAAATTCCCATAACAAGACCAAGAAAGAGCTCGCCACTGTAGAAAGAAATCACACATGTAGGTACAGAGAGAGACTGCACCAGATCCAGAAAAATTCCTTCAACAATACCAGGCAAGAGTTCGCCACTGTAGAAAGAAATCACACATGTAGGTACAGAGAGAGACTGCACCAGATCCAGAAAAATTCCTTCAACAATACCAGGCAAGAGTTCGCTACTGTGAAAAGAATTCACACTTGTACAGAGAGAGAATGAGCTAGAGAGTGCGTCAGATCCAGCAAGAGTGAGAGGTCGTCGCACAAGCGTGGGAGGGTGAGATCTCGCCACTCTGCCTGTGACAGAATTGTCCAGTTTTGAGAAGGCGGGCGCAGATCACCAGCCTCGGACCACCACAACCCTGACATTATCAACTCCTCCCAAGCCCCGGCTTCGCCTCGGCCTCGGCAGTCCAAAGAGAAGCAACGCTCAGATTGCCCCTTATCGAGGCATGCCTTTGATCGTAACAATGTGTATCCCAAAAATAATTTGCAAAGAAGCGAAGTGTATCAAGCTAGTCATTCATGCTGCACAATAAGAAACTTTTTGGGAGACACATTGATTCGTTTTTACGATGATCTAGATTCTAGAGTGAACGTGATTATCAGAATATTTTCGTAGAGATTTGCAAAATAACAATCTCATAATTACTCCGAGGTTTCCTCCCATCGCGACGACATGTTCCCGCTGTAAAGAAAACGAGGCTTTCATGCAGCACGGAAATATATTATTTGGAAGACAAGCAGACCCCTGGATGATTTACCCTGATGGTCTATACAAAAATATTTCCTGATACAAATATACTAAAAGTAAAGCTGTAGCAACCCCTTAAGAAAATATATTCTGAAACATACTGTCGTACCATGGCCCGGTGATGGAGGCACGTACATAACACCTACCTATAATTCAATCCTAATCCAGATTAATTTGCGTTTAACTTGTCTGGTTCATGTAAAGTTACACTCTGACATTCCAGAGCTACATGCAAATACACAAATGAGTAATGGTGATCAAGCATAAACTGGTAGATATCTGAATGTAACTGGGAATCATTGACACGAAGGTTATGACCCATTAGACACCATTATTTGATCTTGTCTATATGCTCAGTCGTAACAATATATAGCATCAGGTAATCTTCCAGGACTTTTCCAGCCTAAGAGGCTGGATACCAGTGCGTTTCTACAGCATGCTCTTTCAATCAATCAATCCTATTATAATACACGTTATGGCCCTAGCATAGTTTGTTTCGTCCGGGCTTAAATTACAATGGAGAAGTTACATCCGGCATTGGGGCTGTCCGGTTACACGGTGTGCCCTCGCGCGGGGAACACCTGTAGTTAATATTGTTTTCTTATTAGAATTAGATAAATTTATTTGTAAGAGCAACAAGAAGTATGGGAAGGCTAATATCAACACATTGCACTTGATTCGGCAAATGAAATGAATATAATAGTAATTTCCATATTAATGTGCAGACGTGTCAGAGTGACACCAATTAAGAAAACCAATTTTTAGTAATAGAAATCTTATACGCAATGTTGCACAACAGAAACCTAGTAATAGTAGTGCTGGCATTCTCGATACTACCAACACAAAAACTGCAATAAACTCTCATACTCAAAATCCTACAAACGCTACACTGTTATTCTACCTTACAATTCACAGAGATAATAGTACTAGAATGGCGGTGGTTTGCTTCTCCTTGCGAATTAAACTAGCGCCATTACTTCCTATATATCTTCATTACATGATCAACCTACTTACTATCAACTGACACTACCAACTTAACACTTAACATAAAGTGCTGCGAAATGAGGGTTCAAATCTAGCTACTCAAACCAATATTGGATAGACAGTAGTGGGTAAAGCCGCGAAATACGTGCTCTTGACTTTCCACCCTCACCACCTTGACCTTCCAGTTTAGGACGGCCAAAGCACTTTCGGTGTAGCTGGGGTTTGGGGGCCGAAAGTGGGCGGGGCCTGGGAAACCGGAAGCAGGCGGGGTCCAGAGGTCAAATGTCAGAGGTCACGAGCACGTATTTCGCGGCTCTACTCACTACTACAGACCTTCTAGTTTAGCGCAGATGCTGCGATAGAAGTGCGAGTACGCAGTTAAAATTGATCTTAAGACCGATCACTATATTGCTGTAGATTGAGCCACTCCTTACTGCAGCTTGTCGCCGGGGGGGAATTCTACAGCGAATACATTGAGGTTACATATCAGACAATAGCCCTCCGGTGTGAGTCACTGACTGCTTGGTATCTTAACTCCCAGGGATTATATTTTAAAGTTAAATGCATGAGAGAATATGACTCGCCTTGTCTGTTGGCCAGCTGGATATTTTCGAGCAGTTGACCCAGTCATGAGTCACTTACAGCACGTGTGAAGGACTCATATGTATCTGTTAAGTAGACACTGAGCAGCAGAAACTATCTAAAAGTATCTAAGGATACCTACGTTATAAAAAGTAAAACTATAGTAATGGAACACCCCTATGCTAAAGGAACACAACCTGCTTATTTTTCAATAGCATCATTAATAACCATGTCTGCTGATAACGCGAGTAAACTGTTTACATAGATGTTAGTGCTTTTGCCTCGTTTCACATGAAGTAAGGTGGTTACAACATAGCTATTTCAGAAAGTAAACAAAGCAAAGAAAATGACACACAGGAAATTCTTTTCATAATCAACATCTCGTAGTATTTATACACGAAAGACACAACATACGCCTGTAAGAGAAATCCTAAGTCACACAATTCCACAATAAAATACGCAGGAATAATTCTTTTCCTTTTCACCGAATACTTTCTTGCTATTGACAGACACAACATGGGTAGTAACTTTCTACATAGAAATAGGATTTCTGGCCACAAGTGCTGATACGTAATAGTCAGCATTACAGTATGCCGTATGTTATTATCATCGGTGCTACAGCGGTTATCACTATCACATTTCTCTGACATTTTGTCGGTGATATTAGATTAATTCAATTGTATCAGCATGCATCTACCAGCGACGGAGGTAACTGGTAGGACAATACAATCGCAAGAAAATGTATCGGATGCTATTATATTTATGTATCTTTCAATTTACTAAGTCGTCACAAGCCATATAACAATAATAAATTTTATTAAGTACTCATGGAGGCAATACCAGATTGAAATGTTATATTGTACTCAAGAGAATCTACCCGGTGTCTTTTTGGGAATGGGCCTTTTGGTTCGTCTACTGCCGCCTATCTAATCTAATCTAATCTTATTTCTAGATAACACACAAACAAGGACATGTAGAAGTGCTCTTACATTATTATTAATATACATTAGACTGGTGACGCGGGAACGGAGGATGCTCTATAAGGTTAACGAACCCCCACGCAACCAGCTCAGCAAAGGAAAAAGAAAGAGAAGATAAGAGATCACAGAATAACTTTGTTTACAGATTGCTTAAAGCTGCCAATACCCGCACCAGCAAAGGAGAGCCATCAAGACCATTCCAAACATCCACACATGGTGGAAAAACGAGCGAGAATACTGGCCTGTACGGCATCGTGCCGGTTCTAAGGCAAACTCATGATGAGCACCAATTTGCCGAGTATTTCTCACTAGAACAAATGGCTCCGGAAGAAAAACAGACAGTGGATGACGAGAGCAGTTATATATCTTATAGAGAGAGATGCTCCAGATCACAAGGCACAACACTATTCAGCATGAACGCACATCGACGAACCACTCTGTCAAGCAAACTCAGATGACAGTAGGCAGCAGAACCCCAGACTAAGGAGCAGTATTCGAGATATGGGGGAGGACATAGCAATTAAAGCAGCGACGTGTCAACTCTGCCGAACCAAACACCCCTCCAAGCACGTCGCATTTTCTGCGATGCTCGTGAGGCAACCGAACGTATGTGGGGATCAAACGGCAACTTTGGATCAAAATTGACACCCAAGACTACCAAGTCATTAACCACAGGAAGTGACACACTATCCAGTATGAGTGCTGAGAAAGCAAGTCTTACTGTACGGGACCTATACACGAGCATGGTCTTAGTCTTCCCTGCATTTAGCCTCATCCCCCACCTAGAACACCAGGAATGAATCACTTCCAAAATCAAGCTGAATTGATTTTGAAACCTCCAACCTATTACTAGGATTATCGCAGACAACCAGCAAAGTAACATCATCAGCGTAACCAACAAGTAAATTATGAACAAGATCAAAGAGGTCCGCTGATTATACAATGAAGAACAAAGGGCCCAGAACACTACCTTGGGGGACACCGGAAGCCACATCGAAAAAAAAACTCACTGCTCTTTCCATCAACAACTACACATTGGCGTCTACCAGATTTAAAGTGACTATTAAGCGAAAAAACTGAACCACCAATACCCATTAATATAAGCTTATGGAGCAACCTAAGGTGATTCACGCTGGCAAAAGCAGCACTGAAGTCAAGCTGCACCAACCTTGGCTCATGATCCCTATGAAGTGCTAGCTGTAACACATGAGAAATGTGAAGGAGAGCATTATAAGTTCCCAAGCCCGTACGAAAACCATACTGCATTGTGGGATGGATACCGTGCTTCTCAGGAAAGTGACCCCACCTCAACGAGGCCTACCTCTCGTAAACTTTCGAAAAAACAGGTGTGATCGATATGTATATATGTATAAAATCAGAGGTTCGAGATGAGACAGAGCCCTCCGGAACACGCCAGCATTCCGGAAAAGAGCCCAGCCGTAACATCCGACGGAACACAGAAGTAAGCGGAGCTGCGAGCACATCAGCCACCCTCCAAAGAAAGAGAGAAAACATACCCGATGGATCAGTGTTCATTAGGCTCGATTGCTTGGCCCCCATCAAGCAGCAATATGCGCTGCCATCGTAGATACATTTTACATCGTTTGAAGCCAGAGGTAGTGCTGATGGCTCTTATTATAACGAGTTTTTAAAGTTTTCAGTCCTATTTTTTAGGCTCAATGCGCATTTCCTGATCTAGACTCTGAGACAATTAGTGTATTTTTGAGCAACTATTAGCGCACTGAGAGTGAGAGTCTGGCCAGATATGAGGACGCTATAGATGAAATTTAGCCATTCAGATGCTATACTCTCTGAACTGGCACTGTCGGTAGCCTAAATGCAGTTGTGAGAATAAACTCTCAAAATCAAAGTTTTTTAGCTAAACTTGTGCCCACGCACTGGATCTTTGCAACAAATTAGTACCAAATAACTTATTGGAAAAATTCATCATTAACTGCAATAGCGGTTTATAGCTTGATAATTTTTATTATAGTTGTATTACAGTTTAAAACTTAGTACATTTGTGTGAGAGAGTTCTAGAGAGGTACATGTTGTCCAGCTAGATAATTAATTCTGAACCGCGATGCACCCACTTACCAGCAAGAATAAACATCACTGTAACAGGCTCGGTGAGAAAATATTGACACTGGCTTTTGCTGAACGCACGCCAAAAGGATATCTCGCGAAAAACTGAGGAACAATAAGAAAGTGGGAGCGTGGAGCAGACAGAGCTTGTGGGTATGGCAGACCAGCCTGGAGGTGCTCTTAATTGCACACCCTCCGACCTGGACGCCTTCCCTGCCGCTCTTCAGCACCTGTACGACCTCTCGCGCTCTCTTTCGGTCTCCTGACGCCGCCGCCACCAACGCGTCTCTAGGATACGGTTTGCAAGTAATTTTTCGGATATCAAGTAACTTCTAGGAGTTAGTTAACCCTTTTCTCTCATAGTGTGGTCCGAGTACAACATTTCAAATATGATATTATTACAAGAAATGAATATTAATCTACGAGAGAGAGGGTTAAGAATGAGGACTCTGGGATCCTTTAGACAGTGGACTTAGAAGACTGTGCTCTAGCACCTGGTGCACTGTACCTAGGAAAAGTTTCATAATAACTCGTCGCCTAGCAAGTAATTTCTAAGATTCGTTTGAAAGGGAAACCTCCGGAATTGTGTATTAAAAGAAGGTGTGCTTTCACCTGACATTTAGGAAAAGTTCTTGAAATAAAGCTTTGGATAACAACGGATCTCTAGGATTTGTCAGGAATAGATTACTGAAATCGCTTACTATAGTTAGGGGATGGCGTTACAAAATTTCCAGCAATAAAAGTGCGACAGCCTAATCACTTTCAAGTAAAGTAATAAAACATATTTAAAGGATTAAGCTGAGGAGGAGACCGCTGGATTTAATTGCATAGTAAGGGACTTAGCAGAAAGCCGCCATCCGTCTCTGAATGGAAGATGGCATCCTGAGCATCGCTATAATTTCTGTTTCGAAAGTTGTTTTAGGGCGGAGAGGTTTTTTGGGTTTTGCTGATGCGGGGCCTTTGCTTGGTTCTACCTTAAAAACTGTAAAAATACAATATTGCTTTTTCTGATGAAATACAGTTGCATCTTCCACCGGGTGCATTTGTAGGGGAATCAAAGAGTCTCCAATTAAATACCATTGAAACAACTAGAGTATGTTATTTTTATTCACGTAGCACCTCGCTTATTCCAAGTCCTTTTCTTAGAAACTTCCTGGATACATTTACGTAATAACCCTAGCCCTGTCTTTTACAGATACTGTATTCTAGATATCACCAGGAGCATAGTTAACAGGAATGCTTTAAGAATTCGAGGAGATGATCAGGGAAGGCAGCTCGATATGGTGGGAAAATTCATAGAGCACATATAGTGCCATACTCTTGAAGAGAATGGGTCTTTTTGGCGGGTGCAGGACCGTAAAGTAAGTTTGGCTTTAATAGAACGCGAGTGAAAAATGCTTGCGTAACTCGTGAAAAAAGTTTGTCCATAATTTATGATTCTGTTCTCCGTGCAATAGAACAACAGAATCTGTAAACTATGCTCTGCGTCATATGACATGTACATCCTAATCCATATATGATTTGACTAAGGTACTCATATTCGTAGTTGCAGGTATATATCTATGTATTTTTATCCTTCGAAATTTTCTTTATAACATCAGCAAAATTCGGTGAGTTTCCATCTCAGTTTCGTCTATCACTTTTCGCCATCGGAAGCTTTGCTTAAATTCCATCACCAGTCATTATCACCCTCGAGCGAAAAGAAGGGTGACGATAATGTTTTCGTTGAAGATATAAGTATATTTATCACCCGAGAACAAAGTGAGACAGGTGATAATGTCTTCGTTGAAGATTTAAGTATAAATGTTTGTCTGTCCACTCAAAAAGTGGTAGAAAGAGTTGAGCAATTTCATACATTTTTACAGGGAGTTTGGTGGGTTGACCTAGATGTGACCCATGCCAAACAAAAACTAGGAAAAGCTGGCCATAAAAATGAAGGCGTTGAATTTGCCATCACCGTGGCAGATTTTCTTACGCCTTGAGGCGTTCTATTTTTGTAATGTTATTAGCAACAGCCTAATGAAAACTCGGCGGTGGGGGGGGGGGGAGACTGTGAACTAATCTTCTTGGACAAAGCATCCGCACGAGAAACTACAATTATTTGGCCATCAAAAATGACTACATTGCACTTGCCCCACCGTGAGTGATTTTCTTACGCCACGAGGCATTCTAGTTTTGTAATGTATTGGCAGAGCTTAACTCAAACTGGAAAATATTGGACTTCACGTATTTTTGGAATCAGCGCTATTAATGAAAACACTGAAATAGGAGGACTACAATAAGACGCAGAGCCCCCGTAACAGATAATACAGTCAGCTTCAAGTTAAAGGGCTCCATCTTGACTCTTCGTCTTCTGAAACACGTTTGCCTGTAATGAATCCTATATTTTTACTAACTGAATTTGTGTTGGTTTACAAAAAAAACTATTTACTGACCAATTTGAGCAAATCATGAAAAACTAGAAGTTGAATGTGCCGTGATATCGAATTTGCAAAAAAACGTACCTGAGAAACATTTTATAGTTAATATTTGATAATGGCAGCCATCAACAGCGAAACAGCTACTCTATATATGACCCCAGAGGAGATGTTTCCTTGAAATGCAGCCGTCCTTTCGGTATATATGTACATTGCCCTGTGACCTGCGATCTCAAATTTTACACCCTTTTCTTTTCCTTTTCTCCATTTAATGAACTTGTACAGTATTCAAAGATAATTAGAAATACGTGTAAAATATTAATACTGACAGTTAATTTACGCACTGTAGCTTAAACGAATGTGGCCTAACGCAGATAGATAACATAACCTGGCTTTTCTATTTGGGTTTAGATGCGCAAAATTATTGTTATTTTTTTATATGGTGTGATAATACTCCTTATAGCTACTAAACGTTAAAACACATCAATCGCGAGTTGAATTGTGCCCTGCATGATTAGCCCGGTAATGTATAATCAAAAGTTTCCTATATCTCTTTCCGGATCTGGGATGCTTTTTCAATCATTGCCAACACCGATCAAAAAACCTGAAGCACATTCTGAACTGTATTTATCTGTTCATATCTGTAACGCTTGAGGAAGATAGGTGAAATTTAGGCCAGGTTGCAGAGTGTGGCCATCCCGTCACTCTGTTCAAATTGGAAACCGATAACGAAAATTAGACGAAGTTCCAGATGATGGCAAAGTAAGTATTACAGATAACGCACTTCTTGCTTTACTGATTTAGGCTCTAGGCCGGCAGGCGTGTAAAGTATCTCTTGACATTCTGATGGAACGTGATTTTTACATTCTTCTTACATCAATGAGTTCGTTAAGCATAAATTGAGTAGATGATTGTTCAAGTAAAGGGTAAAATATTTTTTTTTTTCAGATCCATTGCAGGCGTTATTTTCATCAGTTAAACTTTTTCCTTCGATGGTAAAATGTTTCTTGCCAGTGAAAGAGTTATATGTATCTTAGTTTATTAGTGAACTCTGATCAAGGCATTATTTTTTTTTCTTTACTGATATTTGCCTGCCTAAGCAGTCATAGCTCACCAACGATGTTGGCAGGAAGACTGTGCTGCCAAGAAAAGTGTAACCGAAGGTCCTTTTCATCTTTTTAAACAGCAGTTGCATGGCAGGCTTCATAACCAAGCTAACGATTATGTTAAGTAAGAGCAACAAAGATACAGCCCAAATTCTCTACCGTCACTTCAGACAACCGAGTACACTGTCATGATTGTTATCATGTATATATTTGGGCATTGCCTGCAGTGTTATTTCACAGCTCAACTGCTTTTCGTATTTTTTTTTGTTTGTTTGTTTGTTTGTTTGTTTTTGACGTTCACGAAAAGGAAAACCGGAGAGGCAGAATCATTTCCATCGAATAATGTATATTTGCACCAATATGACCTGCTAGTGCATTGAACAGAGTGGGAAACAATTTAATTGAAGCAGAACGTTTGGGTGTCGGAACAGAATTATTAAATTTGACTACAATTTGTCACAATATACAAGGGACGCTTATTATTCCATTACATTTTTTTTTCTTTCCCTTAAGTTTGTTGTATGCAGAATTATTTGATAACTTTCGGTACAGCATATTGACGCTCTTCTAGAGAAAGAAAGTAGCACAAAATCCTTCTAGTGTGTATACCATTATTACACTCGTAGGTAGACGCTCATGCCATACCATTAGTTCATTAACAGATGATGCAGCAGATCGAACAGCTCTCGTACGGCTTATCTTTCTGTTTTCCTGTTTATCGGATGCGTAGTCAAGTCACCGGAAGTTATTAGGAAGGATTAGCGGCAGTTACTGAAGGTTTTCAATACTACTTACGACTCTATCCTCCTCAGCTATGCGGGCGCAGAACTTTGAATAAGCCACCTCACCGACGGACATTTTCATGCTAAAATAAGCTGGTAAAAGCTGCCAAAGAACCGTCAAGAAATCTATCTTTTAGTGAATGGATGGTACTGAGTTTTAAATAAATTTTTACCAACTACTTGATGACTCTGTTAGACTTGTTCTAATTTTACCAAAGACTATAATTAAAGTATATTCGTCAACCTTATTTCAGTTTATTTAACTGACAAAATTTCTGAAAAAATGAAATAGTTCATAAACAAAAGAGGTACTTTCGTGGTTGAGCTAAAATTATGATAGTAAAACAGGAGTAAACTTCATAGTACTACGTCACGAAGCAACTACAGTTAGTCGTCAAACGATTGAAAATTTAGTGAATTAACCAAGTTTTCCTATATTTTTCAGTACTTAGAGTGACTGGTTTTAGAAGAGTTCTTTGCCTGTCATGGAACCCAGTTTTTGTCATGACGATGAGAGGCTAGCTAAAATAAAATGCTAATTACAATATATCGTTTTTACTTTTGTTGTAAAAATACGAAATTTGCCTACAGTGTGACCTCCTGATCAAATTATGATAATGGAGTCAACGCTTCTGTTATATGCAACACCACAGAGTTTTGAATTGCTTAGAGTGATATGAGATACTCTCAATGACACTACAGCGCATCACCAACCTCCAGAGTCTTGTTTATCTCCATTTATAAGGCACCGTGTAAATATCGCTAATATCATGACGTATATTAATGTAATAATTATTCCGAGATATATTGTTTCTTGTTTTCTAAAAAGAACTCTGGAACTCCCATATAGTATCTCGCAAAATTATGTTTCTGGAACTAGAGACTGCTTCTATTTTCTGTTCGGAGAAGCATTTTAAGCTGCAAGGGTTGCAAATAGATCTCACTTTCAGTTAATCAAAGAATGAACAAAATTTAGTTCGGCAGCAAGCTCTGGTCAGGCGCTATCCCAGTCAAGTTAACTCATTCGGCAACTGCGAATTTTAATCAATTAGTAGTGATAGGGTTACTGCGACTGTCTATTGCATTTTCGAGACCAGTTCTATATATTTGAGAGCAGTCAGAATGGTGTATCTATGACGTGATAGCAATTCAGATCGAAACACAATGTCTGACATTTTCGTTTTCACGTTATAGCTTCCTTACGTTTCCCTGCTCTGAGGCAAAATTTGCTGCAATCCGAAGCGTGTGATATTCGCTTATTGAACTTTTTCCTACGTACGTATCTATTTTTGTTCGCCTGTTTATGCTAAAAACTATTATTTTAGCTAATCGCAATGCTGTTACTTAGTAAAAAAAAGCAGCAATTTTCTACCCACAAAAGTCTCACTGCAGAAATGAACAGCACCCGCCCGGTGCAGCAAAGTCTCTGTACAAGCATTAAGTTCTTAGCGCTCAATAGCCACAACATCAAAAGGGGCGAAAAAATTCAGGAGGCGCTCGCGTGCTACAGAGGAAGGACCTCGTCTAGCATGTGCCATTGCTCCACACAGAGCTCATCTAAAGTGATTCGTAACGTGTATTTGGGCTCGATCATCGCGAGCAGCTTCTCAAACGATTAGTGCTGGTTGTTAAAGAACAACCTGAGCACCACAGCTGGAACAAATCAGCTAATGTGGTAATGTGGATAATAATATGCGAACAAAACACAAATTGTGCCCTGGTTCCGACCCTTTCAATGGATTAGATGGTAAAAGAATGGTTACCAAGTTAATAGATTGTGATGAAACGGAATTTAATGATGCAGCGTTCTATTTTAGTTCACACTTGTGGGAAGTTTGTTTGTTAAAAAGAATTAGACGGTAACATTTACTAAATAATTGCTGTGGAGAACTCGAGGACAAGAAAAATGAATATCATGTCTTTAGGAAACAATAGTACACAAATAGCCTTAAATAGTGTTCATAAATGAAAATTAATGTGCTATTCATATTAAGAGCTTCAGGTTTTCCGTTCATGATTACACAGACAACCGAAATCTAAAACAACATAAAATAAAACGACACGCAATAAAGGGAAACTTTGTTTCGTGAGAGGTCGTCAATAATATTGATTTATACTTTAGAAAAAATAATAATAACGGTTAAATACTCCTTAGTAGTAAGTAGCCAAGGGCATCTTTCATTGCGAGGTAGGGACTATTACTACTAATTTATGATCTGGGAAATATCCAATAGATATAGGATTGTTGACGTGACAATTCTAAGGTAATACTGCTTATTGCTATTTTATTTACAATTTCTCCTCAGTTTAAATGTCAACAAAGAACTTCCAAGCATACATAATTTTGTCTGCTATTGTCAAAGTGTGTGTGCATTGTGCCAGGCAGTCCATTGTCTCAGTATGCATCAAGGACTTACTGTTCGTTTTGAAGGCTGGCTCGAAAGGTCTGTCTATCAGTTGAAGATACTGTTATTATTATAACAGTTTACGATACTGGAATGTTTTTCTGCGTAGTTGAGTTGCACGCCTTGGGTCCAAAAAGTGTTTTCTCTAAATACACACTGAATTGAAAGCATCAATCAAAAACATTTCGGAGGACTTCGTGGACTTATTTTGCTGTCTATACTTCGTTTGGAACTTGTTTTTTTTTTTCTGTCTTTAAATCTAGGCTCGAGGGCACTCACTGCAGCTGGGCAGAACTTGTCAAATTCCTATGAAGAAGGGCCTGTGCTTTCTGGATGAATGAAATTCATCACGGAGAAAGCCAAAGTCCAGACAGAACGTTATAAACGCGAATCGTTAAGAGAAAAATGATCAGCAGAGGCAACTATGGAATAAGAGAAAGTTAAGACAGAACATAAGAACTTGGACCTTTTCAAGAATGAGAGAGAAAGAATTAGGAAAGTCGGGATACACCTTCATCTCTAGCTTGCTCATGCGGGCATTTAGTGGGACCTGTAGGATCTGTTGTTTGGCACCGCTACAATGAATAAAAAATAACATTATTGTTACTGTTTACTTCATCGTGGGTCCATTAAAAGAACTGCATCATGATAAAGGAAAAATTCGTGAAAGTAAGAAAATAAAGATGACACAGTTGTGAAGATAGAGTTTTGGTTATTTTCTGGATTTGTAAAAATTCATACTTAAAAAACTTATTCTTAAAATTATGCATATAAAGATAACGAGCACCGACTGTACACAGGCATTCGAATCCAAAGGTACAACGTAGTCGCAATGATTGCCAAAGTAACTGGGCTGGTCACTGCCACTACAGCACATTAACATAATAGAGTGCAAAGTACTACCAGTCACTGAAATATAATTATCGTTTGTTAGTTCATGGAATGTATAAGTCACAAAAATATCGTTTGATAAACTACGGTAACGAAATCACTTCCGTTATATCTCCTGAAAATAAAAGTTACCCTAAGCGATATCCTGGATGACTGGTGCTATTTGTGGCTATGGCGCAAGTTTAATTTTACTATTGCTAAGCGATACATTTTTACTAAGTTGTAGGTGCAAAGATACGATACAGAATTCGTGAACGGGCTGTCGATCTATTATTATTATCTATTACAATAGTAAAAGTTGCCATATTAACACTCCTTTCACGCGACTGCTCTGCGTGCGTGTATGCTGAAGTGAATCTCTGCAACTAGTAGTCAGTAACGTATAGCGCTAGTGCATCACGCTATTTTTCTCTATTGTGGGATACCTACCGTATGAATCTACACAAAATTCGTGAATTTTTCACGATACTTCTGCGTATAGTTTTCTAGAACAGTGCTTTTTAAACATATTTTCGATTTTCGATACTGAAATGGCTACTTGTCTTTAATTTGGTGTTTCCTTAGCAAGAAATTCACGGTCCAGTAGGATCACTATTTCTTTATTAACCTCCTCCAAGGAGGTTTTGTTTTTAAGCATGCATCTAATGTATGAAAATTGGCAAATTAGAACAAAAATGGTCATAGAATATATTTATTGTAATACAGTTGAGAATGGTGAACATTGCGTGGTCAACATATATTTGGTTTTCCGTCACAAAAAATACTCCGATTGTTAAATTCATTGCGCTTAACCAGCTCTTCTGTCCCTCAAATATAAAATATCTCTGGCTGCTATAATTCTAAAACCTTCTCGTTGGGTACCATTACGTTTAAATTTAAGAATGTTGTATTACAGAACTCAGAAGACAACGAGCAACATTTAAAAGGTATTGTCTATCTCCCACGGTCGTGAAGAACAGCCGCTCCTCTGGCTGGTCCAAGCGCCTCGGTCGCGGAAGACTTTTGGGCCCAAGAATGCTGGTTAATTACCCAGAGGCAGCGGCCGGCACGAGAGTACAATGGGCTCTGTCACCCGGTTCTTCTTTGCATTCTCTATTGTAGTGAGGTTTTTTTAACCGTCGCCTGAAATCCTGGAAAATGTATGGTCAGGTGCCGGTAATGAAGTGTATTTCCTCATTTAACTGAGGGAAAAATGCGGGCAGCAATAAAGGTGGCAAGTTGCTGCGGGAAAGATGCCAATTCGCTTCTCAATTTTCCGGTTATTGAAAAATAACTTTAGTGCTACTACAGTCTTCCATCAAATTCTTAATACAGTTTTACACCATATTTTTACACAACAGTCTATGTATGAAAACCACCTGTGGTGTAGATCATTTGGTGCAGAATTGGAGAAAATAAACATAAGACGATTTTTTTCTCTGTGCATTACCAAGTTATCCCGCCAAGCTTCGAAAATCTGCTAAAGCTAATAGTTCCGTGCATAGGCATTTATTGCTTTCAGTAGTTTAGTAACACAATTAAATTGTGTGTATCTATCACTACAGCACCAAAACAAATTATGTAATGAATGTCACATAAAGTAGCCTGTTATTGGCTCACTTAAATAATCTTAAAAATAGACCAAATATAATGTTAGTTTACATGCACTGCACTTACGCTAATACCAGAGCAGTTACAAAATATGGATTTGCGCCATTTTATCATTAACTCCTGTGTTTAAACGAGCAGAATATTAACTGTGCGTGTCTATCAAACGTCGTACGATCGAGTTCATATGCATACAGGGTATAGCGAAGTTGGACGGTTGAAAGCCCGACTCCTGAGACCAGCAGGCGCTAGACTCCAACTTTCGAATCCTTCGCCCATATAAACTTCCGACTCCTCATACAGCACCCTAACCAAATAGACGGGACGCTTGCTACATAGCAAATTTCTTCCGACTGCGTCTCTTGGAGGTAAGCCAGTGTCCGATTCAGCCTCAGTGCACCTGAAAATCTTCCACCTTTTACAACTGGGACTCAGATATTGCAACCTTCTTCATATCTTTAGTCCGCGTAAATATAACATAATACTGAAATGAAGCGATATGCTAGCTAGCTTCTAGTCTAGAATATATAAATATCGAACACTGTATATAGGTATGGTGCATACGTTACAGTAGCAGGCAACACGTGTGCCTATAGGTTATTTCTACTAATAATTACACTATTTTTATTTTGCTTTCGTGTTTACAACACTAAGTGTTTCTATATTATATTGTTCGACTTGGATTATATCAACCTACATTCAATACTTGTATAGTGACATATGTATGGATGGTTATTCCTGACTTCGCAAAGCCGATTTCCTGTTGAATACAATGCATACCCTTGTATACTCGACCACATATACATATATTTATTGTCTTGAGATGGCATTATATGAAATACTATAGAATACGATGAAGCACCCACGACACCCGTTTCGCTGTACCTCAGTTCATCCTGTGGGAGGCTCAGAGTTGGTCAAATGAAATTCGTTAGAATTTTGCAAAAAAATTTTTGGCAGGCTATTCTTCAATTTTGAAATGCTGTCCGCCGAGTCGACACCTATTACTGCACGGAATACAGACACACAGATGCACCGGGGCGACAGATACATGCATATTTATGTGTTAAAATCCTCCGCCAAGAAGGTTATGCTTTCGTCTGGTTTGTCTGTCTGTAAGTTTGTCCGTTATTCTGTCTGTTTGTCACCATGATAACTGAAGAAATTCTGGACGGATTTTGACGAAATTTACAGAGATTGTTAGTTATGTTAAGAGGAACAGACGATTAACTTCTGGTGAAGACCATCCATCCTTTTGTTTGTTTGTTTGTTTGTATGCCTCATTTTTCTCAATGCCATAACTCAAAAAGTTATAGACGGATTTTTGTGACATTTACAGAAGCTGATAGGTATATCACGAAGAATAAATGACCAAATTTTTGTTATGATTTGTTTGTTCGTTCGTTAGTTTGTCTCTGTTCTTCAATTTTATGCTTGTTAGCATTAATAGCTCAAAAAACTATTGATGGATCTTTATGAAATTTATATGAGTAGTTAATAATGCTAAAAGACATAAATGATTACATTTTGGTGGTGATTGGTTGGTCCGTTTGTGAGTTTGACTAATGTTAGTCAGAATGCTTGTTAGCAGCATAACTAAAAAAATTAGGAACGGGTCTTCAAACGCTTACTGAAGCTGTTCACGCTGTTGAAGGGCACAAATGCTTAGATTTTGATGTTGAAACAAAGAGTATCATGGTCTCAGAACCAATTTGAATGATTTGAACCAATTTCGTAACCGTTGCCTTGCTTAGCGGAGGTATGCGCTCTCAGAGTGCTCCAGTTCAATATACATAGTTTTCAGGGTCCTCGAAATTCTGTCATTAGTTGTTGTATGGATACCAATAAAAGGATTCTTCTGCTAGAGATTTAACTATAGCGTAATTAACTGAACACAAATGATAATAACCCATTGCTGCCTGTTAATTATTACAAAGGCTGGACCTTTTTTTTTTCTAAGTGAACTTTCTTCCCTTCATCGTGCAGACGTTAAAACGCACAGAGCGTATCCATTCTCATAACAGTTAGTTCTCATTTACCTTCTGAGGCAATAATTAACACTATTCAAAGGACATATAAAGAAACAGTTTAAGCTATTGTATTGCATGGTAAGAGTTGCGACAATTTTCACAAAAGCTGATTGCGAATAATACTTTGGTGGTTGGCTAGTATATGTAACTACTGATGCGCTACTTTTCATCAATATATCATCTAATTGCTGGGTGACGTCGTAGTCTTGAAACGTTTTGCGTTCATTGAGCCCCGATATATTTTTAAATATCCTCTTTAATCGAAAACAATTGACTCACTGTTATTGCACAGGCCCTGCAGGGCATGCAACAGCTGAACTTCTTATGAGACGCTGAGGGTTTGCTAAATTTCTTATCCGATATTATTTCAGCGTCTGTTACAGCTTCCAGACATGGACGGGATTCAACAGAAAAGGTAACAGCTGTTTCACGGTTGATGACCCTTTGGAAGTGAAAACCGATTGCGCCATAAAATTCTATCGCTGATCGGCTACACTCCAAACTACATCGAATGATTTCACGACTCTGCGAGAGGTCAACTCCGAGTCGCCGAGTTTTTCATCTAACAGAAATTTTATGACAGTAAACAAACGAACCCGCGAACCATACACGCACAAAATTAAAGATAGGGCCTATCGATTTTACTCCAATAGGTACTATATTTGGCAAGTTGATATTCTCGGGAAGTTTCTAGTATTTCGATGTACACTGAGCAACTGAGCATTAGATTATATACATGCGTGCCAGCGTATGTCTGTTGTCCACTTTTGATTGCATTAAATTTCGTTACTGAAGTTCTTGCGAGTAGGAAAAAAACATATATTTGTATACTAATGTATTAACGGGGCAGCAACTCACCGAAGTCAGCATTGAAAGACCTTGGTAATACCCGTTAACTAGAGCACTCTGAGAGCGCATACCTCCGCCAAGCAAGGCACTCTAACGAAACATAAAAATTGGTTCTCAAACTATGATTGTTTCCTATGTATCAACACCAAACTCAAGTCATTCGTGCATTTTCACAGTAATAACAGCTTCTATAATTTCCTTGAAGATCCATTAATGATTTTTTGAGTGGTACTGCTAACAAATATGCTGACCAACAAAAGTCAAACACACAAACAAACCAACCGATCATCGCCAAAATTTGATCATCTATGCCCTCTAACATTTCTAAAAAATTCCTGTGAATTTTGTGAAGATCCGTTCATGACATTTTGAGTTATTTTGCTAACAAACATAGAATCAAACATAGAGACAAACAAAAGAATGAATAAACGAAACCTCACAAAAATTTGGTCATTCACTATTCTTAATATACATAGTGACTCATATATATATATGTAAATTTCATAAAAATCTGTCCATAACTTCTTGAGTTATGGTGCTAAGGAAAAATATGCAGACAGAAAAAAAAACAGATGGACGGACTTTCACTAAATGTTAGTCATCTGTTTCTCCTAACATGCCTAACAATCCTTGCCTAAGTTTCGTAAGAATCTGTCCATAACTTTTTGAGTTATCTTAGTGACAGACAAATATAGAGACAAACAAAGTCGGCAAAAATATAATCTCCTTGGCGGATGTAATTATGCACGACGAAAAATGTTGATGTGTGAGTTCCACATACGGCCTCATAAGAGGGCGGAATGTATTACTTCGAAAATATTAAGTTCTGAGCGAATGAATCGTTACTATTTCAATACTGGAAGAGGATGATGAACAAAGATTTAATGCTAACATAGGTGTTATAAATAACATCACCAAGTCATGTTGGGTCTATATTTCGGTGTGCCCTCTTTTACCTGGATTACTATTGGAAATCTCCCCTGCCTCCTCATCTCAGGCCTTTTATTTACTGCTGGCAGCTTCTGCGAAACTTTGTCCCAAGTCTTCTTGAGAAATAACTTCGTGTCGTCGGCAATGATATGAACGATACATTGGTATCATACTCCGACGTGCACTAAACACTGTAGTCTAGGGAATTCAGGTTCGGGAAATAGAAGCCTTTATCCTTTCTCGGGGGTCAGGGAAAATTGGCTCTAAATAACCCTTGACTTTTTTTTTAAATCAGATGAAACCATCATTAAGGAAATTGTACATTTCTTAAACCTTACGGAATATCTCCTGGTTGCTTTAAATTTCCAGGCTTTTATCATTCTGAGCCTTGAATTTTACTTTCACGCTGAACAGTTTCTTATCAGAGAGGACGAACTCTCCTGTTCAAGAGCCATCCGGCCGTCAGGAAGTTCAGCAGCTCAGTTCAATCAGCTCGTTACTGTTTTTGCAGTTCAGCGAGTTGTTGGTAAATATTCAGCTTGAAGGGAAAACCTGGAGGGCATTTTTGACTTTGGCCTTCATAGATTTTTTTTTTTTTGCTTGTATCCCTCCAATTAGCCATTTGGATTTGTTGTTTTGGACTTTTAATTCCTTAATATCGCGAGCATAACGTTGTGCTGTTGAGGCTGAGAGCTCAGCCCGTTCCAGTTCTGGAACTATCAGTATCAGTACTGAGCATCGCTCCTCAGTATGATAGGCAGTGGATATAATTGCCACTGTTACGTGTTCAATAATATATTAGATTTCGCGACTTTCGAGCAATGATTCTCAATAATATGGATTGACATTTACTGATTTATTGGATTTTATCTTCGTTATACTGTACATATATAAGCTGTTTAGAAATTAGGAAAACTACATTACTAATATTAACTACTTGACTTACTAAAATAATAGAGAAAGCATTGGAAATTAACAAAGTTGTCAACTTGAAAAGGATTACGTGGGCTTCTGCTGTAATTGAAGTCTGAAGTCGTGAACGTAAAAGTTTGGTGCTTCTTAGACAGCTCAGAGTATATTTAGCTAGTGACATTCAAATACAACTCACCACCAGCTTCCCACTAATTTTATTTTGTATTGTGTCAGCGAGCATTTTGTCCAAAGTAATAGTGTTGTATATAAGTCATAACTTTGAAGTAGTATTTCACAAAGATTTTATCATTACTCATGATATTTTGTGGATACGTGTGGAAGATTCAAGCAGAAAATGATTTCAAAACCCTTAATTTATAGGCTTACTTTAATCGTAGCAGTAAGTATTGCATCTGGAAGCTATTATAGAGAAGCACTCCGCGAGCGCGTGCACTTTCACACAACTACGTACGTAATGCTTATAAAAAATTTAAATTCATCTGGAATTCAGGATTGCTTTATTATCATCGTCAAAACTTAATTAATCACATGTGCCTTGTGAGATTTCTAGCCGCTCCTGCAAGTTTCATGTAGGCCCGTCCCTAACTTGCTGAGTTACGTTGATAAAACAAAGAAAAAACAGCTAGATGAACAAGCTGCTGCACGAATCTTTAACAGAAGTTCATCACTTGTTCATTGTGACATACTAGTACTTAGTAATCCTTTTTTGACAAACTAGTACTTAGTAATCCCTTTATACTTTATGAAGTTAAGTTCATAACTTTTTGAGTAATGTTGCTGACAGACGGGCAAACGAAGAAACAGAGGCATATAAAAACATAATTTCTTGGGGAAAGTAATTGTACAGAGATGTGCGTCACAACTGAAGTTGTTGTTTCCTAATCTTTCTCCAATTGTCTGTAGATTTTCATAGCATCATTTTCATTCATCACTGCATCATTTTCATAAATTATTGATATCGAAGCTTTTATTGATACTTAGTTTCTAACAAGATTAATTTAAATCGTCATTAAAATAGTAACTAACAAATATGCTGATGCATACCAATCTAGCTCTTATAACGCATATATATGTTAGTTGCATGAAAATTTGGCGATTGGGATGCTCACTTTCCGTAAACAATTACTTCAAATGCTGTTATAAGTATACTGAGGGTGTTCGCATTTTGGAATAAAAATCGTAGTATAAACTCACACATTATCAATTAGTATTGCATTTATCTAACGTAGCCATATATATAAGCAGAGGGGTAATACTCACCTTGCTGGATTAATTGCAATGTGCTTCTCTATATAGTAACTCCACAATTATTTTAATGGGATAGAAATACTGTATAGTATCACAGCTGAGAATGAAAAGTTATCGGAAAAGAGCAATTTTAAACAACATTTATAACCCAGTTATGCTCACAAATACTGGTGAAAAGTTCTATGTTAGTAAACGCGGTTTACACTAGCGCAACGGTTTTAAATATACTGTATTTATACATAACTATTTTTGATATCTTCGACGCACTTTCACTGCAAGAGCACAGTTGTTCCTTTGTACCATTAATTTATGTTGAGCTTGTAACACGTCGTTGCAGAATACTGTGGTACAGAAACCTCAAATGTACTACTAACACGACGATACATCACGATACTGCATGTATGCTGCTCATGAAACAGAACTTCATCCCTAGCATTTACGTAAAGTCCACAGTAGTACCTTCCGTAATTGTCAACAGTATTACTAGTTGCGAGACTATTATCAGTTATTTAGAATAAATAATTAATTGTACTACAGTGTAGGAGATGACACAGTACTATCTCAATCACTCTTCCAGAAACAAGAAGTAACTATATGCATAGTAGCTTTGCTTGGTCAACCTCCAAGAAATATGAGTGAAAATCAGGAGTAGCTGAGACATTGTATTTATATGCTCCATCAATAGCAAATAAGTAAAAATGTATTTCAGCGCACCAGTTGCAGAATCTTATGGGTTGCTTACGGGAGCAATGTTTCAATTTTTCAAAATTACCTGCGGGGATTTGTATAATTTTGTCTTTAGATATTAATCTCAAGGAAAGCAAAAATCCATTCTAAATACGTTCTTAACGATATAATATATAGAAGTCGTCCTAAAGTCCACCATTAGAGAATTGGCTCAACTATTCAATACAACTCATACCTTCATAATTTTAAGCCTTTATATACTAAGGAAGACCTCAAAACTTGAATGGACAATTACGTATTCCCTATAATTGAATGATGCCCAACGAAACCAAAGATTAATTATCTGTAGATCTTTGCTAGCAAGGAATCATCTAGAATTTCATTTTCGGAAAGAATTGTCACTGAGGAAAAGATATACGATTTTACAAGAATACTTAGAGCAAAAGATAGTGGTTAGATCGAAATCAACCTTTGCGGCCAGTCCAGAACATAAGACAGCTGTACTAATGACGATTCTGCTATATTACTTACAAAACCCAGTTTTTTTCTTGCGCATAGATATCATAAGTTAATCGAGAGTTTGAGAGGGGTTATTAAATATGTGTAAAACTATCACCAAGATTAAATATTGGTATTGTGCAATATTTTTAAAGTATGTTATATATATTCGAAAAACGAACTTTTCTCCAATATTAAATTTCAAGTTGCGTTTTCTGACTAATTGAATTGATTTCCTATAGAGTAGTGTTTTCAAGGCCTGGGGTAAGTTACTCCAGTGGTTAAATAATAGACCCGTATTTTTGAGATAGTGGATCTGCTGGATGAGAATTGGTTTACCTGATCACAGCGGACTATATGCATGACGTGTACCTGCAGGTCATCATGTGAGTGAAAAAAAGAATGCTTCTAATGTTACCCGCTGAATGGTATTAGCAATTGCGAAGTTGATTATGGAGGTAATCACTTCGAAACGATTGAGAAATACTGCTCTAGAGTAACAGCAGCAACGTAGTAATAATAGAAATTGCTTTATTGTCTCTCCTATTTCGGAACAAACCAAGTTCTAATGCATACTCGTATTTTATATTCCTTATGACATGAAAAGGCCTGAGTGCTATGTATTTCACATGGCCAGTTGGATACAACAGCTTTCTTACGCTAAGGTGAATCTGAATGCTATCCTGAGTGCAGTTAATGCCAGAAATTTCGCTTTATAGAAACTGTAGATACATCCATTTGCCCTATGATATTACTTATTGTCGTGAAGCGGTTTTCCTGATGTTGCCGTAATCGATGATGGTTCTCAAAATTTCAAGTATCTCAGAAGGGGTATTGACTCCGTTGTACAGAGAACAATCCTTCCCCAGGAAAAAAATAAGCAGCACAACAATCGTGCAGCTATTCGAATACCGAGAATTACATCCACCAAAAGACGCGTTCTGTGTGTGGTTGGCCATTACTCCTTGCGCAAATTGCTGTTTTTCGTCGCTGTATAAGTTCCATGCAGGAGAATGCTCTCCAAGTCTAGAGGAACAGCAGCCAGCGACTCTACGGCCTTCCAAACACTTGCATAAGCATCTGGCTTCCTTCCGTCGAAAACAAATCTGTAAATCTTCCGAGCAATAATATTGTAACGCCGAAATAAACCAGACAAGGGAATGCCGACAGCCACAAGAACTCCGAAGCAAATGAAGTTATTAAGACCAAAATTACCCGTAGGTCCATTTAGGCGATAGGACCATGGAAATTGCTGTGGGTTTACCGTCCCTTCACAGCTAGATTAAGAAATTAGCTTGTCGGGCCGGTAGGTTGTCGGTCTTCTGGGCGGCTTGGGTACAGGTAGCCGCTCGCGCCACAAAAAACCGGGAATGAATCATTGCTGCTTCCCTAGTAGCATTGATAGCAACTTACAGAGTTGAACCCAGCGCATGGAATGCTTATACCTCTATGTTGATCAAGAAGGCAACAGATTAATTTCTTGCCTTTCTTTGCAAAACCACCGGAACTCAACATAAGGCGCACTTTTTCAACACGATCGTCGTGTTGATGTTCGCCCTTCGAGGTGCCAAGCTACCCACGTCATGTTAGAAAAATAGTGAGCGACGGCAACTAGGGCGGTCCCATGAAATCTGTGGGCTGGCCTTAGCTACCCAAGTTGCGGATCAATTATCGATGAATTCAGACACTTTTCGTTGATAGATCCCAAAACTGGATGCACATGTGTTTACTTTATCCTCTCAATTGGACGTTTGACTGAAAGTTTCAGCAGTTTTAGTGATAGAGCTTCCGAAATATACGATAATTGAGCTAGCCGACGAATTTGGCACATCATCCGTAGCCGCGAGGTGTGTTGGTGGAGGGAGTAGGGTAGAGGAGTCGACTATGAGTTGGGGGAACTGCTGCGGTAGTGTTAGTAGTGTAGGCAGCTTACTGTTGTCTCTTAACTACGCTTCATTCCTCCTTGCTGCGTGCGTTTCAAATCGAAACTGAGAAAGAACTACCTTTTTATACAATTGTTATGTACTTTCGATTGATGCAGAACGCGTTTCACGGTCTCGCGTACCTGCAACGTGCCCGGCGACGTTCGGATAAAGGCAGTACCTTAGAGTGTGTGGATAGAGGTGGTATTGGTGTTAACGTGCCGCCACGAAGGGACTAATTGAGTTGTCTTGAGACGGTCGTTGTGGAGAACTGTCACACTCTTCCTCCGAAGCGTCTGCTAGAGATCTCTCGTCGCTCTTGTTGCCAGTGTGAAATTACAGAGATCTCTTGGTGATGCAGAAGTGCGCGTCCTTAAACGTCGGAGATTCGGTGTGATAAACATTATTCTCCTTGTGATCGAAGTGATCTCGTGACTTGACACTGTTGACCGAGGTATCAGCAATCCGTCTCTTGAATTGTGTGGCTTAGGAAGTGTGAAAAATTGCTTCGCCGCAGTAAATTCCCGGCAAGTTGTGTTTATTTTAGTTCTGTGCTTAATTTCTTACATGAGGATTGTGTTAACATGGAAAGTTGCCGAATGTTGAAAAACCTGACTCTCAGTGACTTGCAAGTTAATTATGGAATTATATGTAGGACATAGGCCGTGGTTGTGCGATGATCCTACGCTGACCACGACCCTACAAGATAAGAAAGGTACTGGTGAATATATTTTGACGTAGTTGTCATAGGGATTCCGGCGCGTTTAAGTTTAACCCTTTCGCTGCTGCAAATCTGCTCAAGTAAAATTCCATATTGTATATTGACAGTAAATACCTTTTATTGATCATAAAAACTCATCGGCTTTTACTGTAGAAAGTAAGTATGCAAATGTAGAACCTTTGGACTTACTTTTGAAAATTCAATGATCGTTTTCAACTAGAGAAACAACTCTCTGGTTTGAAAAAGAAACTGAAGCTGCTCTGCAACACGCAGAATTTATCAGTAACGAATGGGTTAATTCAATTAGACGATAGACAACCAGCAGACATTCAGCGATAATTCTATCATTCGACTTAATAGGACATGCAAAGAGCAATATAATCGCCACAATATTGTTGTTGCGTGTAACCTTGAAGACTCATAACTCATAGACCGCGCCCCGATATACTATAAAGTTATTGTAATAGTATTGTCTTCATTATATTAAATACCGACGTTAATTGCGTAGAACGAGATTACGACGTTGGTGATGACCTCACTGCCGATCCTGGTTTGGATGCGGAAACAGTGTGTCGTCAAAGTCTAACCTAATCTAACATTGATAATAGATTATGTCATTAAATGCTCTAGTTTAGAAAAACTTGTCACTGTTATTTTACAGTTCACTGTTCCCACGCTGGAATATAATTGTGAAGTCAGGATACTATATTGAAAGTGTGATCTGATCATGCATATATCTTTTGATTTTAATTTAGCCTATCCCAAAAAAAAGGGTATTTCCAAAATGTTGTTATTCTCACCTTATATAGCCCTATTATTTTGTTACATGAGAGAAGTATAAAGGTGAAAGCATTTCATACGATGGTAAATATTCTTTCGAATTATAAATAATGATTGATATTTATTCAGGCTACGTCCCGTACCGTATTACCTAGGTACCGATATGTAGCCCATGTTGAACAGTAAAAATTAACTTGTTTTAATTTTCATCGGCAGCTGGTATTGAATAATTGTGTAGTACCTGACGGTAGTTTGATTCATGGTTCCATCTCAGATTTATCATTTTTTTACCTTACCGGTATACTTTGAAACTGCTGCAAAAATTGTTTCATTCACCTAGATTTTTTTCTTAAATATGATTACGAATTCGTTGCAAGGATATAAATAAATCAGTTTGAAACATTTGGGCATGCAGTACGTGTTCAGATCTCTGCTATTATTGTACTCCGTTGCAGCTGTTGAATTAATTTCATAGAATCTTAATAAAGAATTTCCACACGACAGTTTTTCAGCCTGCGTGCTATTTCTGCATGTAAAATATCATCACTGTTATTCTGCCCGCTATAGCTGAATTCATGTCCGTATGCATGGACCAAATTTTGCGCTGTAGGAAGATACATATTTGAAGTACGTACATTGCAAGCAGCAAATACTATGCGAAAAAAAAACAAGCTAATGTGATGTAATGCGATTAAACGTAAAGCTGAGCTGCACCGTCTCTCGATCATTCAGAAAATAAATTTTTCGCTACTATGTATTAACTAAAAATTTTAGCTACTCTTTCCCTTACTATATGGGTGTATTAATTTCATCACGGTCATATTCAAGCTGCACGTTCTGTCTGCCACTATATTTATTTCCTGGTCTTCTTTTTCTGACATTACAAATGCCATCGACCATTACTAATCACCCAACTATATGAATTTCCTTATTATAGGCTATGTTAATAAACTACAAACAGTGAAGCATATGCATGTAATTTCTCTTGCAATGGCTTATCGTTTTCATATCAAATCTGATCACAGAAACAGGGGCGACAATGATCAGAATTCCTGTCATTATATGGATCCAGTAAAGCCAGTCATAATAATAATAATTCTATTGAAATCACCGTATACATTTAACATAATTGCGTATACAAAAATAACGAAATCAGTAAGACTTGGCATTATGTGCTACGAAAGAAATCAAGCCCATTGCTTGTTAAGATTAACTATTTGGGTATCATTATTAAAATATTGTACAAACTAGAAAACTTTTTAACGTTTCGATACTTTGTCGATCTTTTAGTACATCTGCAATAACAATCAATATTTGGAACTAGTTAATAGGGTATTCATAAAATTGTACTTGAAATGTATATAAAGTACACTCTAAATAGTTATTTTAATCGGTTTGTTACATTGTGAAATCTTTAATTAATGTGACCAAATATGACACAACGAAACACATTTTGGTTGTGAAAACCAAAGAAAAAGTTAGTTTTGTTTAATATAAACAGTAAAATTAACCAGAGAACTGTCCAGCTAATGTGTCATATACCTCACCCCGCACCATTATATTTCCACTGGTAAAGAGCTAATTATATGTGTTATGTCTAGTACGGAAACCTTTATTTATTATCCGCTTCGTCTATGTATTAACATTAACAAGACAGAGTTGCTATTACCTTCTGCATATATTGCTGGCTATGGCATTCATATATACCAGTGGAATTATTAATCATGAATAATAACAGGTAGGTACCTAGTAGTTACGTAGCCAGACAAAGTGAAAATAAGTAAATGTGGTATCTTCAATAATTTTATCAATGCAGATTTATCGGGTATACCTATTATCGTTGGTAACTACAACATTCATATTCACGTTAAGAGCAAGCAGTTGATTATATAAACAGATTTAATTAATAAGAAGTTTTAGATAATTTGTGGTGAATTAATATTATGACTGGATCATGTGTTGTATTAATCAAAGCTCAGATAAAACTAGGTAAAATTAATAACCCAACACGTACGATCAACAGATTGAAATGATTAGAGCGTGACACTTAATATATAGTTTTGCTTTCGGTTTATATAGTCAATAAATCTCTCTATCGCGTGATAGCTATTACAGTAGCTACTTTCAATTTAGATGTACTGCCGCTGCAGTGAAACATTTACTTACGACCATTTTGCTTTGGGACCTATAGTTGCCCTACTACCAAATTTGTTAACTTTAATTTAGTTATTTTTGCTCGGTTTACGTTTGATGTTTCGGGTTGCGACGAGCGTCATGAATACCGTACTTGCCTGAAAAGTAAGTAACAGAAAGAGAAACCTTTTTCACATCGTATAAGTTGCTAGCTGCATTAATTTGAATTGCGACTATTTCATTTCTCGATCGACCGTATAGTTCTGGAACGGAGTGTATGATGAAGCTCCACTGTATACACTATAGGGATGTCGGGGCATCTTTCTTCTCGTGAGTAATGTATACTTTTTGATACTCCATAATACTACCTGAACAGGCTTATGGGCAGCCTCAGCAGCTGGAACCGGAAATCAGTTTTGGAACCACCAGGAACTTTGCTATGGCAGGCAAAAGCCTGTTCGATTTCCCCATCTTGAATTACATAATTGAATCCGATCAGCTTTACAGCGTCCCGAATCCTAATCTTTACGTCCAGTTCACCATAGAAATGGATCGACTCCCAGGCACTGATCGTAAGCTGATGACGCTTGCGATTACCGGAAATTGGATCCTGCAGAGTTAAATAAAAAATCATGCTCAGATTTTTTTTTTAATTAATACGTCAATGGAAAACAAATTGCAGCATTTGGTAAGGTTATTCTCCTATAGGACTACGCTTTGTCGTTCAAAAAAAAATCGTTAATTTGGACGCATTTCAATTAGCACCGGTACTGTTCCTACGCAATTTGATGTTTAATGTAGATTGCAAAAATAGTTACATGCGTTGTTCCTAGCTCTACTTGGAAAAAACAAACGACATGGGCATTGTATATGCATCGGTACCTATAGGTATGTAACTTGGTCGTAGCGTACGTGGATAGTAAGGTGTGAAATATGTTCTCCCAATATCCTAGCACAGTAAACACAAGACTTTCATTGTGGGTATCTGTTCTCGAATACATCCTAAGCTTAAACAGGAATGTAACTTATCGTAATATTATTAAATTATTATTAATGGCTTCCCAAGCGACAAATAACTATCTAGAACACTAGGATATTGCACAGTTACCGTTGTAAGTTTGTATATTTAATACATAAAATAGTCGTGTGAGCAAATTGGAGAAACGATCCACTTCTGCGGTCAAGTACAGACCGGAAGAGGGCTGGTTGTACAAAAGTGGCTCACCTGACATTTACCCAAATTACAGGATATGTTTCAAGTATCACATCTCCTCACTCCCTTAATTTGAGAAGTGACTGATTTGACTCTAAAACTGTCCACTGGAGGCTGATCACTACTATTCTAGTGTAATAAACTAACTGTGTCCATTAACGCTACATCAGGCCTTAAACCAATATAAGTTTTTACGCAACGCTTGATGCTACGGTTTTCCCCGACGTTGTGGTTTCTCTTGATGTTATAGTTTCTCTCGACGATATAGTTTTTCTCGACGTGTCGGTTTCTCGTTATTTTCTAATTTTTCCTAATGCCGTGGCTTCTTGGCACAAAATAATTAATTACTTGACTTTTTAAGAAGGAATATCTCAAGGCTTGTTTATTATCGTTTGTTTTCGCGCTATAGGGACCAAATAAAATGTCGGCTCGTAAGAATACCATTAATTGCTTGAAGCGTCGATAGGAAATGCACTGCTCTACTCCTTATAGGGTTATATTATAGACTTACTTATCGTAGGTCCAGATGCAGATCGCTGCATTTATAGCTTGTCAATATGTATGGCGTGTCGACATGCTATGTTAGTCATGATTAAATACGAAATTAGTTTGAGTTTGTCGTGGGACGTTGGATAAAAAGATTCTGGTTAGTTGACCCTTGCATCAAAACCTAAGAAAATTCTGTGTTTCCCCTGCTTAAAAAATTTTATTATTAGCAAACATCAGTGAACACAGTCTTATATATGAAACTATTGTTCTCAGTTGTCCTCTTAACATCCTTCATATCAATGTGATTGTTGCAACTTCTATATATAGTACTTATTCAAGCAAGTCCACAATATAATATCAACGTAGATACTTCCCAACATCCTGGAGTAGCCATGCAATGTTCATAACCCCAGTGAAAAGAAACCTACGAAAATTTCTGTAACACTGGATACAAATCCCAGAATGTTCAGAATTGTGTTTAAGTGAGTCATGCCCGCTTAAGGAACAAAGATGCGTCTCAAATTAACAATAAACAATACATCAAGTCATATGCTAGTTTAAGAATAACTTTCTAAAGCCCTGTGCACACGAAAGTCAGAACACACTAACGGTTCTCCCTCCCGTTCCGATTGCGTTGCCGCAAACACGGTTTCAGCTGATCCAAATTTTATGCTAACCAAAAATAAATTTACTGAAAATTCGAGCCGCCACTACTGTTTCTCCACCACGGTAGGAGGAAGATGCATAATTTCAAATATTTGCCTAAATTTTGAGTGTCTTAATTCGCAACGAATTATATATTTAGCACGGTATTGAAGCACATTAACTTATATCACAGTCCCCGTAATTTGTGTTCGAATAACATGAAACGTTCCTGTTATCTGACACCCGTGTGCAGCCAGCTTTGCGGTAACTACTTGAAAGATACGCTTGTGTTAATGGATATTGATGTACCTAAGTATAATGTTTCAAAGTGGCAGTTCATCTACTGTGTGTAGTCCATGGTTTGAATGACAGCATTTGTTGCTATAACGAGTGATGTTTCACATCACTTTATATAGAGTTTGTTCTTTTATAATGCAATTGTTAACTAGCGGGGCATGCCCGCCGAATTCCACAAACAGAAAGTGAAGATGTTAAAAATTGAGGTTGGATCTAAAATTACTTTATCCTTCAATACGTGGCTTAATCTTACATTTCTCGGAATAATAACACTTGTTTGTACTAGTCACATAGAGTACGCTCTGCGAAATGAAGGGCTCAGCTTATCGCCGTTAACAGTATCTCTAGATACCAACATAGTACTTCCTTTTTATTTTTCAAGCTAGCTGAGCAGAGTTTCTTTCTCTGAATGTGCTGTCAGTTCTACGCAGTGCACTGCTTTGTCAAGTTTAGAATTTTTTATTATAGATAGCCTACTCGTGTACAAAACAGTTGATAATGAGAAGTATTTTTTTATAAATAAGCAGAATTTTGGTTCACGTCTCTGCAACTACGCAGTAACTGTTGCCAAAGGTGGAACTGAGCCTCAGCTTTGCTAACTCCCAATCGGAAAGTTATAGACGTTGATCGGCTGCCTATGACAAAATATTGAGTGGTATCCGATAACATCGGATGAATGCCTTTAAATTTCCGATTGGGCTGTATTGTAATGTTGTCACACGATCTTAAAAAGTTTTCACATATTAACTTGGAGGATACCAATTTTTGGGTTGGGTTTTATCCATGGATATTCAAACTCAGTTGTGTGTAAAGCATTAAGTCTGTATGCAAGTAACTATTTTTTTTTATAAGACCGGCGAGATTCAACTGCAGACTCACATTGTTAGAGAAAACAGACATTGCTCTCACATGGTTCTGGTGCTAAAGTGTGTTGTATTGATGTTCGTTATCATTTATTTTTCCGCCTTATGTTAGAATATCAGAAGTGGTAACAACTACGAATTCATATTGTATTGCTCTGCGACGAATTACACGTGGATGTATTTTACCTGTCGTCTGGATTTGCCATGCCATATCTGCCTCACACTTTGTACTATTTTTTTTACATGATAATTGTATTAGAAAAGATTTATCTACTGAGAGGCTCTTAGTTTGTCCTCTTCTATTGTTCTGTAATTAAGGGTGTGTTCTTATACCGAGGGTAAACATCACACAATGGCAACACATTTCAATAACATTCTTCTTTGTAAAACAATACCAAACTTTTGGTTCGGTGTTTCAATGCTAGGGCGATTTTTTTATGGAACTTCTAGCAGCATTAAATTAAGACTCATGGAATTTTTTTAAGCTAAACGGTGGATTTCATCCCGGCCACAAATTCTGGAAACTATACCTTGATCGTATCATACTCCAATGTTTTCTATAGCAGTTCTCAGTCCTAAATACCACCCAGCTTTTAACGGAAATGTATCTCAACTTTTGGCAATCCCCGCTAGCTATAGGTTGTCGTAAAATTATTTATGCACTCGTGTAACAACCGCCTAAGTGTTGCTACAACGCAGCCCACTTGTGTGGCTCCAGCTTCCAGCTTTCCAAGAACAGGCTGTAAAGCATTTCTCTGTGATAGTGGGTATTAATATGTGGCAAAATAATATTTGTATTATCGAAATTAGGGATATATGATTCTGATCCTATTTGCATTTGCCGTGCGCGGTACCACTTACCTGTTTTTGTTTGTGTTGTTCCTTGTTTTTTTATTAAAGCATTTTTCGTACATTTTTGAAGATGTAGTGACCATACCGTACTGGGATTGTTATTACCTTCACCAAGGAAGCTGTTTTTATACCAGCTTGTCTGTCTCTTTGTCTGTTTCCTGTATGTCTTTCTGTCCTCAAGATACCTTAACTCAAAAAGTTTTGGACGGATCCTCTTGAAATTTCCAGGAAATGTTAGGTTTGTTTCATGGAACAGGTGATTAATTTTTGGTGAAGAACCGTCCTATAGTTAGCATGTTTCTTGGTCTGACTATTTTTTCTTAGTTCCATAACTGAAACAGTCATAAATGGATCTCCGCGAAATTTGATGGAATTGTTGGCAACGTTGCGAAGAGCTACTGGCCAAATTTTTGTGATGATCTGTCAGTCCGTTTGTCATCTTGGCTCTATATGTTTGTTTTTGTATTTGTCAGAACATAACTCAGAAAGTTATAGAGAGATTCTTATGAAATTTGCAGGAATTGTTCAAAATCTAAAACGCATAAATGATCAAATTTTGGTGATGGTCGGTTCGTTCGCTCATGTGTTTGACTATAGATTTTTATGTTAGTGTTTGTCAGAACATAACTGAAAAACTTACGGACGGATCTTCAAGAAAATTACAGAAACTGTTATTGTTGTCAAGAGGCACAAACCACCATATTTTGGTCATGAGGAAAAGCAGAACCTTGTTTTAGGACCAATTTAAATTGTTTGTTAACATTGCCTTGCTTGGCGGAGGTATGCGCTCTCAGAGTGATCTAGTTATACATAATATCCACTACTATTACTCTGCTTGTCACAGTCTTCATTATAAAGTAGCTCTTGTGAGTAAGCTAAGGTAAATATCGTATGCTTCATGATCCTCAGTGGAAAAGAGGACCGCTTCGAGCTGCCCGCTTTGATCGTGAAAGGCAATTTTGGAAAAACCATCGCGATAAAAACCAATCAATTGAAATATCATTTAATTTCTTCGTAGGTACAGCGTTGCTTTAAAAATTGCTTACGAAGCGTGTTCGTACTAATAAAGGGTTTGGAAAAGTAGGTACCTACTGTATAAAGTCTCAAATATGTCAGAGCGTTAGTATACCTCTCGGGTAAGTTGGCTGTGTAATTACAATAAAAATGCAACAATGCTGTGTTGAAACGCAAAATTTTCAAGGGTATGGGTAGGAGGTGAATGCTGACTCGTGTGATATGAAAGCTTCTCCTTATTTCCCTATTCATTTTATTTTTTTTTTAATTTAAGAACAACGTCAGCACTTATCTTTTTGATGCTGATATTTTCAAGGCGGTGATTTGACGAAAGAACGGTCATCGAAATTATGGAAAATAAATTTTAAGTCAGAAAAGATGTGTGACACTGCATGTTCTCAGATTCTTTTTATGTGGTGATATACAGAGTCTAGGCTTAGGGCTGTTAGTGTAGGGTAGTTTTTTTTTCGTTTTACCACTAAATCCGATAGCAAGTACATTGTTCTTGGTGTTTTTGTAGGTTTTGTAAGGACAAAAAACCCTAAATTAACTAATCTAAAGTAACAATTACCTTAGCCTCAGTTTAATCTAACATAATTTTCTATAGAAAAATTTCAGAGGCTTCCATCAAACAGAAAAGCTCATGCATAATTCATTCGAAACCGCTAGATTTTGCAAAACGTTGTCTAGAAATTCAACTCTGAGTTGCTTGATTTACTTAAATAACTGTTTTCTGTGGAACGTCTCCGTACTCAATTTGTGTTCTTGAAATTCTCTGCAAAACTCCTAAGTATCATCTGTTGGGGTCACCGCCTGAAGTAACGATTATCATCCAATTTACGTATATACCGTAGCTATGTAGAATAATATTCGAATTAATTTCATTTACTCCTATGTTTATTCTCCAAATATCTGTGTTTGCTTCTTCTTAATAATTACATAACAACTGCTCCATGCCTCTTCCTCTGATGAGAACTCGAGCGTTAGGCTAAAGTTAGCCTTGCAGCGTGTACTAAGTTATTATTCTACCCGTGAAGTGAAGTTCAAACTAAGAAACAGGCGCAGTTTTTATATCAGTAGAAAACGAGATAGTGGTTTACCATATCCAGCTGCACATACGAGTTTCCGGCTAATTGATTCTCAGGTCTTTGAGGACGTGGAAGAGTTTATTTAGCCTGTTGAGCTTGATATCGCTTTTAGGGTAAAATTTTGAGATTATTTCCTGAAACTTTATCAAAAGTAGCAAAACCAAGCCTCATAAGTGAAGTTCTCGAAACGCTGATTCTAAAGAAAGTAGCTTATGAGTTGATTTCGGGGAAACTCTCCCAATCAACGGGTGATATCCTAAAAATTTACTAAAACCGCTGTGTTTTTTCCTAAACATGAGTGTAACGTTTGTGTCACACGAGGACGAGAAGAATTTACCCTGTAAAGGCGGCGTCTTTTGACGCCGTCAGAACCCGCCACTCCTCTGCCTTGAAAACTAAAGAAAAGTGCTTTGCTTTTCGAATTCTAAATTATTTCGAATTTAACGAGATCCAAAACTTTACTAGCAACACATGTTTAAAGGCAAATGGGTTGGCGGGTCACATTTTAGCATATCATTGGGTCGTCATTCAGCGGTATTTACGAGGAAGCAACAAAATGTGCGAACCATTTCTATTACTTTATGTATGGGAACAAAACACCATAGGTCGAACCCGCCTTTTATCGCCGAACTATTTTTGTTTCTTCTTTTTAACAATAGCATTGCATTTATACAACCTGCATAGCATTGTCAGAAAAATATACCACTTTGTGATGTACGGTTATGCGAGCTTCACCTAGACCTCATCCGAAAAACGCCAAGCTAGATATGTAGGAAGATCCAAGGCTTGGACCACCTTTGCCAAACTGCGTTTCCTGACGACATATATTTCCTAGTGGTATCAGCTATTTAAATATTGTGTTTTCGTCTTACTGTGGTTTTACTTCTATAGATTGGTATTCTGTTTTTAGACACATTGAAAGAAGTTAATACTCGGCTACACATGCCAGCATAAATTACAGCTTTTTCTGCATGCATCAGCGTGAAATAACAACCGTAGAGGTGGCGCAGAGATTCAGCGCTAGGCGTCTCTGAAGTTAGCGCAGATCAGTGTTTGGCCTGAAGTAAACAAGCTACGCTCTTTGTTGCCTCATGGCCTCTCATGTGCCGTCAAGACCTCTCTGCTCCTCTTGTTGGTGAACTGCAGCATCCCAGACGTAAATTGGTGCACAGAACTTTGGTCAATGGCACTGCGAACGCAAAGAAATTCATCAAATGGGTCCGTCAGAAATCGGGAATCGCATGCCTACCTATGCCAAAAGCTGCATCAAGAACAGGACGAGCTCACACTGAAGTAATTTGGTAGTAGAGAGCTTTATCGAAATGGAGCAGATGTGAAGGCGGGAAGTTCAGTAGAACAGACAGCGTATTACGAAGAGGAACAGGCTCTTAGGAAAATTGGATGCAATAAAACGAAGTTTGACAGTATAATCTAGTGTGGAAAGCGGTATCATGATCAGGACCAGCCACCTAAATAAAATGGTAGCCAAAGCTTGATCAGAACAGAACATGGGGAGTAAACTAGTGGTGTGAGCTGTATACTGAAGAGGACCAGGCACGAAAATTATTTGGCCAAAGAATTAGATGCAGTGCAGAGAACGTAGCATGCACTTGGTGCATTAAATATCAGTCATAAATTGGGAACTACACTTGTGGATACTGGTGCACGTGAATAGAAACTGCAAGTAATTTGGGTTCAAAAGCTCTTGATTTTTGATTGAGAAGGTAAGATTTTCACTGAATGTAGGATCCACCAAATGTTATGAAGTGGTTAATGGTTATAGTTCATTCTAAATGAACGAATTAAGAAGGAGGAAAGTCAGCGTGAAAATGATAGTGGAATCCCTTTTGCAAGATCTAGAGGAGAACAGAATAGAAAAAGACTTGGCTTTTAGGTACAGGTTAAAAATGACTTCATTTCCTTGAACTCATCATCAATATGGGCAGCTGTGCCCGAGTCTCAAGCAAATCTTGATAACACACGTTTGCTCCTAATTATCACTCATTTTAAACACAGTTAAAAAATGATGTACGAAATCATTCGCCATAGACAATTGGTTGATTACTGATTTCAAACTCGTACCGACGGCGAGCTATACGGTATCTTGTTCTGCATCCCATCCTAACGGCAAGCCCTTAGTGTTGTCGGAATTTACGCAGCGTTACGAGTCTCACTACTGTGATTTGTACGCCTCGTACGGAACTTTTGTCGAACTGTTTGCGATAGGTAGGCTAACTACCTTTCCTTGCCGATCTGCTGCCTGCTATACTCGTTTCCACTTACTTTTTCTTCAAGTATCGGGGTGGTTTTAATCATCGTCTGAAGTCTGCTATGGGCACCCAGTTGTTCTCATTCTTAATTCTTTTTTATTGTTGTGAGTACGCTGCCTTCTATTTTTTGCTCGTTTATCTGGATCTCGAAGTAGTTATTTCATTAGGTGCAGTTCTTTAAATAGGGTCGTCACTGTATTTACTCCTTGCTGATCACCACGTTCCGTTTCCTGCCTATTAAGGCTTCTTATGGGGGCTCGTATTCTCAATCAATATTGCTAGATCGAGAAGGCACTGGTGTCACCAAGAAGGGACGTTGCAATGGATCTATTTTATCTTCAATCATCTGCTGCATGTGTCCTCAGCAATTGGCCTCTGCCCGCTCTCCTTAATTTTGTTACTTTCATGTCCCCAACAATTCGACCTGAACTGCGCTATCGCTTACCAATGTCCAGCTCATTTTGTCTGCGCAGTTTCACCGGTGCCGCCAGCTATGCCCCTTGGTCTAGGGTCGGCATTTGCGTCGCTGCCGCCTCCTCCTCTGCCTGAATTGAGACTTCACCACGACACCTCGCGCTACCTCTGGGACACACCACGTCTGCTGCCGCACCATCCGCACCCGCATCCTTCAGCTGGGTGAGTACACTCCAGTTATTGCTTTCAGCCTCTCAGTGCTTGATATTGGCGGTGTGAGTTGTACGTCTTTAACTGGGTGAGTACTCTTTAATTCTTTTCAGCGTCTCTGTACTTGACTTTGGCCATGCATGTACGTTGCTTGAAATACACTTCGATTACCTACTTTCTTCATCTACATACGTTTACATGGTCATCTTAATTATCACTTCTAAGTGGGTGCAGATTTATCGGTATTGCTGTGTCAGAAGTAGGTATAGTGTGTATGATGTACACATATAGGTAGTCTCAGTTGTATAAGCTATATTGTATGTCAAACTAGAGCATTCTGAGAGCGCATACCTCCGCCAAGTGAGCCAACGGTAGCAAAAATTCAAATTGGCTCTGAAACCATAATTTTCTTTGCATAAACTCCAAAATCTGATCATTTGTGCCTTTTTATATTAATAACAGCTTGTTCAATTTTTTTCAAGTTCCGTTAGTAACTTTTTGAGTTATATTGTTAACAAACGTTATGACAAACAGACAAACAGACAAACAGACAGACAGACAAACACGACGAAAACATAACCTCCTTGGCGGAGGTAATTAGTTCAGCTAAGTTAGTTTATCTACTGCGCGTGCTTGATTACCATGGGAACATCAGGGTCGTGTGAGTTACCGTGATCTGTTGGGAAAGTAGCCTTTCTTTTGTATTTTCAAGGTACTGCAACTAACTGATGTGTGAATGACTTCCTATGTCAAACTGCGTTTCATGACGACAAATATTTCCTAGTGGTATCAGCTATTTAAATATTGTGTTTTTTTCTTACTGTTGTTGTAGCTTGAAACGTGAAATCTTTCATGTTCTTACTCAGCCTGTTTAAGGCGTGACTTTTTGCGAGTACACTCGATCGTATGACGCACATTGTCGATGCGCGTTTCTTGATACTCGTAAGGCAGACATGAATATGCGACACCGCAAGGTCGCGAAGAAGCAATTAAGAAACCCGCAAACCCGCTGAACTGCACATTTTCACGAATCTATGCGTAATTATAGCGTTTACAATAATTTGAGTGATAGTCTTCAGTAAATCAGTTTTGTTTCTGATAAAAATTTACAGTTTTTTGCTTCTCTGCTAAAATTTACGGCTTTATGACATGGTCCCTGTTTTTATAGACCGGCTTAGTTGAACTTGAAGTAATTAATTCATGTATCGTTTATAGATATTGTTTTCAAGTATGGCGGGCAGAGGTTGGGAATACAAATTACCTGCCGTTGATATTCTCTATTTGATCGAGGATTGTTTTCTCAGAAAATTGGACTTCTTGAAAGTGATTGCTTACATAGTGTGTATTCACGCCCTATGTAGTCAATATTTGGTTGCTTTCTTATTCTTACTTTGGCCCCTTTGACGTCCTGCCTTACGTGTCCATTCTGCCTTTACTTCCGTCTTACTTGTTGTGCATTCCTCTGTTGTATGCAAATTTTCTACTCCCTTGCATTTTGTTCTATTTTCTCTACTATTCTTAACATACTATGCGTACATGTCCAAGTCTTCCCCTCTTTTGGTGTACAATATGTACATACCTGTCAATTTCCTCTCCTATTTGAGATATGCATACATTAATATCTATTTCTTCCCCTCTCACGCAACCCCGTCTTATTCCTTTTCCGGCTGGGTGGGATCTCGTGCAGGATCCACTTGAGAATAGCTCTATTCTCACTTAAACTGAGGTTCAGTGTGGATGGTAAACGGCTAAACGAATATGAACTATAATCTAATCTAACAGTGCCCTGCGTGGTTGTTTCGGTTGGTAGATTACTTCGTTTACTGAAGTCTTTCACTTACTTGCCGCTTATCATGTACGCTGATTTGACTTTTGTCTGTCACATGAATCACCATTTTCCTTTAGCCCTTGATAGCAGCTGAAAGCTTCATAATTGTAAATTTTCTCGCCAGGACTTCGAGCGCACAAACCATCATTTTACACCCATGTTTTATATAGTTGATAAATTACTATAAAATTAATCAACGATGAAATTTCGTTTTCAGTTTCATTATACACTATTACGCATAGATGCAGTAAATGTCATTTTCGTATGATAGGTAGTCAGCGGTAAGTTCTACGTTTCTTTATAGCTTTCGTGAAGCGAGGCACATTCGTCTAATAGCAGTATGATAGTGATCGTTATAATGTGTCGACTATCATGTATGATGAATTGACACAAATTCAGCATTTGCATTTTCCGTGTACTATTCTCATATCGTCGCTTCCATTCAACCACTGCATGCTATCTCAGATTTATGTGACAGTGCCATGACATATATATATATATATGTTTTCAGAGCATCAAAGATATACAATGAGCATAGTGTACGTATACACCTTTGCACAGACTGCACAGAGATAGGTATAAGAACAAATTCACTGATAACATTTTAGTAGAATCAATGCTGTAGAAAGTCTTCGGCCCGTAAGCCCGTATAATTAATTGCTCAGACCTTTCAAAGTACAAGATCTGCGGTGCCTACGTTCATACCTAATATTATCCGATGTGTTATAGAGAGCGCTGGCTGCATAAGTCCACTTTTGCATGGACTTCACGAAAGATTTCTAGAATCGGTGATACTCTTGTAGACATTTTGTGGAGTTTCATAAGATGATGGTTCAGTATGAAAAGTATACTTGGCACTTTACATGTCCATATCCTACCTTTTACATTTCATTGCATGGAAATGCTGCGAACTTTGAGGTTTAAATATTGCTATACAGTTGTAGTTACACTCTATCATGACAGATCATCAGGATGTAGAAGTTTATTCTAACCTCATTACGTGTATCGAAATATGCAAATTTATGGTGTTTTTGACACTTAACTGTGATATAAAATCCTTCTCATCTATAATGGCCATTACAAGTGTTGTTGCTACTGAAGGAGTTTTACTGCCTTAATGAAAGAGATTTTGAATGCTTTATCTTTACAAGTCTCATTAGAACTCTCTTTACTCCCTATAACACTCCGCGCAGCAAATCATTCGCTCTGGTAGTCGATATTTTCTATGCAGAAAGCTTGTTTTCGTAGCGGATGCATGCAACGGATATATCACGAGTACATCTTCGTTTCCCATCGGCTCTCTCTCATAAAAAGTAAAAAAAAAAGTGCAATCAATTTGAAAAGAACCTGTATTCCGTAGCCCAAGTGTTTACATTCCTCATTATAGAGAGTTAACGGATACTGCATTATTACTATCAGTTCCGGACTTTTATCAAAAACTTTCTCGAATAAAGTGTGCGTGGAAGTTTGGGGATTGCACCTGGATGTCAGACAAGTCTTTGGTGGGCTGGATGTACCAGCGTTTCATATGGTTAGATATTGCTGCACGCAATATTTACAAGCAAAAAGTACACATATTGGACTGCATTTTCTAAACACCTGGCGGCAATTTTGGAAATAATATTTATCGCAAAACTGAACCTACCATCTATCATATAGCTTTTCTTTACCGTGGTTTATGGTATCATAGTTCGTCTGCAAATGTACCCGTGAGCTGAATTGTTTAGTTGTTTGGATGGCGTCATAGTTCCTATTTTGAATTTAATTTATTTTTTTTTTCATATTTTAGAGGCCATAGATGGGAACTGAGTGTATGCTTCTCATTTTTCCTAGTTTGAAATGAATTTTTTTCGCACCCAATAGTTTCATTTCCAATTTACTAGTTTATCGTTTCATTTATTTGTTACTGATATTTAACAGGTAATATTGGTGGTCTTGATTTACTGATGCATGTCAGCTAACTCAGCTAAAAAAAATTATTTTTGGCAAAAATTATTATGACATTTTTAATAGAATAAAATATAATTCTTTCAGACCGCCCGCCGGCAGAAACTGAGCTGAAGAAGGAAAAAAATATTATATATACTAACCAAATATGTAAAAAGTACAACTTGACCAACAATGAATTAACAAAATGCCGTGCTGCTGGAAAATTCGTAATGCAAGGTGTTAAAGTTTGGTGCGATAAAGCAAGTTTCTGATGAATTCAGGATTGAAAGACACTCGGTGGTCAAAAGCTTTATCCAATTTACCCTCTTAATTAGTGTTATTGAATGGATAAAGTCTAATTTTCTAACGTAGAAATTACTTCGAGACGACCTGAAAGTCGTTTTGGCGGACCTATTTAGAAACCGAAGGAGCATTTATAATAAGTCCAAGTTTATTTTTGAGTTTGACTTAGCATGAACAATCGACTTTTGAGTTTGACTTAGCATGAACAATCGACTTTTGAGTTTGACTTAGCATGAACAATCGACGAATGATTTGCATTAACTTCGAGAGTTGCATGTGCCCAGTAGATGATGGCGTTCCAAGTGTTCAAACTTTCATATATCGCTAAATTTGTGCTGTGAATGAATAGAAAGACTACCGAGAGAGACTCGTGCTGGTGCGGAGCGCACTCTTTCACTTTGGAGGCTTTCGTATGTCGAACTAATCAGTTCTGTCGGTGCTTCGTGCACTGGTCGGCTAAAGTTTAGAATTTGTTGCCTGCATCGGCTTTTGGTCGTGTTGGCCTGCAGGCCTTTAAGTCGTCTGTTAATGGTTTTAGCTGGATTTTCTTTAGCAGCGTTTTGGGCTTCCCGGTGTTGCAAATGCTTCATTTGGGTTTTATTACCTGTCCGTGGGAGCTCAAGTGTGAAGTTTTAATAATAATAATAATAATAATAATTCCATAATTAGCTACACTGTATGATCCAAAATGATACACTGTGCAGTATTGATATCAATCAAATTAAGTTACACATAGGCTGAGGAGGAAGTCCACTAGCATGGATAGCTGTGAAAAATTGGGGATATCTTTACTGCGTCGTGTACTCTAAGCATAATATTATATCCAAGAAAAATTGTCAGTATTATTAACCCCTATGTTAATGCGCTCTACTACGAACGGGATGTCTTTCTCAAATTGCAATAACTGTCATTTCCAGATATCTACTATATCAAGATACGTCTCCGTATATACTAATAGGCTTAAAAATGCATCTACACGAAACGTTAACTACGGATAATATGCAATGCCGTATAAACTCATATGCTCATACATAAAATGAGGTCTAATGGGTGACTATGGACACCTGCACATTCGCTATCAGAAAAAAACATACATATTTATAGATATGAATATTTTAAAATGCAAAAGTTAGAAGTTGCTTAATTGTGTGCCCTACGATATAGGGACTGCTTTGTCATTGCTTATTTGTGGTGACACGTACGGGGTAGTATTAATATATAAATATATATTAATATATAAATATATATTTGGCGTTTTTGCTGCGCTCAAGATTTCGCTATACTTCACTTAACTGGTATTGTAAGAAACTGAAGGTAATTTGCATTTTATCAATATTCCTTTGTCATCTGTCTGATACAGACACAGCTACCAGTTTTCTTTATTTGAAGTTGAACAAAGATTGCTTTGATATAAAATAAAAATTAGTGCAATTACCTGCTTCCTCTCATTTCTTTGTTTTAAGATGGCATATCTCTCGCTTTTTCCAGCACTGCAATACCGGATCTCGTTGTTATGAGTTCCATAAGTGCAACTAATCCAGTCGTTTGCTCTTTATTTGGAAAGTTGTAGCTGGTGGCTGCTGCAGCACCGGGCTTTTATTAACGGACAACGGGCGTGATTCTTCTGGCTGTTATTTACGACTTTACCAACATTAACTTTTGAGGAGTGAAATATTGAAACTGGATAATTGCAACCGGTATGTGATTGTACGTTAATCTGGGTAGATAATGTGTTTCAGACGAGGCAATTAAATATCTATTTAGCATAGATATGCCAGACTGCGTACTGATCTGAGTACCTGATTGTCAGTGAAAGTTTGTAGAAAAGTGGGTATTGGTTTTAACTTTATTTCGCCAAAGAGGAATAAATGGCCACTGCAGTAGCGACTTAATTGCTGAATTTCATTCAGAATTTTTGCTCCAATTAATTCACTTAACTACGTCGTTTATGGAAAAAGTGATAACGAGTTTTCTTAATTACACAAACACAGCTTTGACGGCTGCATTTAGTGCAGCTTGCTGTATTTTCAAGTTGTATGTTTGTATGGGCCCAGGCTTGAGGTCTTTCATCAAGCCTTTCATTGGTGCTCACTGCACCAATTTTTTTCAGTAACTTCTCTAATCGTGGTCCAGTAACATAGCTTGCAACGTTCGAATTGTGGGTGTCTCAAAACCAATGACTCTAACCTAATCTCAAGACGTACTACTCTCGAAGAAGTGATCCCACAAATCCCACGGGTTTTAGCAAACTCAGTCTTGCAGTTTGATGGATCTACTCTTATTGCCCATTTGAATCCGGCCAGTAATGAGAGGATCGCCTCTCCTAGGCTGCCTTCGTCGACCAGACAACTTGTACCTTGCTTTCAACGTTTACAGTTGACAATATACCTACGTGCGTGTGTTGTACATGTAGAGACCGTATTTGCATGCTATATGTGAGGTCTATATTTCATATACAAGCGATCTTCAAGTTATGAGATATGTTAAGACAACATAACTTAATGCACAGTAAAAAAAAAAAAGAATATTCAAGCCGTTTATACCGTTGGTGGTAATGTTGCTTCTTATATTCAATATTCTATAATTTTTTAGGAATAGCTATATACATGCATTAATTGAAGAAAATAACTCCGTTAAAATCGACGATCACCGTAACTGTATCACACGATAACTTTTAGAATTCACGTAGTCGTCAAACCATAGGGGCGCAATAACTGTTTACACACTTTATTCTCGTAGAGATTGATGTACATATTTGAAGCGCCAGGCCCTTGAATCCCGTCTTCCCTGCACTCCCGATAAAATTAAAAATGTGTCACAAAAATCGAGAATTCAGCTGTTGTTATGTAACTGAAGCAGATTAACTAACTTACGTATGCTGTGTTGTTTTACTATTGATACTTTTGGTGGTAATAAAACCTTGCATGCTAGCAGATAGTTCTCTCACAATAGACATACGTAGCGGGCAGTTCAGTTTCGGAGCAACAGATTGTGATTCATTTCCAAAATTCCAGCTGTTGTGCTACACTTTCTCGCGTGTTGTTACATGATTTCAGTTAGTATCACATTTGCGTCATTGATCTGCATAGATTTCCACATGGGCGTTTGAGTCTCACAATATCCTTGATACTAAAAGGATTCCGGACTTGGCAGAACACTTGTCTCGCTTTCGTTGCAAACTAATCATTCTTTAACAGAAAAGTCAGAAGGAACATTCGAGGGTAAAGTGCTTGTCAAAGAAGGTCGGGACATACATACAGTATATGGTAGGTATTATTTCCATATTTAATGAGATCGGGAGAGATGTATGGAACAGAAACGAGTCTATCGTTAGTGTCTATTCAAACCTGTGTAGTTCTTTTGTGTTCTATATGGAACTTAAGTTTATAGGCCTACTGTATAAGGCGTTTTCGGGTCATACACCAATTATATACATAGAGGCTTATTATCAAACGCAGAATTATCACTTAATTCAAGGTAACTTTTACTGAATTTGGCACTGTTCGTTCGTCGTTATGTTGTTGAAAATACTTGACGAAAGATGACGGTAAAATCAAACCGTATTTTTGTTACAAATTACTCATGAAAGATCGATCAGCTTTCAATATAAATACATTGATACAGTTAGTTATGCGCAGCCATATTCGAGCTAAGCAAATGTATCCCATGTTTGTACCTCAGTCCCTGTCATTATAATAATAATAATAATATAATAGGCAATATGTTGTCTCCCGAGGTTGATTCCAATATTCTGATAAATTGATCTGAATGATTTCCTCATTGTTGTTTCAATGAACGCTTCATTTCCATGTTGGCGCTGGTGTTGCATAGTCACTTTGTTAAGAGACAGTCTCAGAGATATATCCAATATGATTTCCTTTACATTTGATTCACGAAACATCGTAACCGTTGTTAACGCAATCTCTAAATATACAGTCCTATATAACACTTGAAAACGTTCCCCGACAAAATGTTCAATCTAATATGGAAGAAAGTAGAGTTGTGTAGCTCCTTAATTGAGGCTGACGCTAGGAGCTCCAATTTCCAAAGGTAATAATGTCGTGAAAGGATAGGACATTCAAGTGTTGCTGTCACTGTAAGTATATCTAATTTCGTCTCATTGTATTGCATTTTATTCTCTTTTGCATGCATTTCTCCAATCGATGTATTGAATAACTCTGCCTCATTAGCAGCTATAGTCACGGTAACTTATTGTCAATTCACAGTCCGTGACTGCTTATCTTCGATTTTCTTTTCACGTTTTGAGCTTGTCGCACCGATTTTGAGGGAATTATGCCGCTGTTTTTGCAAGTCGCTGTTTTAATTGCGCTAAATTAGTGTGCAATTGCAGCTGTTAGTTATTCAGTGCTACACGTTCTCCGAATTGTTCTATGCACGTATTCGCCCAATGAAGGCGGTAAGTACGTGCTTGCAGCACGCAACGGTGTTATTTGGCAGATTTTCTTCCGTCGGGCGTGTATATGCTCTCTTTCTCTGCCTGCGTTACGTTCTAGCAGCTTTGAAGTGAGTTGAAAATATTTATCTCTCGTAACCCAATAATCAGATCGATAAAAATAAATTGGTTATTTTTTAAGTTACTTGTTCAATTTGTTTTCACTTATCCTTAAATGCATTCTACGCTGTCAAACAGCTTATGGGGTGGCTATAAACTTTACAAGAAAATGTTAATTTATTTTGACACAATACAGCAGTCATTTTTTGTATGTACGTGCTCATAGCTGGCTCAAGCTGCTATAGAGAATAGCATGGCATTTGGGATGTGCACTGCATCAAAACATTCAGTGTGACCACCAACAATGCTATTTCTCCACAAAATCAAATTCTTGGTATGGTTCTTACGTATTGTTTACTATATACATGTACAACTGAAAAAAGTATTTTCATGTGGGCACGCCCATTTCTTGGCTACTATAAACGTATACGAGATACGAGTGTCTGTTGCCCTAATGACAGATTACCACCTTTACCGCAGTTATAAAGCTAGTTATGTTTGTATATCAAAGTATGTACTTTGATATCGAGAGTAATTGTTGATGCTGCTGGTCATTACTTCAGTTACTTTCTAGCGCTTACTTCCACAAAATAGCTAAGTTTATTATACCTTGCATCTTTTTTCGAATTCTTATTTTATCCATGACGATGTTCATCGCTTGCGTAATTACGCTGGGCCGCATTTTATTTTGCGTTTCGATGTACTTATGCCTCATTTGTTATAAATGTGTGTATCATGACACAAACATACCTTCTGGGATGCAGCGGTCAAAGAACTGAGATTTAATGGGATAGACCTATATGAATGTGATGAATTGAAATCTAGGTTAAAAGTACTTAGGAACATACCAAAAACGCCTTGATCAGCGTACTCTATTGGTGGTTATCAAAGCCACAACTCTTTCATTCTCGAAATATTAGCTCGCAATAACTAAATTAACTAGGCAGCACGTATGCTGTGGCTAGTTGGGGGTACCGGAAACCCGGGAAGATTCCGCGTGCAGGGTAGTGACTTCATTCATGCTTGCTCGCGCTGCCTGTGTGTGCGACCTGAAGGCTTCTCTATTCAACCTTTGTTGCTGCACTAGCCACTGTCTGTTTACTGAAGACTTGAAGTTCCCGTTGTAAAGTACGGGAAAAGCCATATTTCTTCATTCTAGCAGTTCCGTCAAAAACAGCATATGTGTTTTCTTCAAGAGTGTCACCCTGTATTAGTAGAGGATGACACAAGGTTCATTTGAGTGATGCATTACAAGTACAGTGTAGCCACCTCTGTAGACGGTGGTGTACGAAAAGCTACTAACGGATTTTCTTCGTATTTTGCTCGTTATCAGGAAGTTACAGATGGTTTTACATGTTTTTCGTTGCTATAACTCTGGGAAGTGTCAGATCCTGAAGCTATCACTATATAGCCACAAATATATGAGCTTCTGTCGCTAGTTTGGTAGTAGTTCTCCGACTATTCTCACTTGGTATTTTACTGCCCATGCTTTACGTTGTTGCTCTGTAGATTGTATTTCATTTGCATACATAGTCACCGAATGCCAGCTTTGTACTTTTCACCAATGCCATTCATTCGAGGAATCAAACTAAATTTAATTCGTCGTTTTAGAGTAATGTCGTGCTTATAATATGCTTCGTGTTGCTGCTGTTTTAAATAATTGTTTGTGGTTGTTTTTGTAAGTAAGTGACAACATGTCTTGCAGTTCAAACTACGATATGGCTATTAAACAAGCGCAACTGCAAAATTTTTATTTTTGCAAAAGATAAAGCAAACTTCTGTCAGTAGCTGCCCTCTCTTATTGCCGCCTGCTTTTATTACTCAGCAAAGCTTACCATAACCACAACGTCTGCGGTCGCAGGAACACCTGATCTCACTTTCAGTCCGATATTAATGATCTTTAAAATTAGCGTAGCGACCAACTCCAATATTATTGTATATTTGCACAGTTTTCTTAGTTAAACAGCGGTGGTCATTAGCATCACACTCTTGCAAACACCGCGTCCATCCTTGTTTGTTGAGAGCAAACAGGGTTAAGTTCAGCTAATTTGGGGAGGTGGTCGCGAGCTCTTCTGGCTTGATATTATCTTCCGAGACTGTGTAATTAGTTATTTACTTGTTTAGTAATCTCCATTTACTATAACGAGTGCGATGCGATAAGCTGCTGGTCAGTGCATATTGCGTTCACGGGCCGATGAAACTGGTGTGGGAGTCTCTTTCATGCACCGAGTTGCCATGTGCTGCATATTATTTCATGAGTTGTAGACTTGACTGTATTGATCTACGAAAAAATTAGGATACGTGGGTATGAGTTGCTATATTCTGCACCAGCCATATTTCAAAGCTATCAGTTCCTCCCAACTTTTTTTTTAAACTGGCACCTTTAAAAGTTTTGTTTGAATATTTTTTACGCCCTTTGAAAAACAATATATAACATTCGGGAGGGAAAATTCATGTTATCTACTATTTTAACAAAAGTACCGTCGAGTACGAAAACAAGCACAGTGATCCAACTATTAATAATATTAATTTTGAGCTCAGGGAATGTTTGTTGGTTCCGGCTAGGAAACCCTGTTCTATATTATAACTGATCCACCTCTGTACTTTGTGTAGCTGGCCATCGTTACGTCATAAGTACGCCTGCAGTTGACTCAGGTGCAACTGTAAATACACTCTAAGGTGGCAGTCGTCCTTTCTGTTATTGTTGCCACTTGTGGACATTTTGTAACCAAAACTTGGTTTGGTACCCACGCCGACTGCAATAGTAGTCTGCATCTCTGAAGTTTCCCAATTCACGACTTGTTAAACGCTTTAAAAAGCTAACTATCAATCGTTTTATTGTCCGCTGTTCACCGCTGTTAGTCTCCACAGACTTAGTAAATCATTATTCATTGCAACTTATTTATACCTGTTGTGTTTCTATAGTCGATAATTATACCTGTATATTTTAAAGTAAATGGTAAATTGGTAACCCATACAATAATTGATACAACTATATAGCGACAAGATTTTTCATTGCAGTTACTATGGACTAAGATACTTAACTCTAAAAATAAGTACGACAACTCTAACTACAACTTCAGGACTTTTATCGTCTTCCAAGAAGAATCAGACTGAATTCGAAATTCCTCGTTGCTGAAGTGTTTACTATTCTGCAAAGCATGACAACCTTTCTTAAATTTGCATTATTTTAGTTCTTTGGAATACTGTATAATATAATTACAGGCTGGTCAATCCAATAATCCCATTCTCTATACCCTACACTATTAGTAGTCAATACAAGGATCACTTGAACGGGATATTTGCTCGTTGTATATCAAACACAAAAGCTGAAAAGGAACCCAATACACTAGGTTTTATAACTGTGTAGTCTAGACACCGTGTTAGCTTTGTGGAACCTGTTAGCCTTTAGTTAAAAACGCTAGTAAATTTTCTTAACAATTCGAGTTTCCTTCATAAAACTATAGCTATAAAAACAATACTTCTTAAATAGAATGTTTTTTTTTTTTTGTGTGTGTGTCATGATCCAAAGGCGTTTGTTCTTGTTAAATTTCACTAGTGCTTGTGATATGTTTCACATTTATACTTATTCACATTATTGTTATTCAATCATTTTCCGTTACGTATTGACACTTCTTCTCAATGGATGTAACGTTTAACTGCCTGCAAAACTCTTTGGCGGCAATTCATTTATAATAATTGCCATGTTAATAAGCGATTTTTCCATCTATGCTGTTGTTTTTGTAGTGATTCCTGCTTTTGATATAATGCACTCTGTTTGTATGTTTTTTGGAGCAACATTGCTCTTTACAGTGTGAATTCTTTCAGCATGTTGAAGCACAGTTTTTCGGTGAGGAGGTCTTCTGTGTATTTCTTTCATATACGCTATCGTTTTAGCATTTGTACTGATTTAGGGCCTATACTCGGCTCGATCCCTACCATGTGAAACATGGCATAAATTGGGCAGCAGTATTTTACTTTTTTTTTTACAGTGGACGTGCAGACGAGCTAATTTACGTCATTGAATATTGATTCAAGTGTCTTACGGATGCTATCTATTGACAAAAAAATAAATGATGTCTTCTGATTTTCTGAGCGATGGAAGAGCAATAGGTGAAAGTAGAATTCTGGAGCGGTTGCTGCATAATCATATTTTGAGCAAGCAATGGTAGTTTGTGTGTGTCTACGGACAAGATGTTATATCCGGCTCAGTGGTTAAGCAATGTTTTTCGCCATTTCGTATCTTTGCAAAAATGCATGGGACAACTTGTAAGTAGTGCGTAGATTTTATGTTGAAGTTACTTTTGTTTTTTTTTTGCGGTAGAAGCACTTCGTTTTGAAAGCTGAAAGAAATGTCCTCAGAACTCAACTGTTCGTCTGCCAGATTCATTACATCTGTATTACTGCAGCCACTAACTCACCTATCGCGTGGGTGCAGGAGACATTAAAATGGAGAATAAATTTATTTTACCCATTGCTTAAAAGGTTGGCTTCTTGATTCAAAATTTTTGGGACCTTCAGTATATTGTAAGAACACGAACGTCCGGAACGTAAACCTAAAACAGAAAAAAACAAGAAGAAGAATTGCATTTCGAGGAGCACGAAGACCTGGGAACGCTGCCCTTACTCTGAATTATCGCATTCCCTATCGTCACTGCTGAGAAGAGACGTGTTTCTCGGCAGCGAACACGATACCTTTCTCACCTTCAGCAGGTCGGCTCTTCCGGTGTCGGGCTGTAGCTCAGTCGTCGCTACCTAATTAAAATATGTCCAAATGATCCTTTCGGACTATTGAATGTTTTTTAGAACATAACTGAACAACTTATTGATGGATGTTCAAGATAATTGCCAGAAATTTAGAAACGTTGTGGCACAAATTACCAAATGTTGTTGGTGGCCAAAAATAAATCTTGGATTCAAGACCAATTTCAATGCTTCATTAACATTGCATTCTTCGGCGGAGGTATGCGCTCTCAGGCTGCTTCACTAGTTTCTTAAGAAATCATTCTAAAGAACTAGAACCTACATTATTTCTCAGGTGATGTTTTATCAGACAGTGCAAAAGATGCGTTATCGTCTGCACTGTCTGATAAAACATCACCTAAGAAATACTGTAGGTTCTAGTTTTTTAGAATGATTTCATAAGAAACTAGTGAAGCAGCCTGAGAGCGCATACCTCCGCCGAAGAATGCAATGTTAATGAAGCATTGAAATTGGTCTTGAATCCAAGATTTATTTTTGGCCACCAACAACATTTAGTAATTTGTGCCACAACGTTTCTAAATTTCTTGTAATTATCTTGAACATCCATCAATAAGTTGTTCAGTTATGTTCTACAAAAAAATTCAGACAAATATAGTCAAACTAAGAAACGGGCAAACTTAACATTTTAACATTCCTAACAGTTGCTAAAAATATCATAGCGATCCGTTCATAACTTTTTGGGTTATGTTACTAACAAAAATATGCATAGAGACAAACAAACTGATAAACAGACCGTCACAGAAATTTGGTCATTTGCTCCTCACTACATTCATAACATATCCTGGAAATTTCATGAAGATCATGGTTTAACTTTTTGAGTTATCTTAGTGACCGACAGGATAATAGACCGTAACACCGACAAACACATAACCTATTTGACCTAGGTAATTATTCTCAGTTGTTGCCGAAACTATACATAGGAAGCCCTTCACAGTTTGATTGCGAAATAACAGCAGGCGATTCCTCATTTTCTGATCACAAAACAACAGGTAAAACCCACATGTAACAAATGTCCACGTAAAAATTTGGCCATAGTCCCAATGCTGTACTAACTAGAAGGTAATTTCCGATAGACATTATCAGGCGAAATTCATAATAAAAGTTTAGACCACAGAAAGTTTGGAGAAAAGCATGTCTGCAGATGTACCTTAACCCTTCAATAAGTCATTTTCTGTGTTTAGCACTTATCAAAGGGTTTTCTTTCATTAGAGCTGTATAGAGTATTAAGTTACCCTTCATTACCATGCGATTCTATCTACTCGCGCTGCAGTATTTAAAGTGAAACATTGATTTTTAAAGGATTAGAGATACAGTTGCATCGATAATGCTAGGAATGTGCTCTACTCATGCTTCGTTAGCTTACTGCTGGGGCATGAATTATTTTCAAGGGTGTCGAGAGGTTCGTACCTCGGAGGGTACCACGTGCTCATTCGCCTCTAGTCTCACAATAGCATTGGAGTACCAAGTGCATATACTCCCGTACTCTCAGAGCAGCATTGCTTGGGGTACCACAAGCACATTCTCTTGTACTCGCACAACAGCATTAGGGTACCACGTGCACATATTCCTGTACTCTGACAGCAGCATTGGGGTACCACGTGCACATAGTCCTGTACTCTCTCAGCAGCATTGGGGTACCACGTGCACATACTCCTGTACTCTCACAGCAGCATTGGGGTACCACGTTCACGTACTCCTGTACTCTCACAGCAGCAATGGGGTGTTGCCCCGCCAGCAGCTCTTGCTGAGGCTATAAATAAAGTCACCAATCCTGACACTTCCCAAGCCTCCTGACAGCGGCTGACGCCTGTCTTACGGCAATAAACTTGTACTGCGTCTTTTGTTAGCGAAGTGCCAGGTGTTTGGCGCCCTGTAAAGCTTACGCCACGTTGTGTGTGCCGCAACTGCGGAGAAACTCAATTCTCAAATGTATTTACTCCTATGTGTGGACAAAGGACGTTTTTAATTACTATATAGGTGGTGTAAAACTCATCCGCTATTACATTTTTTCAATGGATTGCTTGAGGGAAGCGTTTGACGCCCTATAAAGCTTACGCCACGTTGTGTGCCCCGCAACTGCGGAAAAATTTTCTTACTTCTCATGCCTTATGTACAGAAGACTTCAGTTATATTGTAAGTGGTAACAAATTTTGGCCTCAGGCACTTACCAGAAGGATTGTTGATATGATGTGTATGGTGCTCTTCATATAGAGCTTAGGCCACGTTGTGTTTGCCGCAGCTGGAGAGACAGTTATTCTGAAGTTGAATGCCACGTAGCCATGTAAACAAGATGTTTAGAAGGAGAGTGTGTTATTGCATATCGATAGATCTTGTACAGCCCACCTCTATGTTTTCCAGGTAACTGACATTATATTTGAGAAATATAGTATAGGGAACTCCAACAATTGTATGTGGCTTACAGATATATATCCACAATCTTCTTTCTGACTTTCCCCTTTCTTTTCTCTTTCCTAAGGATTTCAATACTGAAGTTCCTGCTAAACTCTTACGCGAGAACTATTTCAACGTTCCCTTCGTGTCCACGCGGAAAGCTTTGCGACTGCTTTTCTTCTAGCATCAGACTGTTATCAGACTGCTGTCGTGCAGTGTGCGCTTCATAACCGATTTTAGAAACAATCGAAATCCCACGAGAAGCGATGCTTTATAGTATCCCTACAGTGATGAACGTCCATTTAATACCGGGGCTATTCTATACTGGGTCTCCCAGAACACGTGTAACCCATGCACGAGGGGGCTCCCGCACAGGATCAATGCTCATGGGAGTAGCAAGTCGAAAAAGAAGACGAACAACAGAGTTAACAGGATCAGTAGGAGTGTGAATTTCGAAGGAAGAAGAGTGGGCACGAAAGACTGTAGGTGTTACTCCCATAAAATAGGATGGGCGACCCTGACTAACCCTACGGCCCATCCTAATGCTCCGTGAGGGGCCGCATTATGTTGTATATGACGGAATTCGTCAGGGTTCAGCGACGGGCGTGAGTTTTGAAGGGGTGGGTGATGTCAAAGAGCTTTGTGTATATGTAGAAGGGAGGAAACTCCACGGATGGTTTTGTCCTCGTCGCTAGGGGTTACCAGAATTAAGAGCCGCAAGTAGAGCGCTATAGGGTCGTTTTATGCAAGGAGGCTTAAAGTTGATTATCTCCCCTTAGTTTTAAGTTCAGGTTCAAATGTATTAAAAAACGTTCTACCCCACCCCCTAGTGTTTACCACAAGGAACTTCAACAGAATTCTATTAAACCTCCTTGGTTTACTGTCTTACCTGTCGTGTTGAGCCGCGTCTGATGCGTCGCAATCAAAACTTACAAAAAATAACTGTGACAGTTCCCTACTATTAACCTATATTGGGCAACGGTATCTTTAACAATTGCGAACCATAATCAGTACATTTTATGCCCAATAATGCATTATTCCTTAAGGACAAGAACATAGGACGGGATATGCTAACGAAACCACAGCTTAGGCAAACATCTTTGACACAAAACAGCGATGTGTGGTACTGAGCACCAATATTGATTCAATCAATACCTACTATATTAAGCACAATATTTTTAAAACTAAGCATTTCTAACGTCTTTGACTTATAAATTAATTCATTGATAAATTTATTGAGCATTCTAAGGAACTTATGTTTCAGTGTTTTGACGTTTACGTTCACGTCATGCGCCGCCATATTGAAACTGTTTACATACAGATGAGTTGATACAAAATCGCCACCAGAGGGAGACGGAAATCGAAACGAAAAATTGCACGTACGTTCCGCTCTTAAAGTAGTCTAACCTCTTTCGTTAGGTTAGAAGAATTTGCGTATAGTCAAACTAGGAAAAGTTATAAAAGCGTCGCTTAGCTTTCCTACGCTCTATATAGAACAGTGTTGTCCAAACTGCGGTCTGCAACTTAGTTCGTGAGAGTACGAGAACAAACAAGCAGCGCGCACACACACACACACAATCAACCGAAAAAGTAATTTTCATACATTTTGTAATTAAATCAATCAAGAAATTCAATTAAAAAAATTCGATTTGGTTCTGAAACCAGGATCTTCGTATCATCACTAAAGTCTAAGCATTTGTGCCTTTTGATAGTATTGAGAATTTCTGTAATTTTCTTGAAGATCTGTTCATAATTTTTTTCAGTTACGCTCCTAACAAACATTATGCCAAACATAAGTTACACCCACAAACGGACCAACAAATCATCACTAAAACTGAATCATTTGTGTCTTTTAACATTGATATCAACTCATGTAAATTTTATAAAGATCCATCCATAACTTTTCAGCTATTGTGCTAACAAGCACAAAATCAAATACAGCGACAAGCTAACTAATCATCACAAAAATTGTTCATTGACTCTTCGTATCATGCCTAACAACTCATGTAAATTTCATTAAAATCCGTCCGTAACTTTTTGAGTTATGGCCGTTAAAAAAATAGGCAAACAGACTGATAAACAAACGGATGTTCGGATTTTCACCTAAAGTTAATCATTTGTTACTCATAACATGCCTAACAACCCCTGTAAACTGTAAAGATCCGTCCAAAACTTTTTGAGTAATCTTGATGACAGACAAACAGACGCACAGACAGACAAAGAGAATAACAGACAGACAAACACGACAAAAACCTAACCTCCTTGGCGGAGGTAAATACTCACCAAATATACCTAATAAGGTTGACCATACTAAGAGAGAATTATGAGTAAAACATTTGGCATTTGCCCGAGAAACTCCATTACTAATGAGTTTTCACGGCTTCATGATTATGAAAACTATACATCTCTGAGTTAGTCTATTCGTTGTTCCAGTTGGTTTGTTCCAGGACCAAGGTATATGAGCCTATGAGGTGCGATATGTTAGATGAGGTGCGTTAGGTTAGGTAAGACGTTCAAGGATACATATCGTGTGTTGAGACTCACGACGTGCGATAGGCTGGACGATCGATGTGCTATATGGTAGACGAACTGCTTCAAGTCAGACAGGTTCGTCACGGTTAAATGGCGGGCGTTAGTTTTAGACGTGATGGGTAAGGTAAGATGAATTGCGTTAGGCAAACTAAAGTAAGTTATAAAATCGTATCTTAGGCTTACTACGGTTTAAAGAGTAAAAACATCAATTAACCTTGGAATCTCCACTTGTTCCGCTATAGCGAGATATAATTTATATTAAACCCTCTCCGCCACATTTTCTGTCTGTTATCCATCTGATAATGTTTAGCGTAAATTTATTCTAGATTAAATTTCAAACTTTGCAAAAATTTTCTCTTCCCTTCGTTCTTTCTCTCATTTTTCTTTAACTTTTTGTACTAATTTTGGCGCTGATTTTCTATCACCATAGCAAAAGTTGCATTGCATTATGCGGGGATAAGTTATGTGGCAGAGAAAGCGTAGTGGAGCAGATGTTTTCCATCCCTGCATGCGAATGTGTCGGTGAGAACTTTTTACCAACTTCCGATATCGCACGTTACTTTGTTCCCTGAAGCTCATAAATATTCTAGAATACGTTGCTGTATCGTGTTGAACGTTTTTATTATATGTATCTGTTACAGAAGTTTCTACACTTAAACTGCTTACACGATAGAGTGCGAGGTTGTCTATGTAGTTGAAGAAATATCGCTAGCCGATATGTTTCGCGCAAAGAAAATTAAAACACTAATTTTGTGCTATCGTAAACTCTTGGCCAAATTTTTAGCTGGTTGTATTACATTCTACAAAAAGTTCTTTGTCTTGTTGTATTTTTAGGAGAAAGAGAGCACTTTATTGCAGCGAGGTGTCATAGCGTACTGTATATCTATAGGGTAAATGCCTTCGCTACAGGATCTGCTCCTGTAAATGAATGTTTTCTGTAGTTCTACAGAAATTTCTCTCCTCTGCTTAAAGTAACTCATTGCTATTTTCATTTCAAAAATAAACAAAAGAGCGCGAAGCTTTTGTGCTGCATGGCCCTAATAGTATTTTTTTGCAGCTTATGTCATCCCGATACTCGCTGCCTGTGACACCAGCTGTTTGCCTATAAAATTTTGAACAGCCGATTGACAATGCAGTCAAACTTGACCAAAAAATAAAAAACAAGCTGGCCTTGACAATCAAAAGTTGGTTTTCCACACGATCAATAGCGAAAGGGCTAACTACTTTATATAACTAATACATTTATTCGAACCTAATGTATAAATCTGGATATAAATTCTAACTCATTACTTGATAACTTTCAACACCTTCTTGCAAGGATTCCGTGTTTCTCTGGATATAATGTACAATATTCCCCTACCTTTTTCTCTCCAGAAACCCAATTGCAGTAGGGAGGGAGGCTTGAATCAACTTATTTAACAACATGATAACGTCACATGTTTAGACATCATATATTTTGAGCTGAAAATGGCAGCTGTTCCTTCACCATACGGTATATCGATAAGGCGAGATATCTCGCTCTTAAGGAGACCACAAGTTAAACAGAAAATCCTCTCTGGTTAGTACATTGCCCCTTTTATACAAAAACGCGCTGTCGATTTCATACCAGTAAAAGTCACAGATGTATAAACATGATATATATTGTTGTGGATGAGTCAGGCTGCATGTTCTGTGTCACCCTCTGTGGCGGAGTCCTGGATATTAGATCAAGGTAATTGTCTAATAATCTGCAGCACCATTTTTTTTACTTAGGATCAATATTGATATAGCAACAGATATTTCCGTTTTCAGTCTAGGCAAAATTCTGTTCCAAAGAAGCATTTTTATTAAAAGTGTGACATTAAAATGAACTAAAAAGTACTGTTCTTACCAGTTTCTAAAAGTACTAGTTTTCGCACCCTTTTAGTTTCTCAACTGGAGCTGTATTATAGTCAGACCAGCGTAAGGAGTCCGATGGCCGCATATAGCAACTTTGCCAAATCTTACTTAAGCGCGTGGTATAACTTAATTGTCTCAATCGATAAAATTATATAAATATCTATTCGAAAACTAAAAATAAATTAATAGATTAGATTTGGCACTGCTGCGTTCAATTCTGCCCCGCCCCTAAAAGGACTGCTTACGCTGGTTTGACTATATTAACAAGATTTTTTCAGCTTACTATTACCTCAATATAGTACTTCAGTAAATCGGAGAACCGCAATTAGTCTAAAAAGTAAAATGATGCATCATTTTCAACTATCTCGTTAATTTGAACTGTACTACAGTATGCAATGGAATATCGTCTTTTTTCATCCTGGTGAGCTAGTAAGTTCACTAAGTGCGCATTTTTGTTATTTTTTATTTTTTTAACGTAGCACCAGAGTTCCGTAGAGAACAACCCATTATAGCTGTCGTGCTTAGGTCATTTTTGTCGTCTTCCTTTTATTACAGTAGTTTTCTCAAGTTATGGACCATTGCGCTTGATAAATCACTCCACTGACGAAACTCACTTCTTGCAGCGTTTCGTAATTTTACCCCCTGCCGTAACGCCCACTGGGGGCTATCTTTTACATTCACAGCCATGTTCTCGGGTGCGTGCAGGGCTTTATCTCTCAACTTCCCTCAATAAACGTTGAATACTTGTCAATACGGGCGAGCCGTAATGGCGGATAAGCATGCTCACGTGATAAACACTAAAGAGGCGCTAGCATGCGACGGACGGTTGGGTCTCACATGCACGCCAGGTTGTATCGGTGTGCTTGAGTTGGACGAGAATATTTCAGGTTCCTTGCTATTCTCATCCATGCCGGGTTGTATCGGTGTGCTTAGGCTACGAAATACTTACTGTCCCTTGCTAAGCTCACGGGAACGTCAGGCTCTATTACGATGCGTGAGAAGGACGACCCAGTCGGAAATTATGGTTGTGATTATAGTAGAATATAGTAGTGTATGAGAGATTAAAGTCGATTATGGATGATGAAACAATATGGTAGATATGTCGACCATAACATAACGTTGAT
>LQNS02278157.1:8561121-8603998 GCA_001587735.2 Parhyale hawaiensis
GACGTGCGTCGGTTGCCAAACTGTTAACTAGCAATCACTTAAAAATAAGATCCTCAGAACATCATCTCAATATCATGATTCAACAAGAAGCATGTCCCTATAGGATGATCCTCGGTATGTTCGGCTGACACCAGATTGTGACATAGAGATTTCCGAATCTCCTTCTAACGTTCCCGGTACATGATAACCGAATAAGCAATACAGAGGGAAGGTTGATGATATCCGGGGAACATTCCAGGAACATTTTCATGTTGCCTGGGCGGTGGCCGGACAATGGGGGCGGCCTGATAACGCGCAGACCACGCCTTCTTAGCTCTTATTACATAGGTACAATCTTAATATTCTCTTCCCCTTCTTCCCCACCTGCAATGTGTCATGCACAAAGCTCTAGCGTCCTCCGTATGTTTATGGCCCCGCTTGTAAATATTATATACAATTACATAATAAACTGTTTGGTATTCATCGTAATTGTTGATATTCAGGACGAGTTTTTTATTTCCTCAAACGGTACGGGCTGTTCTCTGTCTTGTTCACAAGAGGTCAGCATACGACTCCAGTAGTCGAAAGATGTTCCGCTATATCTGTTCGTATCGGTCTTATCTATTCACTAAGTGTACGACATGTATAGTATAGAACGTAATCGCTACTTACGCTCAGCTGAAGGTACGTAACAATCCAACAGAGATTACTGAAAAGTACTGACATTATTACCGAAGTGTATCCTACATAACGAATATTCGTTTTAAGGTGGAATAATTTTTTTTTTTTTTGTACTTACGTTCGCAAGCAAGGTATCCACGATGCTTGTGCGTCAATCTAAGCCTACAAATATCGCATTACTTACGTTCGCAAGCAAGGTAGCCACGATACTTGTGCGTCAATCTAAGACTACAAATATATATATATATGTCGCATTCTAGGCAACAGAGTGAATTAATCGCCTACGTTTTCAAAAGCAAGGCAGATATGAAACTTGGGGGACAATCTGAGATTACGAATATGCTGTCCTTACGTTCACAAAGGAAGGCAGCCACGAAGTTGGGTTCCAGTTTAGGACAACGGATATTCGCTTCCGGAAAGTAAAATAGGCTGTTTACCTCTACGTTCACCAACAACGCAGCCGTGAACTTGGTGCTTCAGTCTAAGACGACAGCTATAGGTTTCAGGACAACAAAATAGGCTGTTTGCCATTACGTTCACGAGCAAAGCAGGCACGAAGATGGCGAAGCAGTCTAGGACTACAGCTATAGGTTTCAGGACAACAAAATAGGCTGTTTGCCATTACGTTCACGAGCAAAGCAGGCACGAAGATGGCGAGGCAGTCTAGGACTACAGCTATCGGTTTCAGGACAACAAAATAGGCTGTTTGTCATTACGTTCACGAGCAAAGCAGGCACGAAGATGGCAAGGCAGTCTAGAACTACAGGTATAGGTTTCAGGACAACAAAATAGGCTGTTTGCCATTACGTTCACGAGCAAAGCAGGAACGAAGATGGCGAGGCAGTCTAGGACTACATGTATAGGTTTCAAGACAACAAAATAGGCTGTTTGCCATTACGTTCACGAGCAAGGCAGGTACGAAGATGGCGAGGCAGTCTAGGACTACAGGTATAGGTTTCAAGACAACAAAATAGGCTGTTTGCCATTACGTTCACGAGCAAGGCAGCCACGAGGACGGTGCGGCCGTCTCCTCAATAACCTGACAAGCGCGGCATGAGTTATGCCGGGCGGAGCCGTGAAGCGAGTGTGACATCCGCGTGTGGAGGATCTCCGGGCCCGGCACGCTGTGAAACTGCCTCCATATGTCTAGCATTAAATGAGCTCCATCACAAAGAGCCGTAATTTCCTACTAAGTTTTGGGATTACTGATGAGCCTCTTACGCAACTCCATAGGACTAGACTGATAAGTGATGCTTCTTACCCGACAATCAAGAACTCGAATAATTGATGAGGTTGAAGCGACGAAAAGAAATGTATGATAAGGTTAGAAAAAGGAAATGAACGTTAAAATTAATCTCGAAGAAGCATATTCTCTTCACGAGCAGCTGCTTGTGGATGTGAAGTACATTTATCTACATATATGGCCAAATATTATTCCCTTAGGGAGACAATAAAATTACTACCAACAGATTATTCACTTTATGACACTGGGTACTGATGGACTAACAATTAATTGCTTTTTCCGGTTCAAGCACAAAATATTTGAGCACCTGCGCCCTCTACTCTAATCTGTTTGTTCCTTTGGAGACATTGAAACTAATATGAATGTTTATTAACTTTAATTCTCTTTGTCCACAGAGTTAATGTAGCCTCAGTCACACGAAAACTATGAGCACTAAGTACTTGACTGTTTTTCTGAAATATTTCAAAAACGCGCTTTGTGAATTTTTTAAGGCAAGTTTCTTTTTCAAATTGGCCATCACGGAAACGCACCGCATGCACACCGAACACTGAAGTAAGACGAGGGATCGCCTTGGAGAGTGACATGGAAGACTTTTTTCCAGAACTTTGTTTCCAGCCTAGTATTTAGGACAGTCTTTTGTCCCTCTTACAATACTTAACACCACAGGACTCAAAATCTGAATGAACTAGGCTTCATTTACTCCTCTGAGGAACGCCTGGCTGTATTTAGGTCTCGAGTGTCACCAGAATCACGGTGTGAACTAAGTCACGGCAGCATCAGAATCTCGCTACAACCAGAATCACAGCAGTGCTTGAGTCACGCAATCACATCAAGACACCGTACCATCTGAATCTTGCTCTACAGCATGGCGGTGCCAGCAAAATTTTATTCCTGTCCGATAGGTTTTAGCTTTCTTTGGTAAGAACACTTTGCAGTTCGTTGATCTCAAGCATAACCAGACTCACGCTACCACGAGAACTGAAGTCGTCGCGAAGGCCTACAGCCCACAACGTTACACAAAGTATGATCGGTGTTGAGCGGTCTGTCACCGAACAGACATACCGGACACACACGGCTTCGTTGTCTACTCATTTTCGCTTTCGCTTCCCTACAGTAGGCTGCAGTCACATTGCCACCAAAATCACAATCAGACGAACTGAACTGAGCTAAGTTGCAACACAGCTCGCAGCATTCCGATCACTGCTCGAGCAAGAATGACATCGTGAGAAAGTGCGCCGTAAACGTGGCAAAGTCCTCCGTAGACTTGATGACCTGGGGAGCTCTAATGTCTTCATTAGCGGCCTCTGAGCCCGACTGCGCTGCGCCCATTTGCGCTTCTTCGCTTCCTTATTAATTGCTACAGAATATAGTGCGTCACTTGTGTTATATGGTGCGAGTCACAATGTAAACTATGTTGATGCAAGTGCTTCTTATCGTAGGAGTATTTACGTACATGGAATAGGAAGTCGAAAAAAGGACAAAGTCACACTATCGCAGTTTTCTGCTCCTGCCGCTACGTCTTCCTCGTATAATGTGCTCGTGTAAAGATGTTGAAAAATTTAATAAGATAAATTCTACTAGTGATCTGTTTTCGAACTCAATAATGATAATTTGAGTTGTAACTGTAGTAGCCACATAAATTTATATATTTTCAAACCTCCAGAATATATTTTTGAAATCAGTCAATTCTCTAGTATTTGTGCCCCAAAATATCATTTAGTATCTGTTACGTACTACACATGAACTCAAGTCAAAATTACATTTGGAGCTTATAACAGATTTTGTTTAATACTGACCTTGCTCTGTGTGTAGCGGAGCACAATAGGCACTTCATTGTGTTCGCAATCATCTTTTCGAAGCTCAATCTTACGGAACCATCAGCATAATGAGGGCTTAAGCTCTCGTATTTAGTAACTTGTTTCGTCCCTAAGCCTTTCGCTAATTCGGGCGGGCCTGCTGTAGTATAGCACCTTGTTCGGCGGCAATACCGCCGGCTGGCGTTAGAAGTTCAGAACTCTACGGAACCAGTACGCCAGACGTCATTCCGTGCTTCACCATCTGTGCTCTCTTTAGGTCTGGAGTCGCTCATGGTCAAACATTCCCACAAGTAGCTGGAAACTCATTTCTAAGCCTAAAAACCTGTTTCGGTCATTTTCATTGAACTCTGTCAATACTAATGTCCATGCCAGTGATCTTCCTTTGCAGTATAACTGCACTCCTAGACGTTGGAATCGCGTACAGATTGTATTGGACTCCTGTTATTTTGTCAGCAAAGTGTGATAAATTCTTTGTTGAAAAATTTTGTACGGATTGTATTAGATCCACGCCAAGTTGCGAGGTAATTGTAGAAAATCCTCATGTGGCGAATCTCGTAAAGATAACATTAGGCCTATGCCATGTTGTAAGAAAATTTTGCCCACTCATCGAGTAGTGGATAAATTAAATTCTTATGGATGATTCTCTGCCCTGACGCGCTTACGTTTACCCATATTAAACCTTCACTAATAATACTTGTTTTAACAGTGATGTCTGTTTCGAGCCTAGAGGGTTAAAGACTACAAGTGCTGTCACCTCGGCCATAGTTCTGCACCTGTTTTCAAATTTTCTTTCGAGAAGTTGCATAAAAATGAAATCCTTCATCTATGGGGTGATGCATTTCTGTTATTTTACCTAATCAATAAGATTCGTGAAGCGCAGTGGTAGGTATAGAAGAGAATGTAAATTTGTTGTAGTTGTGTCAGTGTTTATTACGAATGTGCAAGTTTTGGATGCTACCTTAGTATACTCCGTAATCAGCATAAAACGATGAACTTCAGCCTTTTCAATAAATAATAATAATAAAAATTGCAGTGTATTACGTCGTTTAGGTTGAGAAAGGCTGTGTATATTTGTGTGGTACTGAACTGCAAATTTTCTGTTGAGCTGAAATACACTGTATTGAGGTCTTTCTCTATATGTCCCTCACTTATATGTATGTATTTCAAGCTTCAGTGTCTACCCAAGGCATATTTGAAAAAAAAATGAATCTATGAAAACTCTACGCTGCCATTTCTGGACTCAACCACTGCCCTTTCTTCTAATTTAAAATTCTCTTTGCATCTGCGTTGCCGATTGTGGCGGTCAAAATGATAGACGAAATAATTTGACTTTCCTACTTAGTAAATGAGTGGCGCAGCCCCTCTCGAGAATGTCTTGACCGTCTCCAGCGTGACGTATTGGAGGACTTGGGAGCTCTTGTGCAAACGAAGCCTTCTATTGCCATTGTTGATTTTGTCCTTGATACCTGAATTGCGGAAAAATTGCTAACGTCAAGTGTGACTTGCCGTTTGTTGAGGCGAGGTTAGTCTTTTGGAGCTGCGGTAACCCCGGTTTGTTTCTGGCCACTAGTTACGTTGATTTTATACCAATATTTGTATTAATATAATTGTAACGCTCTTCAGAACACGGTAAATTTTATTTCGGGAAAGTTACAACTCGCGTTGATTTTATTCCAAGAATTCGTGTCTGCGATACGCATAGAAACTGCGCGAGTTACACGGCCCAATTTGCGTTACCTAGAATAGTTTAGGGAGGGAAACCATGTCTATGAGCAGGTTGAATTGAAAATAAAGTACTCAGGACAATAGTTCGTGTAACCCTTTCACATAGAATGACCCTAGCCGTTACTTTTTGTTTCTATGAAGCAAGTTGATTGGGTAAAAGGGACTAATCATACCCATCACTTGCTGCGCAATTATTCTCCTGAAACGAAGACGTCAGTTTTCGTCATACTGTTTGTTTCCTTAAGTACTGTTATTAATATTGTTTGGCTCCGTGCGATATCTATTTTTATCGTCTCTAGTTGATTTCTAGCAGCCTGCAAATGCTGTAGTTTATGTAGAGTAAAAAATTCGTTAAATTCAGTACGTAGCATCATTCTCTCTCCCTGTGCCATTTCTCACGGTTAACGTTTACGATCAAAGACGTTCGTTAATTCCCCTTTGTTAGAGCTACGTTCCCAATATCCTCTATAGTTCCAGTGACGTGAGTGTATAAGTTACTTCACTTTGTTGCTCCAGCAACTTCATTTTGCCTCCAGACCGGCCATGTTAAAAACATGAGAAAACTTGTTTACACACCACCAGCGCTCAGTCCCTCTTCGCGAATTCGAGAAAAAACCCTAATTGCCAGTGTTCGTTTTTCTCTGCTTTCAAAGCTCTTTTTAGGGTCTCCATGCAAGTTCGGCTAAGTACCTGACCATAGCAGTATTTTAGACCAATGTCCGCTTGAGGTGGGTGTTCCATGATCCAAACCTTCGGTTCTCTAAGGCCGCGGATGCTGCCAGTGCAGATCATATCGGAGATAAAATTTAGCCACGTCCAATTTCCTGCGCGTTCCGTCTCAATCATGTGAGATTAATTTAGGCGATAGCACCCTGTGAACAACTCTCTTCTGCCCACACACCTATTTTTTCAGCCTTCATACGGCAACTATGAAACAAAATACGGCTCCATATCACGAATTCATTTTTGAATTCTTCTTTCTTCTCTAGTTACTTTTTGGAATTTTTTTATGAGAGTATTGCGTTCGTGTGATGAACTTCGACTCACGAAAATTGATAGTTGCTTGGAGCTTCACGAAATTTATTAGCTATTGCGTTTGCTATACGGTAACTGTACACACACGTGCCTTTTGGAAATGTCTGTGATGCCAAAAAAAAGTGGTAGTAGTATACCAATTGATGCGCAGTGTAATTTTGCTATGGTCATATTACTTTTGCGCAACGAACTCTTGTCGTGCCATTGTTGATTTGTCCTTCATACTTGAATTACGGAAAAATTTCTAACGTCAAGTATGATTTACTAACACGTGTTAGTTTACTTTTTGCTACGTTTTGAATATTACATATTCAAAGCGTATATATTTAGGTAATTATTACCCCCGTAGCTTATATATCATATTCACTTAATGCATTGTAGCTGACTATCATATCAGTTCATTTTAGCGCTTGAACAAAAGTTATGTATATATTTTCAATATACGTTTATGTATTAAATTATCGTGTTATGTGTATGACTAAATACAATATTCGATATTTTACAATGCAGTCAAACTAAAACTTTGGTAATAAACTCTTATGTCTATGTAACAAATTGAAGTTGTTGCTCGCATTTCTTGTCTGTTTTCGGAAAATACCTGTGACTATGATGTTACAGTGCAAAATCAGTATAAGTACCAGCCGACGCACATGGTAACCGGCTTAACCCACCACTATTTTTCAGTGAAAAGTACACGTTTGGCTTGATACTGTATTTGTCAATTAAGGACTTGTGTGTCCTGCAGCTCGGGCGACGTGGACAATGTTTGGCACTGTTTTATAGTTGGTAATTACGGGGAGTCGAAGCCATTTTGTCATTTATTTGGACCTGGAAGACCATCCAGGCAGCTCTTTTTGAAGAAGGAAAGAGAGAGTGAAAAGAGAAGTACAAAATGTGTGCTGGCTTGTGTGAAAAGGCGCGCTTGCTTCTCGGAATATTTTCTTGGCCTTTGATGAACTCCAGACGCAATATTTATGGAACTTTAGACTCAGTTGTTTCTCTATTTTATCGCCTATCGACCTCTGCCATATATGCAGTGTTGAATGAGCTCAAGAACTTTATCGTCATAAACTTTCCCGACTTTTCCGAGAACAAAATCGCAGTGACTAGCCAAAAACGCAAAAGTTCCCTTGCATGATAATGAAACTACGATCGGTTTACTCTGCTGCAAGCTTTGACCAGAAACACTCGTATTGCGCTTGATCAAGATAATTTTTGATGAAAACATAGAAGGTATCATGACTGAAAATAATATTCACGTTCGAGGTTCTTGCTATTACAGTCTTTTGTTGCCGCGGAATATCTCAATTTCTCCATCTCTGGCACAAAGGTGGCAACCCGCATCGCCAACTCAATTTGGTATTTCCCGCCGATATTGGAGAGCCCTGGTGATTTCTCTCGACCACATGCATGCATTTCCGTGCAGGGCGCGTTTTGTGTCATATTTTCGAGGAAAAATATTCGAGAATTACCTGGGAAAATGAAGTTTGTGCAGTGCTGAGACCATCGCAGAGGTGGCATTGCGCTGGACTGGGTGGCCGCGTGGGTTAGGTCCTATTGGAGCCTGTGGGGCCGCTAGGCTCGTGCGCCCACAATCCTTATCTATGATCGTCGGCATCTCCACAAAAGCTTCGACGAAAATCGTGAGCCCCAAGCAACTTCCTCGCTGGCCGACCGACAGTTCCGAACATGTTAGGGGAGATGGGTCGTGACTTGGGTTTCGAGAGAGCATCACATATTATGACACAAGGTGACAGCAAAAGGTGGGTTGTGTTTCAGGCGATGGATGGCGATATATTTCATCGGTAATTATCCTCTTATGGTTTAGCAAAATGTCTACAGTTTGTAGAAAATAAGATTTATGTGTGTTTTCTGTGCGCTTAACGAGCTAGCAGGAAAGTGGGGTGGCATTTTATGATATCGATTCCCCTTACTTCATTTTTGCTGGACACTTGGTTCTTACCTGCCACATGATTCTTCAATTCATACAAGCAATTCATGGTGAAGAATCAATCAATCGCTTGTCATGAGTGATGCTTTTGGTTCTTTCCAAGTCTAAAATATGTTAAGAGTGATCGCGATAAGGGTAGGAATAATTATAGGTATAGCTGCGAAATTGCTCATTTCGAAACAGCTTTCTAAAATGTCTGAATTTCTCATGGATGTGCACAGCTGAGGACGATGGTTGATGACAGGAAACTACAAATTACTTCGTGTAATTCGATACTCATTCTGGATGCCTACGTTAATTAGTTCTAAATTTATGTTATGTAGATCAATAATTACTGGATGGCTTTCAGAACACTTGGATTTGAATCGGTTGGGCGGTTGTCTTGTATCGACAACATAATTGAAATGAAATCAGTTCAAATTCAAAGATCAAGATCATATATAGGTTTCATGCATCTTCACCTGTGTCTACAGATACATATATAATTTAGCCGAGCCGATGATTGTATCAACACTTAGATGAAAGAAAACTGAAGTAAAAATTAAATCTTGGCGTAGAAGCCTCCGGCACGAACAGATGTGCCACCTCAACGATTCAGCCGTCATCCATGGAAGGCAAAAACAGGATGGGTAGGAAGAAAAGTGACAACTTAAAATTATATCCTATCTCGGTTTTGAAGTCTCTGGCACGAATGTTTGCAAGATCGAACAACGATTAACCCGTTATCCATGCTAAGCAAGAAAGGTACTGACAAAACTGCAAACTAAAAACGAAATTGAATCCTGGTCTAAAAGTGCCTGCCACAATCGCCTGCAAGATCGAAGAACAATTGAGCCATCATCCATGCCCAGCAAGGGTGGAGAGAAAAGTGAAGGTTCGGTTCAGTGTTGGGTCGCAAGCCTCTGCCACCAATGTCTGTATCAACTGCGATGAAGTTATTACGCTGGACGCTGCCTCACCTCAGAGCCTCAGGGTACGCGATCGGACCTTTCTTCTCTGCCGCTGCCTCGTCTCTCTTTCTCTTGCCGTCACCATCGGTTGCTTTGTGCTTCAGGGTCAGACTCCATTTGTGAGTGCATTGGTCTTCTGGTCTTCTTCGAAATTTTAGTATTGCATACTTGAGGCTTCTGGTTGCTTGGTGCCTCTAAGGCAGATTCGAGTTGTCAGTGTATTAGTCTTCACTAACATTTTGGTTTGACATTAGTGTACCGTGCCGAAAACTTCGTGCTGGGTCATCAGATTCGAGTCCTTCTTTCATATTTTGGCTTGATGTACCGTTTGACTATCTCTACAGTATTTATTGTACCTGCAGGGAACATGGGGTGTTGTATGGTCCTTCTCCAGTCGTCAGTGCACTGATCGTTTTCGAAATTGGACCTTACACACAGTGATGTGATTTAAAACTGACGGTACAGAACTTGTTCTTTTGAGTCTGAGGCGATTTGTAAAAGCATTTATCTGCTTGAAAACATACACTTGCTCTCCGTGTGTCATCGTAGTGTATACGTCAAAACAATCAATTTTAATGTGGTGTTTGTTCATTGGAAAAGCTGCTATAGAAGGCTGAAATTATTAGACTACGATGAATATATTTTTCTTAGAAAAGTTTCTGTGACCTTGGTTTTTGTTCAACATATTTTTTTTCCTATTTTTAACTTGTTATTTCCCAGTGTATGTGATCAGAGCGATATTACATTTTATTATTATTGCCGCTTCTTTTACCCGCTAAGATAAGCTGCTATCATGCCACTTCTCTTTGTCAGTTAATTAGAGGATCTTTAGTTATTCCACACTCTGGATATCGTTGTGATGATGTAAGCGGCCGCATTGCTCGAGAATGTGTGGATGATGGACTCATTAGGCTCAAACAGCCTGGGAAACCGTGTCCTTATGCCAAGAGCGTAATTCGAAATTGCACCTCTCCAGAAATTTTGGTTCGTATATTCTGCTTGCCTTGTGTCGATTTTTTTCTATTCAAGAGCAGCTCAAACGGCGAAATATAACTCCAGTCGACAATAACACGACTTGTACCTCATGCTCAATTTACTTGCTTTACTCTCCCCTTATTCCCGGTGAACATACTGTACGTAGGTGGTAGCGCCGCTCCCAACATTTTGGCCCCATACTCGGGCAGTTTTCTTTGACTCAGTCATCCCACGAGATGATATCACTAAATTGCACGCCCGTTCAGCCGATCGCGACCCAACGATATACTCAATTTGAATATAATCACACGCTGGCGGTTGGGCTTGTTGATGTTGCCGGACTTGACCAACATGTTCTATCGTAAATAACAAAAAATGAGTCAAGTCGAAGCAGGCGTTGCCTCAATTAGAAGAGATGAAAGTGCAATGACTCTATCGATCGTCTGGAGGACGTACATCATTGGTCTGTTTCTCTAACCACTACGAATTTTCTGCATGGAGTGAAGAATAGCTAGAACAATTGGTCCCATCATCTGGATAACCTCTGCGCAGTATTAGTAATAGTCTGTCTCTTTAGAGAACAGTCACACAGTTGTCTTCTTGGCTTTCATCGTGCCTGTACAGTATATAGTTCTGATACAATAAGTTACGTAAGTAAAAATCAGATATAACTGTAGCATGTACCTCTTATCTCTTACACAGCGTGTGCATAATTTTTATCGCCTTTTCTGTTTATCAGTGACCTTGTTAACCGAAAGACGCCCTTTATAGATGGATTTTGTGCACGTACACAACGAATTTTGTTCAGTACAGACTCATCGTTATAATGCTGTTTATATGCTATATAGACAGTAGACCAGGTGCAGTATAACACATTCAGTCCATCGCAATTAATGGTTTTTCAATACATAGATGTGGCTTTTGCTCTATACGCTACATTAAAAAACAAGAATTTTCATTAAGGTTTATGGGATACAAATTTCAGAAACAATTAATGGAGCGCTGTTAGTAGGTTCACGGTACCAGTTTCCTTGTAAAGATTACTTCCACCTTATTCAATATGCTATATAGCTCTATTATCAGTGCAGTTACTCCACCAAGTATCTTGATGTTAAAATAGATTTATTCTTTTACCTTCTACTGGTACTCGGCATAATGTTATCAATGTCTCTGATAAATATTTGTATATGAGACCACTACATTACGTTTTTCTCCAGTCCCTGTTTATGTTGATGTTGCTGTAGAGACTCTGCAATGCTTTTGTGCCACGTGTATACTGTACAACAACAGCCACCCGGGTCATCTGCGGAGATGAACAGGAAGAAAGTTCGTGTTTTCTCGGTGGCCTGCTAGTAAAAAGTCTTCCTTTCTCCATAAAGCGGTTGCGAGGAAACTCGATTGCCGAGAAAAATACGTCTCCGCCCTTAATAAAACCGTACCGCGGCAAGCATATTAAATTCCCGAGGAAAAGATTCCATGTAGAGGCACTGAAGACATCGTACCATCACGAGAATCTCTTGAGTCTGCGATTGCTTCCCACGATCGTAGCCTTTGGTTTGACCATACTCTCCAGCCTGGCTGGCGAAGTCAAGCGTGCCGTGGTCGTTGCTGGTCTTCCTTTCTTAGTCACCTAAAGCTTTAAGATAAGCTACAGAAGACCGACGGCACGCAGGCATGCTGAGGATGCTAACCGAATGCAAATTAAGCACTAACCTGGATACCAAATACCTTGGGATCTTGAAGCTCTCCACCCCCTGCCTGGACGAGAAACCTCGATCACTGGCCATAGTCATTGTGCTTGGTGTTGTAGGAATATCCTATGGAGACAGCTCCATACGCCGGCTGGGCCATCGTGTTGGCTGCCCGATCTTAGAGAAGTTCTCTTTTCCCAGCACTGAAAGCATTATTTTTTCCGATTTTGAAAAAGAAAAGAACACATGAACTTGTACTCTCGGATCCGCAGGCTTCTCTGTGTTCCTTCGACTTAAGATTTTCTACTCGTTAAACTGATAGTAAAGTGCACCATTTAATAATTCTGTTACTGATATGCAAGCATTCTGTCTCAAGTCGCCAGTTCTCATTAACGTTAACAATAGCGACTGCGTAATTACTCTGCTTTTCTCTCTTGTTTCTTACACCTGCTCTCATAGGTGGAAGTTTGTAATAACGGGTCGTTTATCGTTCTGGAGTCGTGGCTCATTTCTCTTGATGTTACGTCGCAGTAATTTCATCACTATATAAAACGGTGGGTTTCATCTAGAGATGCGTGATATTATTTAATTTACTGTGTAAATTATTCTACGAATATTTTGCAGGAGTTTATAACAGAAGTGGCGTGATATCATGTTGATATATTTAGGGATAGGAGGATTTGAAGCCGGACACTCTCTTATCACATGTATCGGATTTGGTAAATATGGACCTAATTTGTGAAGAAAAGAAGTCGGAGTCCGTGGAAATGGGCCTCGTTTGTTAAGAAAAGAAGTCGAAGTCAGTAAAAAATGAGCCAATTTTGTTGCGAAAAACACTGACAATTTTCTCGAAATTTGAGCTCCGGAAATAGACGCATCTTCAAATGTGATGAAGAGTTGCGTCAGGCGGGGTAGTTCTTTACATAAGCTTTGATGAATGAATATTATTATTTCCTTTCTTTTTTTAGTTTGTCTTTGCTGTGGCATGATGTTAAAGTTTTTGAGTTCTTGTGGTGCCTGGCTTCAGAGTCAGTATACGGTGTCCGGACTATCCTGCGAGAGTACTAACCCTATCCAAAAATGGGGATGGTTGGGGGTCGCAGGTTGTCTCATAAGAGCCTGCCGTCCATGGCGCCACAGCTCTTGACGATCTTTGGGCGACTGTAGCTGTTCACTTTTCTGGAGCCAGTTGGCATATATCTGTATAATATAGCACGGACCAGTGCATGTGGGTTTCCTGGTTGAAGTGGAAGGTCACGTTCACTTTACCTTTACACGACTATTCTTAACATACTTTTCATAATTGTTTTCTTCATTACATTACTTTCACTTTGAATTAAGGTCAGTTATTTCTGCAAATACGCTATTAACAATGTGTAGCACTTCATTTTGAGTATTTCATATGTATGAATAAATAAACAGTATATGTTTTACAATTTCCTATCGTGCTCTTATAAAAACAGATGAGCTAAAGTTAAGTGAAGTTAGAGAATATGGTTGAACCGAGCACACTAGTTGCTTTGCCAATTTTAAAATCATAGTAATGACAATGTTTGACTTACCTCTTATCTTTATCATAGATGCAGCTTGTCTCTTTCTTCCAACAACAGCTTTGAACTCCTGATGAGTATATACAGTAAGAATCAACGAAGGCAGAGGGTAAGAAACCCACCGTTGAGAGCATGATCTCGAAAAGGACTGATGAACGCCGTTATTTTACCTTGAAGTAATCATTTTTCTACCGTCATTTCATGACTTTTAGGATTAGAGCTTCTGCGTCAGTCAGAAATTCTGTGGGGGAAAGACGCCCGTATATTTTTTAATGCCTCAAGGTAATTTCAGTGCTCTAATTGCTGATCATTGTAAGTCTGACGTTTGCGTCATTTTATTTTCTTTTAAATTAGATGTATTTTTGCCATTTGGCGCGTCTATGAAGCTCTAAGCTATTGGTAAAAAAAATACACCAACTCTGAAGACTTACTCCATATTTTGAATCTGATGACCATACACGGAACTATGCATTTCTTCATTCGAGAAGAAGCAGTTTGTGATGCTGTGTAACATCTGCACCATATACAGCTCATCATCAGTCGTCCATTTGGAAGTTGAAGCTCGAACGATTCTCCTCCCAAAGTCACTCTCTAATTCTTACACAGAGAATTTTCAAGAAAAGCTTTTGATCTTGCGATTCAGGCTCAGCATCTGACGGCTATGGCTTCATTATTTGAGCTTTAGATTGAATTGCTTCATTTTGCAGAATACTTGGTATCCAATTTTGTTCATGAAATGATGCAATCCTCATCGAACGTTCAAGCTTCGAAAATTAACGTGTTCTGGTCCAAGGAGGGCTTATCTGTAGCAGCGGAAACCACCAGCCTTTCCGAGAGCTAATTGACCTCTACAATGTAGGGCAATAAGGCATAGAATAGGGCTGGTACCTCCCGTAGCTGGTTACGTCCAAGTGACGTGATGCCGTTTGCTCCAGGCGCGTCGACGCGTGAGTGGCCAGCGACCCAAGTGATAAAAGCCCTGACGGAATAAATGCCGACTATGAAACCTTTGATAAATGATGCTTGCCAATTTAAATAGCCCTTTAGAAATACGGAGTAGAATGAAGGAGGTAATGAAGGTCCATTGGTGATGCTAGATTGATGGATTAATTCATAGGTTGATCTTCATAAGATGAGCAATGGCCCCACTGCGTCTCCATACTTCAGATTTACTGTGCTCGAAAAACCCACGTGATTTATAGTTATTCGCTTTTTTTGCCGCTTATCTTGCTGATCGGATATTCAAACTCCTCTGCTGCTGCTGCTGCTTCACCCCAATTGTTTTGTCCTTTCCTTGTGAGAAGCAAACGCTCCAATGCAGGCCCCGAACCCAAGTTACACTTAGCAATACTTTACTGCATACCAAACAGTACAATCAACTTGAAGTGCATGTTAGTCCACAGAAGGCATGACGTTTATTCAATAATATCAATAAGTTCTGCGGTCATTAAACTAATATCAAATAGCTGAATTGAATTTGCGTCGTGTTTAGTTAGCTCATTAGGATGACTCATTAACAGAGCGACTCATGCCACAGAGGTTGTAAATGCGGTAGAAATCTTCGTAAGAATGCACACCTCTTTTTGCGGTTGGACGCGGTGCGTTCAAGGACATGGTCTCTTCTTCTTCCTCCACTTCTTCTTTGCTCCTTGAGCCCCGCCAGCTTCTGTTTATAGTCGAGGATCGCAACTCCCGCAACAAATTGCCTTTGCAACATGATTATCGCCGGGAAAATTGAGATGTGAGCATTTAATGTCTCAATGCGGAGCATTGCTGAGTAGTGGTCCCGATGGCTGGTGCGCAAGGCGACGCTAACTCGGGTCTTTCTGGTAGAGAAGAACCAAAGACTTGATTTTTTTTTAAAAGTGTGTTTTCGAAGAGGATGACATTAGCGTGTGAGTCTTTAAGGTCACTGAACGCTGAATGCCATTAGTTGATTGTAGCCCAATTGGATGGTGAGCGTGATGATGCTTTGTCGTGGTGACGAAGACTTGAATTATTTATTATAACTATATTTCGAATGAGGAACAATATAGTGTTTGCGCCTCTATGTAATCTGGTTAGTGTACATCATGACTAGTGGCCCGATGCTTTGGCTTGGCAATGCTTGCGTGAATGTTTTGGATTTCTTAGATTATTGCAAAATTCGAAAGAGCAGTATGGCTGCCTGCTTCGTCATACCGTCTTTCCTTGGATTTTTTACAGCATAGCCGTCATGCGAAGCTCTTCAAGTTTATTTGTGTCTTCCATAAGAATCATCCCATGGACATAAACCGTTCATGCTTCAAGTTGCGGATACTATCCTCAGCAGAAGCAGTAGTAGTGGTTGTAGTGCTATGCACTGGCAAGTTTATGATTGTTGCAAACTGAGGCTGATTTGTATAATCATGCACCACAAGGCTACAAATGATGCATGCTCCCTTTAGTGATGCAGGGAAATCCGCCCCAAGAAATCATACAGATTACATTGCTGGTTGCCAGACCATCTGATCTTCGTTTCGTGGCGATTAACTGATTTTGGTTTTTATGTGCACCCGATTTCTTTCTGGACGGACGTCCAGTTAATGTCAAAACGCAACATTTTGATGTCGTCTGATATCTCTCGAGAGCTGCATGGAATATATCACCAATTGTGACTCGGTATTAGATAACTAATCTGATTTTTCATTACGCTTTCAGGAAAGTAAGTGACCGTTAAGTAAATTACAATATGCCAAGCTTCGATCGTGGCTTGCGGTGTTCAGACCGACAACAGAGCTGCAGCTTTGGTCTGTGCTAATGAAGAGCGCAGCTCAGTTCGGCTCAACAGTATTAGCTGACAACGAAGCTCTAGGCAATTATTGCAGACCGAGCGGAGGCGGTCATGGAAAAAATAGCTTGGAAAAGTAAAAATGAAAAAACGTTCCTTTAATCATTTTACGTTTACTTTTAGATGAATGCTGTACTGCGATGTTGCGTGACAATTTATTTTATTATATGGCAACCAGTTGCCGGTGTCAGGGTGATGTATATCACTCCTGCTTGCGCATCTCATAATGATACTTTGATGTTCCCTGTTTCGTTCGTGTGAGTGTTGATTGACAACTGCTGAATGTTTTCCGAATATTGTTTAACGTTATATTGGTATACTTTTCCTTGCATCTTAGTGAGAAAAGCATACAGGTAAAATATAAATGTACAGTAAAAATATCTATCGCTGATGTAATTCCAGTTCAATAAAACGATACATTTTTCATAGCGTACGTGTTAAGCCTCTCTTGCTTCTACAGACTTGTGCTGCGTTACCACCATTGCAATTGTACGTAGTGATTGCAGACAACTTTTGCCACGTATTTTGCATTTGTAATTTTTTCCCTTGTGTAACTTTTCAGGAAATGCTGAACCTCTTATTCCAATACTCTGCTCTGATCTCAGTGTCATTTTTGAACTGTTATGCAACTGCATCGAACTTATGAATGGATGACTATAGAATCACTCGAAAATTTGGCAATCGCTGTGGATGACACATTGAATAATCTTACTGCGTCGAACAGATTTATCTTCTCAGCCAACTGCAGCTCAAACACACGTGCTGTTCGTCTGTCATGCGCTTCCTTGTTCTGGTTGGTTGGTTTGTTGGTTGGTTGCGCTTTGCTATGAATGTAAATGTTGACGTCTATGGCCTGCAATCACTGGAACTCAGTGCCGTTATCCGTAACGTGTCAGTTACCAAAAACAGAGCACTGTGCTGGCCTCGTTGTACCTACGTACTGCACACTCTCGTGCGATGCCTTTCACCTTACTTGCTGGGTTGGCGGTCAGCCTCCGATGGACGAGTTACGACCCATAATTGGGTCGTCTTTCTGTGCCACTACCGTCCCAAGCCGACCTTCAGGCTTCGAATTTCATCATATTGTATTCTCATCCGATTAGAATAGGAAACTATTCACGCTATTATATCAAAATCTTCTGCGGTTCTTTCTTCGTGTTTATTTCTGAATCAACAAATTCTTGCAAATCCAATTATACATTAAAAAAAGTTATTCTGTATTCTGACCAAACTGTAATTAATGAAAAACATACCTTTAATAAAAATATCGTTCATTATGAGCATGATAAATCGTTTTGTGTCGCTACCTACATTCTCACCTAGGCAGCAGGTCTGAAAACCAGATGCTGATTGGAGAATTTGTTCATAAATGAATAAGATAAGTCCTTCTGCATCACCACCTTATGGTATAAGCATGCAGTCGTTTGACAAACTGTATGCTATAAAGCGATCATTGTCTGCTCGTACATTGTGATAACTCGATCTTTTTCCCCAGTTCGAATTTGAGGGGGCCGTATAGCTGCGTCACACATTTGTCCAATCTGTGTGTCGTTACGTGTCTGTGTAGATGTGTCGATGCCAGTGACGAGCTCTCTTACTTATGTCTCGAAAATCCCATTACGCAGTGCAGCTTTAAAGTAATTACAAGTACGTTATGATTTTTAAAAGGTGGAAAGTTTTAGGGATAGTTTACCAAAGTATTACGAGCGTACGCCAATCAGTGACCAACTCGTTACTGAAAAGAACCACAAAAATATATTGGAAAGTAGACCTGACCAATCCCCCGCCTCTAATAGCATTGTTTGCTTTATTGCAGTTGGGCAATGTGCGTATTTCTTACCTTTTCCTTTTCACAATCGTGCTTTCTGCCAGGTTTTATCTATGGACAGTAGTCGAACTTCTGTCTTTTTTATATCCAGAATTGTACACTCCCATAGTCCATCTTCTCCGCGGTAGTTCCAGAAGCTGAAAGTAATTTATTCATGTCCCAAGTAGCGTTAGCAAGGGGCACAACTTCTTCACGAGAAGCCGATCTGGAAATCAACAATGCTTCTCCTGTCGCCATCATCGTCGAAACAATGCCAACCGACAAGGGACTGATGAGGGAAACTAGAACTGAAGGCAGTAGCATTCAGCCTTAATGAAACCTCCAGTTCAGAAGACATTGGCTCCCGCGGTCCTCTGAATGAGATTTATTACAGACACAAGAATATGGTTGACCTTATGGAGAGCAACCAAGCAGAATGTTGTTTTGGCTGCTGCTCGGACCAGTGTTTATTAGGTACCTTAGTGTAGCACAGGAAGTCGACTCATTGCATGTGTGTTTCGTTTGATCTTGATAGCTTCATAACCTGCGACTCTATTGTAAGCGTTTCAGTTAGAAACGGGCCAAATCACGGCCACGCAGACTCAGTGTCCAGGAAGGCATGGTCAAATTCAGTGACCTGCGGCAGGCAATCTTTTTCGACTGGCCCTTAATCCGATATACTGTGGCCGATGAATGAAGTTCTCAGCTCGAAATTATGTTAAACCAGCTACTGAAAATCAGCCCATTTACATAATCTTAGAGTTAATTCATGATGATGTATTTTGAGATAAGATATGCCGCAGCCTTATGCTTCCATCAATAAAAATATCCCTACAATCTTTTTCTATCATATGATTGCCATTAATTTACTTCTCTGTACCTTGCCTGAATTTATTCATGCAGATGTTTACTAAATAACGACCTCAAAGGAAATAGCAGAACGTACGTATCCTCCATACAATCGACAATGTAATAGAACACAGTTGTTGGTCGCTTGCTTGCTCCCTTGCTTGCTTGCTCCAATGTTGGTCCATCTCTCCGTCATGCTCTATGGGAATAAGATTGGAATAAATTCAAGGGCGCAGCGATCTGATCAATGGGTATAAGGTATTTGGAAATTTGAGGGCCCTGGCTCTGGATCTCCGGCCTCTGGATCTCGATCTCTATATCCTGGGCTCTGAATCCCCATCTCTTGATCCCCGGCAGTTAGAGCCGTTAGAGAAGCTCAGTCTCGTTTCTCAGTCTTGGAGTTTTTGTTCCTTTCGTGCATAATCCATTCTGCTTATGCTTTCATTAGCTGAATCATATCGTAGCAGTACAATCTTCTCGCTGAGCAGACACCTTTTTATATTGAATTTGCATCGCAGCCAAATTTCGACTCTTGAGGTTCAACAATCAGTTGGTTTCCACGATACGGTGAGCCCTGGGCATTTCCAGTGAATTACTTTGACTGAACTATATTTTCTTTGTGTAGCTTAACGTTTGCTCAATTCCAAGCTGATATTCACGCCCTACCTTGCCCTTGCAGAGAGGGGGGGGGGTATTTTGCTATTGCAAAACTCATAGCTGTTCAACTTGCGTTTCACCAATGGAAGATCAGGCCTGCAGGGATGAGACCTCTAATACTGCAAAACGTGTACTGGGAACTGAAATAATAAAAAGCTCAATCACAAAATTTTGCTGTTATTTTTGACGGCTGGGCCTTCTAGTTGTTAAATATCATTGAGGATTCAGTGCATAGATTTTTCAATCCCAGTCCCTAGTTGCATTTAACCACGGCCTTCGTCTAACACCACCGACTGGTGAAAAAAAAGCTTTGGGCGGCATCTGTGGGTCGCTGTGGGTGGCTAGGGGTCACTATCTAGCTAAGAAATATCCAGTTCTTCAGTTTATGTGATATCAGTAACCACATTATTTTGCATGGAGACTAGTAGCTGGATGCGTTTCCCACTCACTTTGAAAACTATGTTTTCACTGCAGTCGCGGTAGAGTCGTATCAATATTATTCCATAATGCTGCGTATTTTTTAACCATTAAATCTTGAACTGGGAAATGAATATTGAACCGTATAGGTTGCACTTTTTTACGCATTTATTCACCTTTAAAAGTCTTCGGTTAAATGCACTTGCAGCATCTGATAAAGTGAATATCTCTCATTAGCGTATACAATACGCTGCTAAGTTCACTATAGTGATAACAGTATACTCGTTACGTACTAATAAGTGTGGTACTGAAGCTACGCGTTGATTAAATGTTGTATCAGTATCACAAGATGGTGGAAGTCAGTATCCACACAAATGGAATTTGAACAATCCTCTTTCATTTAATACCCTGAAAATTAATTCTATTTGGTTATTACACGGCTATTGAGAGCAAGATGAGCCATGAGCAGCCGAGCTTCAATGTTCTATTCAATCAATTGGTTACATTTCATTTAGTGTGAAGACTTCTCTGTTTGGGCCTCCTGCCTTCTGCGGCTGCGGGTACAAGAAAACGTGCGGGCTGAGATTTCCTCTTCTTGTGAGTAGAGTTATCTAGATCCAATTTTCAGTGCGTATATAATACTCTACACCATTTTTAATTCGGATTTTGTAGTTCTGGTCGGCCCGCGGAACTTAAAAATGTTTTAGGTCATTTCTCAATCGGACTTTGTCGCTCGATTGAGTGTGTCGATGTTCGCGGATTTCTAAATTGTTTTACACCCATTCTCATTCAGATTTTATCGATAGCACTTGCTCACGCCGATTTTTAAGATTGTTATCACCAATTCTTAATCGAATTTTGTTGCGAATCGCCACCCACATGTGCAGATTTTTCTCGGGTAGGGCATTTCATATTTACCAGTGATACGTTAATACCCAGTCTGCTACTGTAAGGCGTGTTGTGGAGAGCTGGAGATTATGATCCCAAATAAACACATGTAGACCGTAATACCAGGAATGACGGAAAAAGAAACAAACCTTGGGTTTTGTGAATACTTTGCTTCTTCTTTCTTTCACTGTTGGGCTGTTTGCTGTTCTTTCTTTTAATTCTTCTTATCGTCTCTGTGCGTCAGTTGTGCTAGCAAATATGGTAATAATAAAATAAATTTAACAAATTTTGTTGTCCTCAATCATGACCTTGGAAACGTGTCTCAAGTCATTGCTTGGAGTGAAAAAATAAATACATTAGCATGGATTTGTCTAATAATTACCAATACGATAAGAAGCCCAATACACGATATCATTCAGACTATTTCACCTACCAGTTTACTGCACTGTTATTTTGCATTCTTTCTTAGGTTTTGTCGTTACTTTACTGCTTGCTATCATTATGGTTGTCTCATAACAAATGGATGTGAGGTTTAATGGCGTAGCTATGGTTTTGCTATATGAAATTCGTATCGTAATGAATATGAATTATATTCGACGACTTCGCACACACTGAGAAGATAACTTTAATTAATGGAACAGAAATTTCCAAGTTCCTTGCATTTTTGGCTTGAGGTCAAGAGTGCTGGTTGTGCCTGCTGCATTTTATACGAACCAAGCTATTTTTTGCCGTAAGAAATGGAATGTTCTTACTACCACAGTAACTTTACGGGAGATAGGTATGGCAGATCTGGCTGTTTGTGCATACGTTTGTAAATAACTTCTGAATTGTGACGTCAGGCCAATAGAATTACCCAAGATTACTCTCTGCAAAAGGAATGATGCTATTGGCTTGGGGTCACAATTCTGAAGTCATGTACAAGCATATGCACACTCAGATTTGACAAAACTATCTTCTGTAAATGAAATGTGGTACTATCAACCAAGAAACTATTTCTTTCTATTATATCCTGTAGGAAAAGTATTTCCTCAGTAATCAAATCCCATTTAGTTCCTTCAGAGCTACTTAAATTTGACTGTGCTTCCAGCTGGAAATGTAGACAAACATTTAATTTATATAGGATACCGAATATTGTCAACCGTTTGCATGCAATTTTGCGACCGGGCTTCAGATGTACAATCCTTTGCATCATGCTACCATTACGTCTCTGATTCCAACAACCTCGTGATATTTATTATTCCCAGGCCTCCCACCTTCCGTTTCCTGCTCAGCTTCGTTAGAGTAGTGATGCTCTTTTTGTTGAGTTCTCGTTTATCGTGTTCGCTTTGTTGAGTTATTCGTTATTTTACATCTCATGAATTGACAATGAGGCTGGCCCGAGTGAAGGCAGCAGGTTCAACGCACTATATCACTCAATCGATGAGAATGATATACCTGTTCTTATTTCAGTCTTTTTTATCGGAGGGAGAATGTCCCGGAGAGTCGTAATTATATCGTCTTTCTCGGCAGTTGTACATCAATTGGCAACAGCAGGAGGTCTATCGAAGCACGCATCAGTCCTGTCCTGCCCATTCTCTATACAACACCATACGGAGATTCTGCCGGCTGCTCAGTTCAGTTCAGTTTAGCCTGGTAGTTCCTTACAATTCATATTGGTCAATGGAGGTGTGGCAGTGCATATTACCATTCTCTGCCGTCGAAATTAAGTAAAGTTGTTGTTGATTAAGTAAAATTGTTGCCTTTCAAGAATTTAACTTGAGCTACTACATACGACACAGTACGGAGACTCTACCGGCTGATTAGCTTACCGTGTAGTCGTCTCTTACGGCTTACATGGGTCAGTAGAGGTGGGATAGTATATATTACCATACCTTGCTTTAGGAATTGGGTAAATTTGTTGCTGATAAAGATCTGAAACTTAAATTACTGCATGCAATAATGCTGGGCACTTGCGGCCACCTGTGCCCCGCCATACAAACATAAACATGACTGAGGTCTTCGGCTTCTGGCGTTCATTATTCACATGGCTTGACCACAGGTGGCCGCCAGCAGCCACTTCTGCTGTGAAACTTATCTTGTTTAGAATTTAAGACCACTAGGATATATCCGCTGTTTGTAACCTAGAAATAAGATACACCTTGCACGCTCTGTTGAGACTGCGCAGTAAATGAACGCTACTATAATTTGTTTTCGCTAGCGCTTGATAGTGTTTGGTTTAGTGTAGAGATAATTGACATCTGTCTTGTCAAGGTTTCAAAGCAGGTGCGATTCCCTAGTCAAGTGCCACTCAATAGTGCTCACTTATCCGTAACGACTGTAATTGTATGCACTCGTCACTATGAGCTGCGTGCACTACTCAGCCTAGGAACCGTGTTCACAAATATGCCACAGTTGAGAGCAAGCCCACGATAATGTTCTTAGCTTTCTACTTCGGTCATCCGTTACCTTGTACAACTCATTTGGCCGAAACTGCCACGGTATCCATATCCTCGTAGCTCACGACCCCCAATATTCATGAGATGTTCCTCCCACGCTCATTTTCACTTATCCCGTCAATCTTTAACTATCGCAGCGTAGATCTACAGTTCTTCCCCGCAGTTCTGCGGCCGCCAATAGACAGTACGTGGGTGAAGTTGAAACTATATTTAAAAAACGGCTAGTTACCTTTTCATAGGTTGTTAACGTCTAAACAAATTTCGCAATAGATAATATTACTAAAGGATTGTAACGTCATGCTTTCCCTGCATATCTTTTTAAATCATGGACCAACCTATTTCTTAGCACCTGGAGCCGTTGATGATATCCCCAAATTCAGGAACTTTTCAACTCATCGTATATATTTCGTGAAATGATGAAAGGAAAATATCGTCAGTGGAGGTCAGGTCGTGCACTGGAGACTTCAATGCCCAGCGTGTAGTGATCCTTGGACGCCAATCCTATTCCTCGCAGCATGATCTGTAATTTAGCTTTATTTAGTGTGCCATGTTTGTCCTCCTGTTCGAGGCTGTTTATACGTTATCACACAACATAATTATACACCCTTCATGACTCCGCGCTAGTTTAGTAACAGTTTATGCTGAAAGCTGAAAATACTGTGCGCTATCGAAATTACCGGGATTATGATACATTCCAACTCTTAGCCGTCCATATGTTTGATCTTTGCCTTAAGAATCAACGGAAAAAGCCGAAAACTTGTTAATCTAGTGATCCTTTAGTTATCATTTCCTTGTACCCTTATTGAGAAAATCATTTTTGCACATTTGAAAAACATATTCTACTCAAAACATTCATTCTTCCCCAGGAAAGCTAGTCAATTTTTTTTTTTTTTTGCGCGCGCAGCTTTACACGATTTGAAATTGTTTCCTACAATGAAGTAATGAGTCATTAATATCACGTACTGGAATTCAACCGTTTTTCCCTAGAAACGATTTGGTGTGTTGCGCTAATGAGTACTAGTTGTGAACTTCAACTTCTCTTCATTCAAAACGATCTGGTATAACGAGCGAACCAAATTGATGGTTTGACAAGGTAATCTGCGTGTGACAATCGATGGCGAACAGAGCCCTTCATTAACGAGAACACCTCTGTGCGCGAGGCACAATTGGAACCCACTGAGGCGAGATGGAAAGCCAGACATGGAGACTTTGAAAAAAAAAAAAGAACTTGTCCTCTACGCGGCAAATCTTAATCCATGGAACACATCTCTGTCGACGGTCCAGCGGTGCAAGAGGAAGAAAATGGGATACCAGATATGGCGTACGCTAATAAAAATATTTCATCCCCGAGCGTCAAGCTAGAATGTCCATGAAAAGCCAACCTACTATTGAATGACAGTATGGAAACACAAGCAAGAGAAAAAGCAAAATCTGCGCCCTTGCCTTTCATGAAAAGCATGCGCTTTGAAAACACTCAACCATTTACCGGAAGCAGGAACCTTGGGAAAAGAATTGAAACTTCTTCACTCGTTTTAGTTAAACATATTTGAACAGATGGTACTGGTAAACTCAGCTCCTAAGGTAAAGTTGGAGATGCCGATGACTTGGCCTGAAAATTACTCTTCATGGTATTAACGCCGATTTTTCGAAAATATAGTTTGCGATATTAATTGCAGTAACGCAACCAAAAAATGGATTTGTTTGAAGTTGGAAAAGTTATTAAAGCACAGAAAGAAGCTTTTTGATTTTTGCTGATACATGCCAGCTGTCGCCAATGACTGTAGAGTCACTTAACGTTCTCCCCATCTAAGATACCAACATACACTGGCACGGCTTCAGATAATTCCTCTGTAGTGCTTAGAGGAGTGCACGGTTGTAGCCGACTAGAGACTGTTACATGCGTGGGGGTTAAAGATGGAAGACTGTACGACAATAGTGACGCGTTATTGGTGGTTAGGTCAGTGCCTTCACAGTAGACGTTCCCGAGCAGCCAAACTTTGCCCCCCCCTGGCTAGTAGTAGAACGTCCATCCTTTAGGTAACGAGCGAGACAGAGTTTCTAAGCCTCGTCGCCCATCAAGGACGACACTCAATTAACTGAGCAGTCAACACTGATCTTATGATTGAACTAGCTTTGTTTCCTGATAAATGGGTTTGATATCAGCGCTAGTTATGATATGACTTTTGATATACCAGTCTATAAGCAACTAGAACGCCTCGTGGCGTAAGACCATCACCCGCTGAGTGAGATATTTTCAACGCCGTCATTTTTGATGGCCAGCTTACTCTAGAGTTTTGGCATTTTTCACATCTAGGTCAACACCCCTGACTCCATGCAAAAAGATTATGAACATTGCTCAACTCCTTCCCCCTCGTTTTTAGATGGAAAACAAATATAATATATATATATATGCTTGAATCTTCAAGGAAAACATTATCGCCGCTCTTCGCTTCGCTCGCCGGTGACAACAATGGTGACATTTATGTTTTCATGGACAGGATCGGTGTCAATGATATTGCGTTATAATGTCCGATGTGGCCTTCTCGGGTAGAGAACCCGGTCAAGTTTATTTTTTCCTGTGTTTTAGTGTTTGTATAAATATTTGTAGTATCGTTCCAGGGCCCTAAAATACGTCCCACATATCTGAAAGTGAGTATTATCACAAACGACAATAGTCAAACCACTCAGAAGAGGCCCAGAGGGCATCTACAATTATTTATGCTCTATTTGTAAGACATTAACGTTAAAATTTTTCACACACAGTGGGCTTCCAAAGTTGTTACGTTTTGGTCTGAATATTTTTGAAAAGTGATCAAATGGCTACGCTTTCCAATAACTAGTGCAGCACCTATAGTATACCATTATTCATGCTTGTGAGGCAGAACCCGAATCGCCTGCCTTACACGTTCCATGTGGCGGTGACAAAGGTGTTTACGACACTCATTCAGTTTATAAGATTCTTGCTGCGTCCCACGTAGGTATACAACATGACAGGTTCATGATGAACTGCGGGAGCAGGTAGTGAACGCAACCTTGTTGGCATTTCTTCCTGGCGTTTAATATGAAGCCTATTGTTCCTACACGGAGAACGGGAAAGATAATTTTTCTGTTAGCTTGAAACATTTTTGGAGAAACTTTCTGTGTCACTTATTAGCTTGAGAAAATTCACTGGTTCACACAGTTTCCGTATGCCTCGCTCTCTTATATAATAATTGAAATTATAATCTATTTCAATAAATTATTTTTTCGTATAAATAAAACTTAATCTTCCCCCAGCAATAATCTTCCCCGAGTGGCAATACTTCCCTTTTCTTTCTGATTATTTTAAACCGTCTTGGGTGAGCACGCTCTTGTAGGAAATGTCACGAAGTATATAAGAAGAATACATTTTCATGTGCGAATACTTTTTGTTACTGCAGGGAGCAAATGGTACGACGCTGTATTTGAATATCAATTTTACATTTGCTTCGGTATGTAGCAACTGATCATATTTATTCAGAGCACGTTGTTCTCTTTTGAAATAACACTCAACATTACGTATAAATACAGCTATAGGCTGACGAAAACTCTCATTTGCTGTGAATAATCACGTCAGTTTTGACGCTTGCTTTCTCGCTTCGAAGCGCCTTACAAATTTGCAATTCCAGCCGTGCATCATTTTCACTTTTACCACACTGATCGAGGAGCCCGTGCGTTACGAGGCTCGTCCATCAACGCAGGTCGTGCTTATGTGTCCTATAAAATATTCCTTGCTAATTGCTGTGCTATCAAGCTCGATTTGCCAGCTGGTCATTAAAGATTGAATAACGATAGAGCAGTACTGGAACTTTATTGAGGGCTGTCGAATATAACGAGGTACCTACATCCAGACAGCCGTGCATGCACTCCAATGCTGACATTTGCACCCTGATTCTGATAGAGCGGTGAATTTTGAATACTGCTTCACGATGCAAGAAAGTTGATTCTGTATGCTGTACATCACTGGAGCTAGCTATGCACTAGCGCTTTGTGAAAGTAGTACGCTATATACATATGCATCAGCATGTTCAATGTGACACATTTTATTTTACAACCTGAGCATAAAATTTTTTTTTGTATAACTACGTGGAATCACATCGTCTCAAAGTACCTGTACATTAGTTAATACTTTGTGAAGGTCTGTGCTAGTTACCATTAGATCCATCTATGTTAAAATTAATTTATTATGAGAGTAAAAGTTACTTAAAATTCAATGACACATCATGAAGAGCTGTAATTTTCTGTGGCAGAGGACATTGCTAGAACGTCTGATTTCCTCGAATTCCAGATAATCGCCTATTGTAGTCGCCAGGAAGAAGCCTACATTGCCCGTTCTACAAGAACCAAAATAAGAGAAGGAAGTTGCCCTATTAGGCACTTGTTGCCCGTGTTTATAATGGATAGGCGCGAGTTAATTAAAATGTCTGCCATACAAGAACTTACCGTGAAAAACTTGTCTTTGAACTTCCTAAAGCGAGTCAAGCAACCTATTGTTTAGCACTATTACTCGCAGAGCGATTAAGAAGGCACTTAATTTATGTCTCCGTGTAGTCTGAGTTAACGACTAATTCATGCCATAAAAACTTTAGTGTGTGAAGTTTTCATCATTTTACGGCGATCATCTGATAATGATGGCGTGTGCATAAAAGTGGCGTGGGCTGCTATAAAAGTTGCCACGTCTTGTAACGCTACTCTGGAGGAAACGTTGGGGTCTCTGCGACAACCTCGAGTCCTCGTAGCTGACATCGTTATCCGCCTCTGACATCTCGATGCTTCACGCTAACCATGTCCTAACGTAACTGTGACACGCTTGCTTCAGAGGCTGCCGATGTTACTTCGCTATGTTAGATTCCGTTATTATACTTTGATATTTCGATGATACAAAGAAAATACGTAACAGCGACACGCTTGCTTCAGAGGCTGCCGATGTTACTTCGCTATGTTAGATTCCATTATTATACTTTGATATTTCGATGATACGAAGAAAATACGTAACAGCGACACGCTTGCTTCAGAGGCTGCCGATGTTACTTCGGTATGTTGGATTCCGTTATTATACTTTGATATTTAGATGATACGAAGAAAATACGTAACAGCGACACGCTTGCTTCAGAGGCTGCCTGTAGTATATAATTTTTCTTGAGTTCTGATATTTAGCATATCCACTATACTTACTCAGCTGGTTTTCTAGTAACTTGTATTAGCGTGTGCCGTAGCAAAACTTGGTATATTTCTCAACACTAACTATGCTGTGACTCATGAGAATGTTGTAATAACGGGTAAAAGTATAAAAATTAAAGGTTAAGCTCATAAAGTTGGTGTAGGTAACTTTTTTGTACTGACAATGTTCGGTAACGTGTGCCTCAAGAAAAACTTAGAATTTCATTTTAAACATACGGCGAATATGATACACCCTTCTGATAAAACCGGAAAAGTAACCTCTTGTTTGCTTTGCGTGTAATGGTGTGTCTATTTATGAAAACTGTGTGCTTAGCTTGGCATGGACGTGGAAGGTGTCGACGATCTCTGATATTTTTTGCCCTTTGGAACTGCTGACGCTATAGTGGTAATAGGCTTCTGAGCTGACTCGCGTCGGTGCACCGTCGCTCCTGGGTTCTTGACATCATTCTTATAGATGTTCCAAAGATGACTGGTCGATTTCACAGAGCCTTTCCTGGACTATAGGTTAGTACGAAGCCCACGCTCCGCTGGTGCCCAAAGAGGACTCTCCTCCCTCCCATGCAGGGACGCGACTCTAACAAACCAAAATGTTGATCTCCAGCTGACGAATCGTGCGAATGGCAGAGACTTTATTAATGATGGAGTTTGCATTCTTTACCAAAGTGTTCGAAGATAAAATCACGCAGAATTGTGTTTGCAGATATTAAAGTAGGGTTGGGTGGGGATGAGATCATGTGCAGCTAGTGCTTCAGTTTGCATTGCACATTAGGGCAAGCTAAACCTAGATGTTAAAAAGTTTTAAACTTCAATTCTTGGGCTGTCTTGAAAAGTTTTTGGCTAAATTTAATACAACAGTTCAATGAAGTTTGCTTTGCCTTCAAAGAATAGTGGTGCAAAATTGTGGTAACTCTTTCTGCGTCTTTTAAAATTTTTAAATAATGACTGTGGGATATGTTCATGTATCTCGATTGAACTGGAAAGGATAAAAAATGGACAAGATACTTACAGATGGTTCAGTGGGCACGAATCCAATATTCTTCCATGTGCGCATCGATCATTCTCTTCTAGACATAATTTTAAGTACAATTCAGAAATTTTGTATATCTCATTCTCGGTGGTATTTCTGCTGGGATGGATTTACGGCTAACCTGCGCACCAGTCTTTAATCAAAATAATAGTTTAATAGAGAAATATATATGTAGGGCAGAGGCTCATTTTTTACGCGCTAAAGATTGTGCCCGTTCCTCTGCCATCTCAGACTTCTTTATGTCGTACATTGAACATGACAGTCGTATAACCTTAGTTCCATGTATCTTGTTCTTCTATCGCAATACCGTCGAACCATGGAACTTACATGCTGGTGTAACTGTTGTTTTTGCCAAGAATCTGCTGATGGCAGAGTGACATTTGCGACGCTGTAAGTGATTGTGTTCCAAGGAATACAACTGCCTGGAGCCTCAAGAATAATGTCGCTCAATACTGAGGAGCGGCATGACAAAGCCTCGTCTGGTGAAAGGTACAACGGCCCACAATATTCTCCTTCAGTTCGTTTGACTCACCCAAAGGAATGCATTCGAGATGAAAAACTTCCGCTGGCTTGTGCAAGTAGACGCGAGTGGGCCTTAGATCATTTGGGACTGACCAACGAAAATTTTCTAGTATGTTGAAGGGAATGGAATGGTCAATACACGTCACTGGAAGCTAGTGTAATATAGACAGGGAACTTAATATATCTGAAGCATTCTTCCGAAAAGCTAATGCGTTCAGCGAAGAGAATAATTTAGATTTTCGTTCCAGTGCTGATGGCCTAATAACGTTTCTTTGCTTGTTCATACTTCTTTACTGACAGCATTCTGTTGTGTTTTACTTTTGTTCGCGACTTGCTCTACTCAACCGTATACTGACCCAGTGTGGAATGTGGAAACACTACCGAACTTTGGTGCCATGTTTCTCTCGACATGGCACACCGCTGTCCTTTATTTCATACTGTTTTTAGCGATAATTCAGATGAAACGGCAAGCATAAATTTCATTTCAATAACAATGAGAATCATTACATGAATAGCGAAGTGACCGTTGGCTAATCCGCCATCCCTGAAGAGACAGAAGTCCAGTCGTAACGTACTCGTAAACACCGTTTGGTAAGATATCACACGAAGTACACGATTCAGTGAACATCAGAATTATTTCACTTTCAGCATGTTCATACTTCTAAAAAGAGAACACTGAATATTTCATGTATGTCTGCTGCTGAAAAAAATAAATACAACGTTGTGCATGCAGGAGCACATATCGGCATCTTATACTCCTAAATTTGAATAAAATGAATCTTGTGTGGGATGCGCAGTGGATATTGAAGCCAAATCTCTAAATTATATTTCTGTTTCTGTGAATGACGTTTGTCTGGGATAAATGTAAAGTCAGCTAGATCGAACACCCTAACTGGGAAGCTCACAGCTCTAGTTCATACTGCAGATATTTGTCAACTAGCTCCATGGGAGTGAACGGCTGCAGTCTACCACCGATCGCTAAGTGCTATATATATATATATATATGAAGCTATAACGATAAAAAGTTTTTTTTTCCACGACCTATGATCCACGACCAGCCCCATATTAAGTCAGGGTCAGTACTTCTGCAGTAGCATCCGAACGTTGAGTTCTGACTCAGCACACCAAGCAAATTAACACGCCTGCTGGCAACTATCTTGAACCTACGCTCCCAGCGTCTGACGGCAACACATTCTGCTTCTGCGAGATAAATGAAAAATAGTCGAAACATCACAAGTCATGATCGTATTTGCATTCAGCTCTAGCCAATTGATACTGATATTTATGTTTTACACATCGAATCTTTTGTTTAGGACCATGTAAGAAGAAAAGCTGCTTCGCTTCCATATATTTTGTTATCAGACCCATCGCGCGCAATCCTTTGGCAATGCACTGTATGTACGCTTCCATATATTTTGTTATCAGACCCCTCGCGCGCGATCCTTTGGCAATGCACTGTATGTATATTGAAACAACTCAGAGGACAACAACAATGTCACAAGTGGATGAGAGACTAGAAGGCCGAAAGATGCCACAGAAAAAATACCGGCTGATTACTATCAGCACGTCACTTACTGGATGGATGGAAATTCAGCACGATCATGCTGCAGCATTGTGCAGTGATACTATACATACGGAAAGAGCTCAAGGGGAGCAGTGTACGTTATAATTAGACGAAAAAAGAAGGCCAAGAGATATCACAGAGAAAATTCAGCACGATTATTATCAGCTCATTCACTGCCTTCTTCTAGTTCATGCTGCAATACTGCTCTGTAAAAGAACTCAGAGGACACAGTATACGTCATAATTAGACGAGAGGAGAAGGCCAAGAGATGTCACAGAGAAAATACCACGCGATTATTATCAGCTCATTCACTACTCATCACAACTCTGGCACCGCCAGGCCGCAATTTACACTCTGCCTCACTTGTTCTGGAGAGATCGGCGGCCAATGAAGCAGGTGTCGTAGAATCATCAGTTAGGACTGGCATTCAGGATATAATTGGCCCATTAAGTGTTGCCAATTTCTTTTGGAATGTTTGAAGAAATTCTTACAGGCTTTCTGCTTTCAGACAAGTATTTCTGTGGCGCAAAATTATGTCTACAGGAAGACATTGCGTAAAAATGATACAACGTAGTCCAAGCCTCTGTATTTTTACGCCATCAACGCTGATTGTAATGCAAACTGGAACCGTTTCTTTTTTTCTTTACCGTGCCATTTCATTCAGTCGCTGGAATTCAATCTCATATTTCAACAGAAACCGGCTTTTATTCGGGGTGCGTCCATTACGTAGATCAAAGAGGCAGCATCAATCTTCATTGGAATTCATTACCTCTTAAACTCCTTTTGCCGCTCGATAATTTTCTTTTAAAATGTACGTATATTGCCACCTCCATCACACTCATGAGAGTCCATCTGCTGAGAGCTTTTCAAAGTGCATGTTCTGCAGACGGGAACTCAGCACTGTTAGGAGAGGCATGTGTAGACAAAGAAGTCGTTGCTGTCCAACACGTTCTTCCCTGCCTAACTCAGCTATCCATCTTCTAAAAAGCCCAGGTTACACTCGGTATTCTTGCCAGTTAGATGCTTCTTGTAATGAAGTGGTTTCTGCAGTCGATGACTGGTGGCCTAGAGCTGCACGTACGCTCGCTGCTACCCACCTCGACAGCGCCTCTCCATAATTGAAGGTTGATGCTTCTTTGTTTCACAGCTAAGGGTTAAATACAAAACTTTTGTATATGTACTACATTCCGAGTTTCAGTTCTAAAATTATTGTGATTCATCGAAAATATAGTACAATCATCTTAATCATCGTTTCTGTTTTAACCCATTATAATTCGTATTGGTAAATTGCAGTGAAACCATGTAGCGGGTGTATACTATTCTTCAAAGTCTTTGCTGACGAACAGACTCTTTTTCTTTATAGTTAGTTCGTCTTTCTTCTTGAGCTTAACGTTCGTATGAGTTCGCGTTAAGCGCCCACGAAAATATCCAATCCGTTAGTGGAGAATTTTTATATGTTTTAACATAAGGTGGTGTACATATAAACATGACTAAGTTCCAGATACTCCTCTACAACACACGTCCTGCAACACCTAAGTCATGACAATAATTAGTTAATTCCGCGGAACAAAAATTCCTCATATGTTAAGCTATAATGTCCGCACAAAATCCTTTAGATGCCTTTACAAGTACCCAGGGCATCCAAGAGAAGAATCGACGCTTCTTGGTCCTGAGGAACACGTTAAAGAACGCAAGTCAGACGAGACGCTCCAGTAAAATGTGGTGGCAATTGAAGGCTTTGTTGCCCGAGCCAGAGATGATAGCTCTATCAAACATTGCCTCTAGAGCTCAAGGTGCTTCTTTATCAGCAGGATCTCGAATTTCCTATGAACTCTTGCAGGAGCTTCGTAAACCGGCTTGAACTAAAGTGCCGTTCTTTCGTATGCCGAAGTACTTTCTGCAAAGCATTCACTTCGAGCCTGTGCACTGCATGATTATTATTCTGTTATTTTTCCTTCGATTCTTTTTGGTAGGAGTTGCTGTTAGAACAAAGGCGGCATTGTTTACGATTTTAGTGCATTTTTCCTACGAGATTTACTGCTTGCAATTATAGCTGATAGCGTTGCCCTGACACTATGGTCTGTGCGTTGCGTGATCTGAATGTTTGGCCACCAACGATACGTTCAGTCTGCGCTAAAAACACCATACTTTACCTCGACACAACGCTCTGATGTGCCGCGCACTTGCGCTAAGTATTCTGTCCACACGCTCGTCGTGACGTCACAGCGTGGGTATTCTCGCATCTCAATTGTTACTACCTGTCGACTCGGGTTCGTCAAAGGTGTCCTTGTCTACAGTGCAATGAGCTAATCCAAGTAGCTATGATTATGTGGCTGCTCGTTTAAATTAGAGGATAACCTAGTCAGCCCCTGACTGATAGCTCATCCAAGATGTGTGTAGCTGTATGGATGATGTTGGGTTATGGGTACACCTGTTCTTGTAAAAGGGAAGCGCATCCTTCGAGGAAATACCTCCATAGAACGGCCTTTAAGTCTCTCTTCCATGAGATCCAGTGGCCGCTCTTCAGAGGTGGCTTGCAACTCTCCGACTTGGGAAGGTAGGTGATGTGAGGTAAATTATCCCTTCAACCTGTCCAGTCCTCTGGATTTCGTCTCCAATTAACTTCTTTTTCTCCTAAGTTTTGCCTAGATGTACGCAGACAGCACAGTTATAGGATGTGTTTTGTTAAATCCAGTTGATTTACATCTTCAGCCCTGCCCATAAACTCACCTATTCGCTGATATTGATGCTAATTGAGCAACGTACAAACGTAAGATTGTGATTGCCTGAGCGAAACTTAGCGGAGATGTTGCGAGCTGCTGAACGCGAGGTTCCAACCCAACGGGCTGCGTGTGTGTGGTCCGCCTCCCTTACCGACTCTCTCCTCCTTCTTCTTCTTCTTCAGACTAGACACCAGCAGGCTTTGTGCTGCCTGCTGCCCTTACCAATTCAGTACCCATCGAGACTTCTAGCGGAGATCATCGTTGTTGTGATTTTCCTTCTATTACTCTCTTATTTAGGGCGTTTTGTTAATAGCTGCTGTGCATAGACCAAGATTGTGACAAGTGTGGTGGATTTTTTGAGTGACGGTGCAAGTGTGACGTGTAGGATGGGTGGGGGAGGGCTGAGCTTGATGCTGTGGTGACGATCAGATCCATCCGTGGGATGGCAATCATCGGCGTCCACCTTGGTCACCGTCGCTAGTGAAGTTCTTACTCCTGACGGCTCAATTAGCAAGCGACTCAAGATCTCGCTACAATTGTTCCATTTTTGCCGCTGCAACGTTCCTCAGCTGCTTATAAAACTACCGCACTTCCATCAAATACCTACAAACTTGAGTACAGTGTTTACATCACATGACTTACGTGTTCTTAACTGGCAAGTGCACGTGTTGGTCTGCTTCGGTGTACCGTACCAGATTTCGCTGCCATGAAACATGCTCCTACTGTGGCCATTCTCGTCTATCGTGAAGAATTACGTTGTTGGTTTTACATACCAACTAGTTTGTGTGCATTGTGAACGTGGTAATTAGTGACGAGTGCACCTGTTTACCACGGTGTAAACGTAAGATATGAGTTCAGTTGTTTGTAGCAGTAACTACGTAACTAAACGTAAACTATATCAGTTCATACTAAGTACTCCATTCTATTCTCAACCGTGTGTAAGCTGTAGCAAACTTTGTGCTGGCGTTACAGTGTTTCATGTTTTATATACCATACCTTCGTTATTTTGGCGCTAGTTGATTTTCTATTTATTGAGTTTTTCATGCGTATTCGCAGATCTAGACGTAGCTGGATATATTCATCGATATGTATTGTAACCGCCGCATTTTTCATTAGGGTAGTCAGATGCATGTGTCTTCTTTCGCTCAATTGTGTTTATTGATGTTGGTATACAGTATATCTAATGTACTGATTGGTCTGTATAGTGCAGAATTTGGACTATAATAAATATAGGAGTTTAATTTTCTCCTGAGTCAGTATATATCTTTTGTTTAGCTGTATACCTTCTCTGTAATACCACTGCTGTAAAGGAAATTTAAGAAATGCTTATTGCTCAATCTTCACTATGTTGCGCAGTTAAGTACAGGGCACTGAACCTGCCTACCGTGCAGCTACGTACTTCGCTTTGTGTTGTCGGCTCCACTGTGCTAACTGCTATACAACTGACATCAGTAATTATGTAAATTATTTTGTGCATGTATTGACTTTGGTAATCTGTTTGATCCACAGTTCTTGCTGTTTTGAGCTGCTTTGCATATTGTACAGTACATAGTGGTGTGATCTACTGGGTGAGACAGGAATAATCAGGAACGGATTTGCATTCCATTCCTACAATGTCTGTCACAACTGACCGTTGAATGTATATGAGTCTGAATTGCTATACATGTAGCAATTGCCTAGAATGTACAGTAAAAAGCTCCAGTTAGCTGAATCGTAACAACATAGCCTATCTCAATCCCTTGCAGTGTCGTTCTAACACCATAACATACGTATTATCGCGTTTATTCATAATATGGTATAGTTCAATTGATGTTCGTAGTGATGGGACTACCTATTAATGAATTGTTTTCATTTAGCACCGTCCCCGTAACATACGGCACTTTCCTCAGTACGTGGCACTTTTTATAGAGTTTTTGTAAAGCGCACAGCAGGCATGTGTACTGCACGTCTACTGTGCAACAGCCAGCATATTGGATTCTATTGGGTTGAAACTCATGCGCTCGCCGACCACCTGTTGCATTTCATGTAATTTTCCACTGCGTGAAGCTGCTTCACCGGCTGACCATTTCGTTTGCACTGATACATACTGTGTACATTAGCCTAAGCATTTAAGGAGTAGTAGAGAACATTCAAGTTTCTCCTGGAACTGTACAATGAGTTTATTTCTTTCGCTACGGTTTAATCGGTGGACGTTCGTTGCGAAGTAACCTGTTATCGTAGTATGCACGGCCTGTAACGAAGCTGCAGCTTTCCATCTAACCCGAGCAAAATTTTCAGCTGCCCCTAAACTACGAACCTTGAATCATCTTCTGGAGTTGTCAAAGATTTTGCAGTGTAGTAGCAATACTGTAATGAATTGATCAAACTTCCAGGCTTTTGTACTATGGCAGAAGCTCTCTTGATAAAAAGTGTTATGCGAGTCATCTGCATGACGACAGAATAGTGCAGGAAATATATAAATTTAGATGGTTTGTTTATCTTTTCACAATATGTTCTCATTTTTTACGTGTTGTCTCCAAATGACCAGATCCAGCTGGCTACACTGTCATGGAGTAGACTATTCATGTTAATGGGATATCCCATTGCACTGTGGTATTAGTTCTAAAAGGATTTCAGGAGGCCAATTGCTCATCATTTTTGGTATTAAGTTGATTTTAAATTACGTATTCTCTACATCTACTGTATACTCAACGTACGCATTTGCCTTACCAGAAAAAATGTTTATTTTCTGTGGCTTTAAGACAAGAAACTTTCCAAGGTTTCTTACGCAATGCGAAAGTGTCCAATGCTAAACAGCTGTTGTGTACTATAGGTACCTCTGATCCCGACACTCCTTACTATCAAGTTGCGGTGGGAAGGGCCACTTGAGAACTCCGATCTATTGGGTCCTCATATATGTAGGTGTTCTGTTAAATTATTTAGCTAGTGAGTGGTGCTGCCATCAGTCCTGGTGAATTTGATCTTGGGGTTTGGAAGTGCAGTAGTTTCCAGTTGCAACGATGCCGCCTTTCCGTGGCAGAAGTGGATGGTTTGTCAGTTTACTTCTGTGAATTGAAAAGCGGCTAATTGCGGTAGACTTATAGCTGTAAACAGTATCTACGACTTTATAACAGTCGAGTCAATAATTAATCAGAGTTTACTGTTTTGAATATTTCAATAAGGAGTAGGAGGTTCTTGCAATAGCTACCGCGTAATGCTTGAGTTTAGTTATAAATTGCGCTCAATGTGGCTGATTAAACAAGTATTTATGTAGTTATATTAAAAGGTAATTCCACACTACATACTATACTGTTTGGAGAACTACAGACTTTAAGTACGCCATTAAGTTCGAGAGGGGAATTTTGTTCAGTGTGGTTGGTAATAGAGACACCTTATGTTATTAATATTTTTCGCACGAATTACATTCCATAGGTACTGTATACAGACTTTGGAGAATTGCACTCTTTAATTATTCCACTGAGTTCTAGCTATACCAAGCTTGTTCATCGTGGCGGATTATAAAAACAATATTATTTAACCCGAATTTCCTACCTATTGCAGACGTATTGTAGAACTGTGCAATATAATTATGCGCTTGAGTTCTAGCTTGAAAGGGCGTCCATCATGATTGATAACATAAATACCTGATTTTGTTAAGCACGAATTCCATACCTTATGTACACGACTTGCAGAATTGCGCACCTTAATTATGCCATCTCGCTAAGCATAGTGTTGGGGGGGTCAAAAGATTGTCGTCGTAAAGCGAATGCTCCTACAGACTTTATCGCCCTCTCTCGGCAATCCCTTACACTTTACAGCTTCTATTGGGTTTCTATCTCTAGTTCAACAGTGCCTGGAAGTTCCTCGCTTGGTCCATAAATAGTAAAGGCAACAAGAGTCGTCCCCAGTATCGGAGGGTTCATCACGCCCCCGTCAAGGTAGTTACTCTATCTGCCTAGTTTATTGCTATACTCCGTGTACGCGGTAGGCCTTCCTTTCCTTCTTGCGAATAACGCACAACGCAGCTTGTTCTCTTGGCAAAATTCCCTATTAGAAGTATTATAGATCACCTGCTGGATCTTCGTTGATCACACGCAGCAAGTGGACTGGTTACCTACCGCTGTATTCGGCCCAGATGCTGTCATCATGTATGTTTGAAGTCAGCTGAACAACTGTAGGTCGAAGGCTCCTGGAACTCGTATGCCACATATAGTAGACATACTTTATCCAAGAATTCTTTTAACTATATCCAAACCACACATGAAGTAATCAGAGGATCCAAGTTTTTTATAGGCGAATAAATGTGATTGTGAACTTTATTGCTAATGTATGCTTTGTTCGGTGCTCGACAACGCAATCGCATTGCAAATCAAGTTACTTGTTTACTAATTTGTTGCACTGTTGTTTCGAGGATGTTAAAGGACTGCAAGAACATGCACTGTACGCTAAACAATGTGCAGTTATTTCACTGCCATTCGGGGGATCTCTAACTGGTAATTTTGCATGAATCTTCGAAGGAGAACGCTTTCGAGCAGGGTTTCTCCATAACCGTCTCAGCGTTATTTCTCTTTTCATTTGTAAGTTTCTAATATTTCCTGTTTACCTTTTACTTCTGCTGAGCAAAGTGGGTTTAAACTTTGTTCTCCCTCTAATCACATTGTAAGGAAATAGATAGATGTCCTTATGCGCATGCTACTTTTTTGGTTCCTGGGAAATAATATCAGTGGAAGTCAAGAGCGAGAAATTCCAGGACAAGAAGTCATTTTTATTACCCATGCATAACCCAAGTCAACGTCTAGGGCGGACCAGAAGGCCGCAGATCAGCTTCTCCAGCGGCTAGAAAGGGGCATTGTAAGAATTAATGAATATCGTACATCAAATCGTTTAACATCTTTCCAAACAGCTGCAAGAAAATGTATAGTGACATGTGTTCCTTCAAGTTACAGTACAGTGTAAATCACATAGTGAAGTGAAATTCTCTGTGCAATCAGTGTGTCATGCTTTTGCGAATCATGAGTGATTATCGTTGCACTTTTTATAAATTAGTTATCTATTTTTACTGTGGCAATACGTTCTGTCGGATTATTCTTCCCCTGGATTAGCAGACTTCACAATAGGGTAAGTAATATTAGTTTGATATCTACAGACGTCGTTTGCTTTTTTTTACTCTCATTTTTCATTCTGAAGTTTTCCGTCTTCTCTAATTTAAACTTTTTGAAGTTTATTTCCATTATTTTCGTATTGCCTTTCAGAATGTAAACCGTTTCTTTGCAACGGTTCTTTAATATTGCTTGTTAATTGCCACATCAACTGTTGCATGCCGAAACCAAATGATGTTTTATGAAACCTTCGTTCTTTCACACCTTCCTTGCAAGTTTTTTCTTCAAATTTCCTATACATTTTTGTTATATTAGTATATTAGTAGCTCGTAACGTCTTGAAATGTGGGCAGAAAAATAACTTCCGCGAAAACCCCATTTCAATTTTTTCACTCTTCTTCGGAGCTCAGAGCAAATCGTACTAATCGGTGAGGAGGGAAGCAAATTCACTATCCATATGTTATTGTGAAAAGGTGCTTTGGACTTGCTTGATGCTGATATTTTCAATTTGGTAATCCTTGGCAATGCCCCTCTTACTGTCTAAAATTTCTTCTATTTATGTATATGTGTCAACGATATGAGGGCAGAGAAAGTAAACAAGCGCCTTATCCATATACTTGGACGATCCCTTGCTCACCAAGCTGTACTTATGTCGCTTCCGTGTATTTATTTAATTTTTACTTTCATTAAGTTCAAACAATTCACTTTTGCTAGGCTGTATAATGCAACTAACCCTCATCAGTTATTTTTCTGAATATCAGGCTGGTTGTACCTGCAAGCTTAAAGTTTTAAGTTTGAACCTTGCATGTTCTGTCTGTCATTAGGTAATACAGCGATCAGAAAATTGCTTTTTAACCATTTAAGCTCACTCGCTTAGAACGTTCACCTTTGCAGTAAAATGGAATACCGTAAAATTATTGCACAGTGGCCATAAAAATCCAAAATGGCTCAGTCCGAGCCGTGTTGTAGTTTGTACCTTGGATGCAGCCCCTGGCTATCCACTCTCGAAAGGTGCATTTAACGAGAGGTCTGAAGACGGCTTATTTGCATACACGTACAAACCTTTCGACATGTTCGCCACGTATAGTCTGCTCTAGTCATCCGAAGGCTCATTCCTATGGCGTATTTTTCATTCGCTGCATCGCTATCAGTATATATATAGCTTTAATTATGTACAATTGCGATTATCTGAGTAATTATTTTCTTTCATTATTTATAAACAATGCTGGATATTATCACCTCCGCCAAGGTGGTTATGTTTTTGTCGTGTTTCTCTGTCACCAAGATAACTCAAAACGTTATGGACGGATCTTTACAAAATTTACAGCGATTGTTGGGCATGCTAGCAGTAACAGATGATTAACTTTTGGTTTAGATCCGTTTAACCGTTTGTTTGTCTGCATAGTTTTTAGTACCATAGCTAAAAAAATTATGGATGGATTTTATAACGTTACGTGAATTGTTAGATCTATCAGGAAGAGTTATTGATTAAATTTATGTAGGCCTAATGATGTGTTCGTTCGTTTGTTTGTCTCTGTTTGACTGTATGCTTGTTTGCAAAATAACTCAAAAAGTTATGAACGGATCTTTATGAAATTGACAGGAATTGTTAAAAATATTACAAAACATAATTAAATTTTTGTGATGATTGGTTAGTCTGTGTATTTTGCTTATGTTTTCCTGTATAATTTTGTTACCAGCAGAACTCGAAAAGTCGTGCACGGATTAAGAAAAAAATACAGAAGCTGTTATTACTGTCAAAAGGTAAAAATGATTCGATTTTGGTGTTGATACGAAAGAAACTATGGTTTCAGTGCCGTTGCTTTGCTTGGCGGAGGTATGCGCTCTCGGAGTGCTCTAGTTTGTTTTCAGTCAATAACTGCCATTCTATTTCTCTTATGTAATGCCAATATGACCCGCTCTCTTATGGAGTGCCGGCAGCATGTCATAGCTAAAGCGAAACCTTGGATTTCTTTGCTCCTTTTCTTTATTCTGTTGTGAAGAATTTATTCTATCAATTAAGTTCTTAAATTTTGTGAGACAGTAGCCTATTACAAATTTGTGCAACTCAAGATCTTGCACGTGGTTCAGGAACAGCTGGTGAGCCGTCGGTGTGTACATACTGGTATTTTGCATACTGTACGGCTGAAACGAAGGACAGTGGGACAAAACAGATCACCAATAACCTGTTTGATATAGGTTATAGTTTCATTATAGTGGGTTTCTCAGATTTATCTATTACCCCTAACACTATCCTACTGAGACTCTGATCTCACAAGTAAAAGTACCGTAGTTCTCACAATGAGCACTTCTTGCAAGTCATAATTACACATTTATGCATGGAAAACAATGCTACCCACTGTATCTCTTTTCCTTTTCTCTTCTGCTCGCAGTGTTTATTTTTTTTTTATCCATTTTTTACAAGCCTACTATTCATTTTTTCAGATATTCCGTTCCTTTCATGGATGCCCAATATTAGTGACATGCTATATGTTTCGTCCCCTTTACTATCTTGAAACCTTGTGTGTCTATCGGTGCTTAAACTAACGCGTTATAATGAACTCACGTCATAAAAAAATGAGCTGGTTGCTTGAAATGCTGCCAAGTTTTTCAAAAAACTAATGACGCTCTGCTGTTCATAATTTCAAAAAACTGCAAATGGTTCCTTTTGTAGAGAATTTGAAAATTAAACATTTTATGTTGAGTTCATTATTAACTTATTTTCAACCGCTTTGCCACAAACTGCTTGTGTCTCAATTTCCCGAACGTCAAGAACTTCCATGTCCGACCTACTCGCCTAATAGCTTGCTTAGTCAAAGAAGACAGTGGATGATAACATTACAAGTGCTAACTATTTGACAAGCGCTGGTGTTTTCCTCCATTCTTCTGTTTGTGTAATTTGTGTTGTCAACTAATGTGGCTGCATTTATAAAGTGTATACGTCTTATTCTTTTCGTTCTACGCTGATCCCTTTTGTTATCCTGATATTAGTATGTTAAGGGGATCGTTTACAAATTTTAGAATTTTCTTTATTAGTGGTCCGATCTTACTGAAATTTACACATAATATGTAAAATTAAAAAAAAGCACTTTTTATTCGTGTAACTTTTTCCATTTAGGCCTTAGTTTTATATATATATATGTATATATATAATATATATATATTTTAAAATAATAGAACTGCCTTAATTTTTATGCTAGAATAAAAACAAAGACAGTTTTGGAATCCTTGAAAGATTCCCTACAACAATTACGTTTCGAAATTTTTGTTTTCTTTTTCGTTTTCTATTGACGTGAGATTTTAGAT